>CM037880.1:183892469-184269969 GCA_021292165.1 Shinisaurus crocodilurus | reverse complement strand
CAAAGCAACAATCCTGCTTGTAAGAAAAAAGAAAAAAGAACAGAACAGAAACACTGCATCACTGTTAAAATAACTATTCCACTCTTCCCAACTTGCAAGTGTTAGCTTGGATGCAAACCCAGACATTTATAAAAACTGAACAGTAAGAAGTGCCTTTATGCTTATAGTAATAATAAATGCAAAACATTCACAGTATTTATACCTATAGAGTTTCATTTATTCTAGGATTTTTGGATCCAGGATACAAAGATGCATACAAATATCTGTGCTATGATATTATTCAGCAATTTAAAAAGATTCCAAGATGTTGTGCATAAAGGCATGCATAAAGGTATGTATGCTATACCTCAACTAGGCTGGTGTTTAATATGTATCTAACAGTTCCGGGCAAATACAAAAATGGGCTCTACGTTGTCTCATCACCACCCCAAACAGTGAGCAGTCTTTCAGCAAGGTCTTTCCTTACTGATGACTTTACAGGAACAGATTTGAGGGGCGGGGATTATATCCACCAAGCCTCACTAAACATAAAGCAAATAACCCCAAAGAACAACAAAGCCTGTCCAGGTAATCTAAAGGTTATACAGCAACTGTCACTCCATAAAAGTCAGTCTTCTCACCTAATTTCAGCACTAATCAAACTCCTAAACAATGAGCGCGTCAAAATTCCATTAAAAAGTATCAAGTTGGAACAAATTTTAAAGTCTCTGAAACAATGAACACAATGTATATCACCTCTAATATACATCTTTTATATCTCAGCTGCTTATGGTCAATGTTATCTCAAGGGAAGTAAGGCAGTGTGTACTTTTATGGAGAATTAAATATTAGAGTAGTTGTTCACATCAGATGCCTGAAGATATATAACCTAGTACAGCATCCTCAGCGCCATCAAGGAGAAAAAACTTTATTTTTATATTGCAGGCTATGTGCACAAGTGGGTATGGTTTTCAGAGCTGTAATTAACATACATACACACACAGCATGGGCTTCTACTAACCCAAAATAGCATTTTTCTACCATTATAAAGCACAACGTAACAAGTTTCAACTCATTTTACAAACTAAATTAAAGTTTATGCTGTTTGTTTAACCTCTGTCTTTAAACGCTAATAAAAGCTCTTAGTTTTCTTGCATAATACAAAAATCACCAAACAAGCAAGAAAGCAAATCTTTTTTTTTAAAGTGTTAACAGACGAGTTCATATAAATACATACCTGCTGACCTGCTTAGTATGGTAAATTCTGCCGGTAATTTGTAAGGCCATTGACTTTGATCATCTAACTCCTTTTTTCGGAACAAATGGACAATACACAGAAAACTTAAGTTACTAACCTCTCTATTCCTCCTGGAAAAACTGTTCTCTAAACTCTGCTCAGCCAAATTATAAAACCCACCTACAGCCAGCTTTGCTAATGAAAAGGGGGTGCTTTTCTGAACAATAGAAGAATTCCTCTGCATTTAGAATGCAGAGTTCCCATTAGAGCTAAGAATCAGAAATGCCAGTTTTACCTCTGTTTTTTTAATTGATATTGTCCCAGCCCTCTTCTACGGTCCAGTGAGACAGTGTTTGTGAAATGATTAAAAAGAACGTGATCTGATCAAGAGGATAGAATAATGGGAAAGGAATGCTAGGTTAGCCACAGTGCAAAGTGCTGGGAAAGAAGACCAAGAGACTTCTTAGTCTATTGTTTTTATTCCCATCTGCTCTTTAGACATCTCAGAACACTTTGATTCTTTATTTACTCTTCTAAAAATGGGTTAAAAGTTGCCCACTTACATCAGAATTTGGGAGCAAGTTACAGATCTTTAAAAAAAAGAAGAAGAAAATAAATAAAAATCCTTGAATTATATCAAGTTTCCAAAAGGTCATCACTGTCTCTGCTGTGGCCTTTTCCCCATCCCAAATCCTCTATCAATATGTCATAGTGAGTTAGGCAAAGACAAAAGAGAGGCTCAGTGTGAAAACTGCACATATATCTAATCCTGACAAAGCAATGAATAGGCCTTCACAAGTATAATTATACTTGTTTATTTGTTACCACGTACAGAGAGCTGATGAAAAAATCCATCAAAGTGGTATTATGCAGACACCAAGAGCTTCTTTTCTTTGGTTGCTAAAGCCACATTGAGGCTTAAATTCCTTATTGTTAAATTCAGAAGAAGGGGGGGGTGGTTGGACTTTTTTGCATCAGTTGCTGACAGATCTTTTGTGTACAGCGCTGTATTATTAGATGCATTAGCTAGAGGCTTGCTCACTCAGCTCACTCATTTTAGACCATACAGGAATCCATAATTATAAAGTACTGTACACAGTACCTTTTAAACAGGGTGTGGCGGGCATTTTGCTGACCACAAGTCGAACAGATTTAAAAACAGTCCATTTTCTCACAGTTTGGGTATTTAGAATTTCCAAACACAGGTAAACTACCTGTATAAAAGTCATGAGTGCTTATTCTAAGGAGAACACTAAGCTTTTAAGCAGAAGCAAACTGAATATAGGTCTATATGTAGTACAGAATGTAGTAGAGAGGAAACTTACCATGCTATAATGGAATTCTAGCCTAGTTGCATGTGTGACGCTTTCTGTACATCCATCTAAAACCTGCTTCCAGTACAAGAACAAAAATCCTGAAGAACCAAAGTAACCATTAAAGCAACTGCAATTTATTGTGGCAGTTGTATGATAGAAAGAAAATTATTTTTCATACAAAAAGTACTAAGTAGCCATTACACTCTAAATCAAACAGTTTTACAACAGCATGATTTGAGGGTTCAGAGTCAGGGGACGGGTGCCAAATAAGCTCCCCCTCCCGCCCTTTACAGAATAGAATTATATCAAAGTAAAAGCAATATGCATAGTTAATGTCTTTGTGAGCTTTCCAATTTAAAACAGAAAAGCTGTAATTTTTCTTTGCTGGCAATCTGGAAACACTCTGGAGTTAATTACAGCTGATTCGAAGTGAACGACACAAACAAAGACCAGTCTATGTCCAGACAATTATACTGCATTAACCAGCTTAGAGCTTCCTGCTGATGTTTCAGGGCTCTTCTATTACACCCTTCTACCTTCCCAGCACGATAGAAAATGCTTCTGCAAGAAGACATTAATGAAGAGAACTGCAAAAGAATGTGTGACGACCTCTCCTGACACGGCAAAAACTTTCCACCCATGTCACGACAAAGGGGAGAAGGTAATTAAGTTTGAATAAAGGGATGTAACCAAATATACTGTGCACTTAAAACACACTTTAAAAAGAAAACTAGAAAAGTTTGCAAGCGGCATACTTGACTGGTTGTTAAGTCACTATTTTCATCTCTTTCTCCTTTATCATCCTCAAAGGATATCTTTTCAGATATTTTAAATACTATTATTATAATGAAATCTCATGTGACGGATGAGCTCTTCCTCCTCCTCCTCCTCAAGATGATAGTTTCTTTGTTTTATTTACTGAAGAATCAGTGGGAGAGCATACATGATAGCAAGATAACAGGCTTTGGAATTTTTAATTTAATTATAAGATTGAAACACCATTGCTTTAGTCTTCTGCCTTTCCTCCCAGAGTTTCCATGAAACCACTGCAACTGCTCTCCCTTTGGGGCAGGATCAGAAACTCACCACTGATCAAGCTACTGTAGAGTAAGCCAGATTTCTCTTCAGAACTGTTATATAACATAGGCTTAATTTCTTATATTACCCATGAAAACACTTTTGGTATATGGATTAAGTGTTAAAATTGTGTGGCTTGATCACAAATATTTCACAGTGTCAGTCAGGAAAGTGAATAACAATTAGCAATACCTCTTTCTTCTGTTGTTTAAGCAGATGCCCTGGCACTAGGATATCCTTACAAAGAAAATCTAATTACCTAACCTATAGCAAAAAATCAGCAGTTATGAAAACAGTGGATAGGTAGCAAAACAACTCCCCCCCCCCCATTTATTTCTTTTAGACAAAGGTGCATCTGAACAGCAGTGACTCAGGGAGCTTTAAACAGTAATCACCCTCCTTTGTTTTATCTATGCAAATTAGGATTAGGGTTACACTGATGACTGCTTAATCCCTTTGATTTTTCTTTACTAAATAAATATTAATCTACAAATCAATCAAGACCTTTATTATAGTGCACACAACATACTCTATGAAAGGTTATGTAAATTATGGTCATTTTTACAAGCATGTTCTGAAAAGAGCTCCATGCTTTCCCTTTTCACCCCAAAATCTCTATTAGATTTGAAAGTGCAAGTTAATACTACCAAACACAAAACCACCACAGGATCCATTAGGGCTTATTTATTCCCTTTTAAATCCACTGCATATATCATTTTAAGAATTTATTAGTAACATTTACTCTATTTATTCAAATATCAATAACCCCATTTGTAATCTCTTTCATTCCAACCAATATTAGTGAACGTTATATAATGTGCAGCCCAATCCTATCCACATTTACTCAGAAGGAAGTGCCACTGACATAAATGGGACTTGCTCTCAAGTAAGTGTGCATATGATTGAAGGCGTAAAGTCTGAAAAAGTAAACTAAACAGAACTAGAAAGTTTAAAAAGATGATATATTGCTTTCATCTGTCACTTAAAATACCAGAACTGCTATCCTAAGCATATTTACCAAGAAAAAAGTCCTGTTTAATTTAGTGAGACTTGCTTCTGAATAAATGTGTTTAGGAGTAAAGGGTATTATCCAGTGTTAGTCCTATGTAGAGTAGACCCCTTGAAATGCATGGGATTTAAGTTAGTCATGACTAACTTAAGTATCATTCATTTCGATGGGTCTACTCTACATAGGACAAACATTGGATACCATGCATAGTGAGCAAATAACTAATACAGTAATACCTTGGATTGCAAGTAACTTGGTTTGAGAGCGTTTTGCAAGACAAGCACATTTTTAAATTTTTATTTATTTATTTTTACTTGATATACAAGCGACGTCTTGCAATACAAGTACTGTAGTACGGCTTAAATAAAAAAATCTCTGTACAAATTTTTTTTGGGGGATTTTGTTTTGATACAAGAGTGTTTTGGATTACAAGCACGTTTCCGGAATGAATTATGCTCTCAATCCAAGGCATGACTGCATAGTTAAATGTAGTAACAGCAATGCTTTCATATCTGTACCAAGCCAATGTGAGACACTAGATGTTTGGAAAGAATGCTATATTTTGTAATAGGCTCGTGTATTTTATAATATCAAACATTTTTATTCAAAAGAATCCTTACAGAGACTGCATTTGGCACACAGGTTAAATTAGCTAAGACTAATATACACCAAAGAGAAGAGAAAATACCTTCTAAAGCAATTAGTACAGTCTTTAAGATATTGGTTAGATTCAGACTTTCAAATTTAGAGCAGACCCATTGATTTCAGTGGGTCTACTCTAAATATGGCTACATCTGGTTCCAACTCATTGTATTTTTCTCTTGGAAGTATTTTAAGTCAGTATTTTAATCAAGGATTGCAATTCTTGCTTAATTAGCAATACTGCAACACTGGATGACTATGAAAAGAATGTAAAGCAGTAGAATACAGACTAGGCCTTCAAGTACAATACGGAAGACTGTACAAAATGAAAGCTACAAAATCCCTTATGGCGACTGCACAGCTTAAGGCACAGTCCACATGGAACTAACTACTCCTGTGAAATCTCTAGAAATGGATGGGAGTTGAATTCAGTTGTATAGGTTTCAGTAGAACTTAACACATGCAGCTGTGCACTGGACTGCAGCATACAATATGATTTCATATTACATCAAGCCTGCCAACAGAATAGTTTTAAATGCAACTTAACCATTAATAAGCCATCTATTGTTCTAGAATAATCTAGTGGCAAATTTTGTTTGGATAGTGAAAAATCAACTGGGACACTTGTTTATTATGCAGAGCCTCTTGTCATTTTTTTTTCCAGTGCAAGTTAATTTGACTGTTCTGCATAAGTGAAGTGAGCAATTCAGTAATTAACTTTTGTGTTTTAAAATGTATGAACTTTAATTAGTTTTCATTATAAACAAACAAATGTCAGCCATAATTATAAGCTCCTTGGTTTAACTACATATTATCCCTTTTCAAACAAACTTGATGTCAGACAAATTAAAATCAAGCAGCCAGCAATTTTGAGTTGAATTTTACATGATCTGCCAGTAACTTGATTACTTAACTTCAATATCATTACAGGAAAAGTATTTCAGTAAAAATAATTACAAGAATTCCAACAGGAGACAGGCTTAATTGTATTGATTCAAAAGATGCATGCATGTATATAGAAACCACGATGAAGGAGTAATGTTATCTTAAATCTACAGTTACTATTCAAATAAAATTACTTGGTATGAAAAAGGCAATTTTAGACTGCTGTTTGCCCCGCCCCCATACAAAACCAACTGAAGTAATTCTTTAGCCAATCACATTTTACTTTAAGCAACAAAATATCAATGTGGAACAACTTCAAGCCATGAAGACTTGGAGGTTTATTTACTGACTAGTGTATCTATTAAGACCAGGAACAAGTGGAGCTGTCAGGACATAATGAAGGTAAATGATTAGTTAGCACTGAGGCTGAGCTCTTCTTCAATGCAATAAGAGTTAATTAAAGTTTACCACCAAACATCAACTAAAGCAGGATGTTGATCAGGTTTCAGCATTAAGTGCAAACAGACAATGGTTGGCAGCAATTAGTACAGCTATCAAATGACATGAAACAATAATTATACATTTAAAACAGCTCAATGTCTGGTGGGGAAGGGGAACCTAATCAGCCCCCTTTGACTAGGAATACTCAAAGAGCAGGAAACAGGTATCAGATATTCCACGTTAACACTGTAAATCAATAGAAGTCAACAACTAAAAACAGTGTACAAGTATGTTATCTGAAAAGGAACAATTCACTCTTCATGAAATAGAAGAAATGTACAGACTACTTGTAACAAACCTAAGCGCTAGTTAGATCAAATAAATAACTTTGCTGATGCCTTTCAAAATGACAAATAAACAAACGGGGCAGTGCTTGAGGTTTAAAAGCTAGTGGTGGCAACTTTCATAGAATCATAGAATCATAGAAAAGTAGAGTTGGAAGGGGCCTACAACTACAAGGCCATCGAGTCCAACCCCCTGCTCAATGCAGGAATCCAGGTCAAAGCATCCCTGACAGATGGCTGTCCAGCTGCACCTTGAATGCCTCCAGATTGGGAGAGCCCACCACCTCCCTAGGTAGTTGGTTCCATTGTCTTATTGCTCTGACAGTCAGGAAATTTTTCCTGATGTTTAGGTGGAATCTAGGTTCCGGTAACTTGAGCCCATAATTCCGTGTCCTGCAAACTGGGATGATCGAGAAGAGATCCTGGCCCTCCTCTGTGTGACAACCCTTCAAGTACTGGAAGAGTGCGATCATATCTCCCCTCAGTCTCCTCTTCTGAAGGCTAAACATGCCCAGTTCTTTCAGTCTCTCCTCATAGGGCCTTTATTCAACATTTCTTCATCAGATGCAAGGTAACCCTAGCATCTCTAGTTCCAGTGGTTGAAGTTCTGTTTCACAGAAGATACAGCCTGAACACTGGTTTGAACCCTTTGCATCTGCTAGGTACGCAACCAAAGAAACCTACACCAAAAGATAGTAGATCTTACATCTGGTTGGAACCAATGCTATCTTGCATGAAAAGAAAACCACATCTGCTCATACAAGGTGTCCCTGCACCTCCAATTCTGCCAATTCTCTCCTCCCACTGCAACTGCTGACATCCCTTCCCATACTATACAGGAAGGTCCCCTGACCCTCAATAACAGATTTACAGGGAAGTGCTATGTGGAGGGAGAGAGAAAGCCCCACTGCACAAGCAGAACTCTGCTTGGATTTGTCTGGACCCAACTGAGCCAGAGCACAAGGTGCTGCTGCATGCTCATTTGTTATCAAATTCATGCAATCAACATGTTTTAATCCTACATGTTCTCAACCCCAATCTTTCCTTCAAGCCTGTAGGCTTAAAAAACTGGAAAACCTAGTTTTCAAACCCAATGATTATTATCCCTACCATAAACAAGGCAGGACACAATCCACATCTTGCCCTGTTGCTAAAGATGAGGACAGTTGCCTTTGGTAACCAGGAGGACAGCTTTGGTAAATAGGGACAGTCCAACATATTTTAGTGCCTGAGGCAGAAAATCCAAAGAGCATTCTCTCCCAAGTAATTAACATGGGAGACCAGGATGTTCTGTGCAAACCTCATTGAAATGAATAGAAGAATTTCTTGATGGATTGTGCCCTTGGATCAGATCTGTTTATCTCCCACTCCACTATACTTGCTTTAATAGCGCTGAAAATCACCCCAAGGCAACTGCTTCTTCTTGCCTAATGGTAGGGCCATCTTTGTTGGTAAAGTGCAAGCTATGCAATATTTACAAGACAGTTGACATATTTAATTTAGAAAATCATCTCAAACACTGAGCAGCAGTCAAATATGGTAGAAATTGATATTAAAGATAGGAATACAGGAAGCTGCCTTATACTGAGTCAGATCATTGGTCCATCTAGCCCAGTACTGTCGACACCGATGGACAGCTGTTCTCTAGGGTTTCTGGCAGGAATATTTCCAGCCCTACCTGGAGATGCCAGGGATTGAACCTGGGACCTTCTGCATGCAAAGCATGTGCTTTCCACTGAGCAAGGACACCTGATCTGGATATTTGCATAAAGAGTAACTAAAGACTTCAGCATAACACAAAGGAATTTCCTTTTTTTCCAAGACAAAGCCTGTATCTTAGATTTAATATTCCACTATTTAGAATCCATATTCTCAATATTTCCTAAGACCTAAAGTAATCACTTCCTAATGCAACGACCTATATACACATAGTAACAAAACATTTCATTCAGATTCCAACTTCCTCCGGTAATAGGTTTGTGTTTCTCAATAGACTATGGTTACAAATAAGCCAGTTAAAAATCTATATATCTCCAATTGAAACTACTGTGACATTGTTCAGTCCTATGCTCCATTTACTCTGATTTGGCCCCTGGGACCTTCTACATGCAAAGTATGTGCTCTACCACTAAGCTATGACCCCTCAGCTAAGATAAAGATAAGATTATCATATAGAAGGACAAGTCTTGTAGAAGGAGAATCAAGATAGCTTCTGCAAAGTCCTGCCTCATCTTTTAGAGTTCTTTGAGTGTCAACAAGCATGTATAACAATTTCTAGAGGGGTAAGTGGATAGGAGTGATCCAGTAGACACTGTTTACTTGGACTTTCAAAAGGCTTTTGACAAAATCCCTCATCAAAGACTCCTCAGCAAACTTAGCAGTCATGGGATAAGAGGAGAGGTCCTCTTAAGGATTGGTAAGTGGATAAAGAACAGGAAGCAAGGAGTAGGAATAAATGGACAGCTCTCGCAATGGACAGATGTAAAGAGTGGAGTGCCACAAGGATTTGAATTGGGACCAGTGCTTTTTGACTTGTTCGGAAATTATCTGGAGTTGGGGGTCAGCAGTGAGGTGGCCAAGTTTGCAAATGATACCAAATTATTTAGGAATGTTAAAACCAATTATCTCTCCAAACTGAAAGAATGGGCTTTAAAATGGCAAATGCAGGTCAACGTAAGCAAGGGTAAAGTGATGTACATTGTGGGGAAAAATCCTAACTTCACATATACATTACTGGGGTCTGAGTTGGTGGTTACTGACCAGACAGAAAAAGGATCTTGGGGATGTGGTGGATAGCTCGATGTAAATGTTAATCCAGACTGCAGCTGCTGTGAAAAGGCAATTTCCATGTTGGAGATAATTAAAAAAGGAAAATAAAATAAAATTGCCAATACTGTAATACCTTTATGCAAATCTATGGTGAAAGCACACTTGGACTGCTGTATACAGCTCTAGTCATTGTACCTCAAAAAAAGATATTGTAGACCTGAAGAAAGTGCAGAAAAGTGATCAAGGGGCTGGAACAACTCCTCTACAATGTTTAGGGGACGTTTTAGCTTAGAAAAAAAGATGAGTAAGGAGGAACATAATAGAGGTGTATACGCTTATGCATGGTGTGGAGAAAGTAGCTAAGGAGATGCTTTTCTTGGTCTCTCATAATATTAGAACCCAGGGTCATCCAATGAAGCTGAATGGTGGTAGACTCATGTCCTGCTTGTGGGCTTCAGTCTGATCCTACCATTATTGGTGGTTGGAAGCCACTTTGAAGAGTGGGTTGTAAATGTTTTAGATAGATAAATAAATATGACACTAGCTAATTCCTTTCCATGGCCTATGATACAAAATAAAGCTACCTACTGGAAAATTCTTGAGTTCTTTAAAGTTGAGGCAGCTCTACACCTAATGACAGCTAAGAACTACATTGTGAAAGTAAGGGTAAAGGGCCAAACATTCTTTGTCCAATACCTGACAGCTTAGACCATTTGTGTGCATACCACGAGCCCTATATAATTCAGAGGGGAAGAAAAATAACCATTCCAAACAATTTAGTAATAGACTTGACATGAATGAAGGCCCACATCATGTGCTGAAACTCAGTGCTGTTTAGACTGAAATTCTGTCAACTCAGCCCATATAACAAATGTAGTGAGCAGAAGGGTTCAAGTGACAGATGTTTAACAGACTACCTATTTTGCCATTGTTTCAAGGAGGCACGATGTGGTAGTAATGGGAGACTTCAATTTCCCTGATATCTGTTGGGAGACTTATTCAGCCAAACCTGGCCCCTCCAAGAAATTCCTGAGCTGTGCTGCTGATAACTTCCTCCTACAGAAAGTGGAGGAAGGAACTAGAGGATCGGCTATCCTTGACCTGATTCTAACCAACAGAGACGAGTTAGTGGATAAAGTGGCAGTTTCGGGAACTCTGGGGGAAAGTGACCATGTTATACTTGAGTTCTTGATTCTAACGGAAGCAAAAGCTGAGTGTAGCCAAACACGTACCCTGGATTTGAGGAAAGCCAATTTTAACAAACTCAGAACAATGATTAGTAAGATCCCATGGCAAGTGACTCTCACGAGAAAGGGAGCCCAGGAGGGGTGGGAGTTTTTAAAAAAGGAAATTTTAAAGGCACAATTGCAAACAATTCCCACAAGGAAAAAAGGCAGAGGGCAACAGAAGAAGCCAATGTGGCTTCACAATAAACTCAAAGATGACCTGAAAACAAAAAAGGACACGTATAGAAAGTGGAAGGAAGGACAGGCTACAGGGGAAGAGTACAGGCAGGTAGCACAGAACTGCAGGAATAGTGTCAGGAAGGCTAAAGCTGAGAATGAGCTAAGGTTAGCGAGGAATGCTAAAAGCAACAAAAAAGCTTTCTTCAGATACATGCACAGTAAAAGACAGAAGAAAGAACTGGTGGTTCAACTACGCAATGAGGATGGCAAATTGATAACAGAAGACAAAGAAAAGGCAGAAGTGTTCAATTCCTACTTCGGCTCGGTCTTCTCCCAAAAGAGGGTCTATGACCCCCCTGGCAAACCTGAAGTGCAGACTGAAGGGGCAGGATTGCAGCTTGAGATTGATAGGCAAATGGTCAAGGAGCACCTGATTACTCTGAACGAGTTTAAATCTCCAGGGCCTGATGAGCTGCATCCTAGAGTAATAAAGGAACTGGCAGAAGAACTCTCAGAACCACTGTCTATTATCTTTGAGAAATCATGGAGGACAGGTGAAGTGCCAGACGACTGGAGGAGGGCAAATGTTGTTCCCATCTTCAAAAAGGGCAAGGAGGAGGAACCTGGGAACTATAGGCCAGTCAGTCTGACATCAATCCCCGGGAAGATTTTTGAGCAGATTATAAAGAAGTCAGTCTGCAAGCACCTTGAAAACAATGCAGTGATTACTAGAAGCCAGCATGGATTTGTCAAGAACAAATCCTGTCAGACTAATCTGATCTCATTTTTTGATCGGGTAACCTCCCTTGTGGACTGTGGGAATGCTGTGGACATTATATATCTGGACTTCAGCAAAGCTTTCGACAAAGTGCCTCATGATATCCTGATTAGTAAGCTAGCTAAGAGTGGGCTAGATGGAACAACTATCAGGTGGATCCACAATTGGCTACAGAATCGGACTCAAAGAGTGCTTATCAATGGTTCCTTCTCAAAGTGGGGAGAGGTAACGAGCGGGGTACCACAGGGCTCGGTCCTGGGCCCGGTGCTCTTCAACATTTTTATTAATGACTTGGATCAGGAGGTACAGGGAATGCTTATCAAATTTGCAGATGACACAAAGTTGGGTGGAACAGCTAATACTCTGGAAGACAGAAACAAAATTCAAAGTGACCTCGATAGGCTGGAGCGCTGGGCCGAAAACAACAGAATGAAATTTAATAGGGATAAATGCCAAGTGCTGCACCTAGGGAGAGGAAACCAAATGCAGAGTTACAGAATGGGGGACACTTGGCTCAACAATACTACAAGTGAGAAGGATCTTGGAATTGTGGTAGATCACAAACTGAATATGAGCCAGCAATGCGATGTGGCTGCAAAGAAGGCAAATGCAATTTTGGGCTGTATTAATAGAAGTATAGCTTCCAAATCGCGGGAAGTGATAATTCCCCTTTACTCGGCACTGGTTAGGCCTCATCTTGAGTACTGCGTCCAGTTCTGGGCACCTCACTTTAAGAAGGACATAGACCAGGGATGGCGAACCTATGGCACGGGTGCCACAGCTGGCACACAGGGACCTCTCTGTGGGCACTCGAGCCATTGGTCACCAGATCACGAAAAGACCGTCCCCTTCTGCAAAACACTCATGATCTTTTTCTTTCTCACAGTGTGGAACAGAATGATTTTATTCTAGAATTCCTGTTACAGAATTCTTTTCTACATTGTTATCACATTTAAAAGATTTTGAAGAATGATGCACAGAGCATGGCTTGGATGTAAAGCCCTAACAGTTGACCTGAGTGCTGCATGTGTTGCTCTCAAAGTAATGGAGTATGAGCCAAGGTTTGACAAATTATCAGCATGCATGCAATAGCAAAAATTCACATTAATTGTGCAAAAGCATGCCCAATGCAAACTTTTACCTAATGCAGTGTTTGCAGTCCAAGACATAAAGTGTTTAAAATGTGTTAAGCACGTTTAGTTTTCTTGTTTATCTTGCTCATCCTAGTACAGGTTGACTTTTACTTTTACTAATCCGACACTTGTAGAAGCAGGGAAAGGACCCGGGGTAAAGCTTGCCCCATACAATTTCAGTCTGGCATATAATCATATTACAAGTTGAGAATCCCTTATCCAAAAATACATGTGCCTAATTATTTAAAAAGTTTGTATAAATTCCTTTCAGGCTATGTGTACAATGTAGTACTATAATAATTTTTTGAGTTGATTTTTTTCCCAACAAAAAACTGTTTGTATCATCGAAAGCTCTGTTATTGTGTTTTTCTTTAAAGACAAAAGATGTTAATTAGTTCGGACAACTGTATGAGTTGTTTTTCTAAAACTAAAACCTCGGTATTCAGGTTTAATTGCAATGTTGGCACTTTGAAATAAATAAGTTGGTTTTGTGTTGCAGTTTGGGCACTCGGGCTCAAAAAGGTTCGCCATCACTGACATAGACAAACTGGAGAGGGTTCAGAGGAGGGCAACAAGGATGATAAAGGGACTGGAAACAAGGCCCTATGAGGAGAGACTGAAAGAACTGGGCATGTTTAGCCTTCAGAAGAGGAGACTGAGGGGAGATATGATCGCACTCTTCCAGTATTTGAAGGGATGTCACACAGAGGAGGGCAAAGATCTCTTCTCGATCATCCCAGTTTGCAGGACACGGAATAATGGGCTCAAGTTACAGGAACCTAGATTCCACCTAAACATCAGGAAAAAAATCCTGACTGTCAGAGCAATAAGACAATGGAATCAACTACCTAGGGAGGTTGTGGGCTCTCCCACTCTGGAGGCATTCAAGGTGCAGCAGGACAGACATCTGTCAGAGATGCTTTGACCTAGATTCCTGCATTGAGCAGGGGGTTGGACTCGATGGCCTTGTAGGCCCCTTCCAACTCTACTTTTCTATGATTCTATGATTCTATTTGAAAAACCACTAAAGATGCTTCATCATTCTATCTTTACAGCAGGGTTGTCACCCCTTTTACCCATCAGGGCTCCTATATGCTCAACCACTGCACAAGGGACAAGTTCTGCAACCCTAGATTAATGGCCACCATTGAAGAAGAAAGTACACTTACAGCCAACACAGCTGCATGATCAGAAATAGTGAATGCTATGAGTTCTGAATGTGAAGGAAAGATGCATGGCTCCAGGACACATGGCCCCTGTGTTCCTGCAAAGAATCAACATCTGAACTGACTCCTTACCTAGGAATCATCATGTGGGGCACATAATTCATGTTAGCCAGGAGTCCTCAGATATAAATAGAGTAAGTGTGGGTATTGAGAGCTGCTTCATACTTTACAAATAAGTGGCAAAAAAGGAAGCACAAGTGACTTGTGCTTCTTCTTTCCTTGCTTCTATTATGACATGGGAAGCAGGGTGGATCTCCCCTGCTGCTTCTTTGTAACATACAAACCAGCCTTAAGGTGGCAAGTCTCTCAACTGCATTGGAAAAGAGTCTAGGCTTCATTGGAGCCAGATGAAAGTTAGTTTCCAATGTAAAGAAAAGGAGCAATAACATGGTAATGTTTAGATACCGTGAATTAAACATTCAGGGAGAAAATGACACATCCATACGAAGTACGAATGCTAACTTTCATTCAGCTCTGATGAGTCTTTGTTACATTACTCCCTCAGATGTATGTATATAAGCAACTCCCAACTGAATGCTGAAAATTCAATAAAATGTAATTTCTCAAAATGTAAAAGATGCTATGTATTTTAACATTAGTACTGAGTTAAACAATACAGATCTAAACTACATTAAAAACGGGCTCTGATGTTGGATACCAATAATTTTTACTGGAACATATGTACATGTGCATCACTAAATTTAGTTAATATAATGCCTCACTATTTTAGTTATTGGGCAGCAGCCTAGGGCTGTGTGACAGAAATGGTTCCTTCTCTCCCCCCCCCAGCCCCCCAACAAACTTCATTTTCCCAACTAATTCTGTTATGTTAGGGATTTGTGCACAGAGTTAGCTAATCCAAGTATTTCCCTAGAGCTGCATTTAAGCTATGGCCCACTCCCAGCACAAAAGTGTCTCCAAAAGCCCTTTCGCCCCCTTCAGCACTCATACGCTCATTGGTCCTGACATTTTCACTTCAGCCATGACAAATGAGCTGATAGCTGTGATCAGATTGCACACAAGTACTGCTTTATCTAAAGACATATCATTAACTCTCATCACTATCTTCCAGTATGATTCTTCTTTTGTTTAATTTGTTGTGAAAATGCAAGTCAGTTTTAAAGCATCTAAACCTTAAGTAACCACAAATAAACTTCACTAAATGAGAAAAGGGCAGATTTGGACAGGATCAGAACATGACTACCATTAACTAAATGTTTCTCAAGGGACTTAAGTAACTGTACTCAACCTCTGCCCTAGTGCAAACATGCCATTTGAAAGTCTTCTAAAGGTCCCTTCCCCCATGGTGAATTGCTAGCACTAGTGTACCCTTTTTTTGAGAAACATAAAGTGAAGCAATCAAACATGCCTAATAAATTAGGAAACCAATTTCTGTCTCTCAGAATGACACCAGTTATCTTTTTGCAGTGTAAGTTAACTTGCATCTGCATTTTCTACAAGTAAAATATTTCACTTCAGTGTTAACAAAATGAGTTCACCCCTCTAATTTGCAATAACTTAAAACTGTTTTGAAGGAAAATCACTGGGTTCAGCATGAACAAGGCAATCTTTCCATAAAGGCAGAAAAACCTAAGTTCCAGTTACACAGTTGTCATTGAATCTAGAAGCTTTGCAAGGTATATTATTTGTTGTAACTTTTCCTAGCAATTCATCTGAGAATAAACATAGAGGCAGAGTCAACTGTAACACAACAGATCTTGGGAATGGAGGTCATGCATTGAGGTAAAGTGCTATTCACTTCTGGACCATGCAAGGAGCTCTTTATTCCTGTTCTTATTGGAATCAGTTCCCCTTACTAGAGCAAGAACAAAGCCAAGTGCTCATGTGAGGTTTATGAATAAATCAGAGGTGAGCCACTTTAAGTGCCGCTCGTGATTTTCCTGTTGACAGTGAGCACTTAAACAGGCTTCTAGGACCAGCAACCCCTGGCAAATCTTAACAGATCCTAATCTGCACCCTGCTTCATTTCAGGCAAGATGTGATTCACCCAATTTTTCTCAAGTCTTCACCTCTTGAATAACGTCTGTGCCACCTAACCAGAAATGGGACTGTCTTAATGTCAAACATACATTAAAGCAATAAAGCAAATCTTTATATATTTTTCCTTAGAAAACTAAATACTGCTAGTAAAAATACTATGCATTGCAGCCAATATAATCAACAAACCATTATGGTACTTAGCATCTGGATCAATTACAAATATTACAAACAATGCTAATGTTTCTCACCATTCCTGAAGTATCTGAATATTAATATTATTGTAAACCAAGATGGTTTACAAAACCTTATGCAGCACAATCCTATGCATCTTTACTCAGACATAAATCCCACTGAATTTAGTGGGCCTTACTCCCAGATAAGTATATTTAGGAATGCAGCCTTAAAGTACTACTGCCACCTGCATTTAAAATCTAATTCAACATCCTGACAATACTATATTTGAAATAACAAAAATGGAGAGTGGGGACAAATGCTAACACGCCAGAAGATGTCAATCATTCACAGTATGATGGCCAAGCCAAGCCATTGGAACATACAACAAAAAGGCCAGAATTATCTGAGCCCATTTTATGAATTAAGGTTCAATGTTGTAATATAATAATTAATGTTTTGTATTTTATTTTGTATATCTTAATTTCTCTGTTATTGATCTGACTCTAGAACACAAATTGTTTACGCTCTCAAATTATACTTATATAATTTAGCATTCTGGTTTTTACTTCTCAAGGGGTTCTTCACATGTACAAGTTGACCAACCCTATCACTCAATAATTTCCTGGACAAAAGGAATAGGGCCAATGAGAAATTGAAAACTCTAGCAAGATTACAATTAAAATGCCATGATCAAAACCTGTTCACAACTATAGCAGATCAGAACTATACTTCAAAACTGCAAGCAGTCTTGCTAGATCAAAGATTCAAAATAAAGGAACTCCAGAGATGCATTGAATTCTCTTCAGAGTGCTGCAGAATTGAAAAAGAAGGGCTACTAATTCTATTCTGTAGCACTTCATGTTGTGGAATAAGAAAAAAGGGACTAAACATGGTGCCTAACTGCCTCATGAAGATAGTTGTAGCAGTAAGGGGAGACATAAAAGGTCAAACACAGTGAAAGTTGCTCTGCACTTTCGCCTAGATTTAACAACAGAACAGCTCTAGAAAAGTTTGGTTTTCTTTGTTGTTCTGGGTCCTTTGTATCTTGACCTCAAACTGAATACAACAGAGAAGACTTGTCTTTGAAGTTTTAAAGCAGATAACAGTGTGGTCTAGGACTGCCAGCATTTTATTGGCCCTGCCCTTGTGCCTTTCACAGCAACCAGACATGCAGAAATTAAGTGGGTGAAGCTTTTCCTCATCTCTTTATCTGTATATTCCTGGAGAAACTTCACCTGCTTAACTTTTGATGCCTCTCTTCTTACAGGAACAGGGCCAAAGCCAATGAAAAGGCTAGCAACCTTGGTTCACAAGTTAAGGTGGAATATTGTTGAAGCTACTAAAAGTAATTTAGTCCTGCACTGCTATCTCAGATTGCAAAAAAGCTATTGGTGGCAAGTGACTTCTCACCTTTAGAGGACTTAAGTTTCTTAGTGGTGCTTAAATTCTATGTTTGTGGCTGGGGCATGCTAGGAGATGTAGGACTTTCTGTCTAAACATGCTTAGGATTGCGCCCTAAGACTATTTTCAGACCACACAAAATTTATTTACAGGTGTGGGTTTGAAGTAAACCACATTTAATTTGTATGTCTAGTGCCTCATGTGTAACTTGTTGATTGTTTTACTTTAAAAAAAACTACTGAAAGAAAAGAAAAGCTTAATTTATTTGAACAGAAGACTTAATCTTAATATATCGGTCTTCTCAATGATTTTGTTAGTTATACTAGGTTTGCAACAGTACAACTGAACTGAATTCATAGCTAGAGAAGCAGGCCTTTCATTTTAACCCATTTCTCATGACATTTTTAGACTTGAATTAAACACATATAAGTTCATCTTGGTTTAAAAATAAAGTATGAATGTGTCCTAAATAGTGTTTTGTGTTTTGTTTTACAACACACATATGTACTGCCACTGCCATCTACATGACAAGCATGTGTTTCCAGCATCCCCATGGTCGACGGGGGAATATATATGTGCACTAATTTAGGGCACAATCCTTTGCATGTTTAGACAGAACCAAGTCCTACCATTCCCAGTATGCCCCAGCCAGCATGGCTGGCAAGGGGGATGCTTGGAGTTGTAAGACTTTGTTCTGTCTAAACATTATAGGATTGCACCCTTAACATATTTTACAAAGAATCAAACCAAGCCTGCTTGAACCTAAAATTGGAGCAAGTCTTCCCACTACCTACAAACCAAACAGAACCTGAACCATTCGAGTTAGTGATTCAAAATAGGGTTCATCTAAGAATGATCTTGGTAGTACACTCATTAATCCCAGCCAGAATGAATCACAAGTACATAAAAACTAAGCATCTGGAGGATTTGTGTATATTTTGGCTTCCACTGGGAAGCTACAGGGAGGATGGAGGCTTACTGTTTTAAGCCTGAAATCCACTGTAGCAGACCAAGAAGATAAGAAGCCTGGTGGCATAAGAGGGCAACATTTTGCACACTGCATAGTGTCCTCCCATGCTGTACTGCATTCAGTATCTGCAGATCTTAAAGCTGTTGTTGAAATCTTTATTTCTAACCTTTGACCTAAAGGCTGGTATATGCATGGCTGTTTATTATCTTGGAGAAGCTGTGTCTCTGGTTGTAAGGCATGCAGTGTCCAGACAACACAGAGTGCAGCAACATCCAAGCTACAGGCAAGAAATTCCAAGGGACAAAGGGAATCTAAAAACATGGGAGCGGATAATACATGAGTGAGATAAATACAATTTTAACAGTATACATTTTATCCTATTCTATCTTTCTGTGAAAAGTAATAACCCATTGTTAAGATGCAATTTTCTCTGTCTACCTTGTCTCTGTTCCTTCTCCTTATGTTCCAGTTGTAAAGTTTTCAGGATTTTCTATCAAGTATGTTTACTCACTGAGTATTAAGTTCAGGATAAAACACTGCAGTGATATTAATAACTTTATGCAAACCTACATAAACTAGAACTGAACTATATCCGCTGTACCAAACTTTTATTGATGTGAAAAGGAACCAAATCAGAAACTTTTTTCACAGCTTAATTCTATCTACAACTGAACCAAAAAACAGAATGGCTTGACTAGTGCAAGTGCAAAATGTTTTACCAAAGCACATTTTTTCTTTTCTTTTATTTTTTTAACAAGGTTCTTTACCATGAAGACCAGCTTCTGCTCTGTCTTTTTGTCTGGGTCTGGCCTCAACTCAGATAAGGGAGTTACCGGTACCTCTTAAATATACAGTCACGTGTTTCAGTCTAAACCTATAATCCTTACACTATTGACCTGATCTTCATGGGAGTTGATATAGTCCAATCAGTTCAATGTGACAGCCATGGATATAGTATATCTGTCTGTAAAACTGTAACTTTCAGGCAGGTTTTAAATAGTTCTCAAAATTAGCAAAGGCAAATTAACTGCCACACAGATAAAATACTTTACAATTTTTAAAGCTGAAATCTCATTGAGAAGGATATGTACATACAAATGAGTCTTAAAATGGTAAACTTATTTCACTCATACAAGTCAGTTCAACCATTCCTCAGAATTCCTTTTCCTTAATATTTCTTTTACAAAAATAAAATCTCCCTCTAGACAGGCTCTAGCATTCCAAACTTTTATGAGTGCAAACTTATTAAAGCAAAAAAGAACAAAAAGGACTTATGAGAACACTGGAATAACAAAATCACAGAATGTGCCTATTACACAAGACTGTGACACATCCATATTAATGGGCATATCCTAAACTTCTTTATAGTCAAAAGAAGTAGGCATTTTTATTCTATAAGAATTATAAAACTCAGATCTATGTAGACCACTAAATCTGGTTATTTCTCTCTCTCTCTCTCTCTCTCTCTCACACACACACACACACACACACACACACCTCAATTGTTACAGTATTAAGACTGCAAATCTAAGCGTACTTGTAGCCAGGAAAGTAAGTCCTGTTGAATTCAATCAGATTTATTTCTCAGAAAACATATTTAGAATCTGATAGTTAAGACCTCAGTCTCTCAGTGTTTCATAGTACTTATATTTAAACACATGTGTGTCAAACAACAGTCTTGTTTGTATTTCACTCTCTAGAATATCATGTAGCCAAAACTTCTACATGTACTCAGAAACAAGTCTGTGTTCAAATTCAATGGACTACTCCTACATAGGATTGCAGCCTCACTCTTAGTATATGAGGAGCCTAGGTTTCTGCCTGTTCAATAAGAATGCAGACTTCACATAAGCTACTATTAACCCATGTGTTATCCAGTTTTGTAATGGTTGGAAAACTGCCAGTTAGAACACATGTTGCTTGCTTAACAATATAAACTAATTTATTTTTAAATTAACACATTTTTCTTCTCCAAAGTTCTCAATAAGCATCTCTTACTTTGAATGTTCATGTTATATATATGGTAGGTATTGCGTTGTTTTAAAGGAGATCAACATTAGCGATCAACATTTGCAAACTTATTAAGTATTTCTCTAACAGTCTCCAACATGAAGGCTTTATGACCCATCTTAGAATGAACCTCATTCTGACTATAGTTCCATACTGAGCTGTCAACTTTCTTTCATTTACAAATATTTACTTCTTATTTGGTAATATGCATTAGTCCACCAAACAAGTTCTCTGATCAAACATAAAGAACAAGTTGCTATGAGGTGGATTCAAAATGTTTTTTCTATAATGACTCCAAATACAATTACTGTGACCTGAAAACTAAAAATACTTAGCATGCAGTCAGATAAATAATTATTTCTCCACACTGCATCTGATTTTCATATGTATCATAGTGTTTTGTTTAAATTCTTAGTTTTTAAAAGTGGATCAACACTTAGGCTGCAATCCTGTACTCACCGACCTGGGAGCACACCCTATTGAACTCAGTAGAACTTACTTCGGAGTAGACATGCATAGGATTTCATTGTTAGGCTGCAATCCTATACACGCTTACGTGGAAGTAAGTCCCATTTCACTCAATGGTGCTTACTTCTGAGTAGACATGTACAGAATTGCACTATAAGTGTATTTTAACTGTCCCAGTTACTGTTGAGAGCACATAATTAGAAGCACAGATCACATTGTCAACAGCTAACCAATTACAGTCATAGCTTTAGGCCTCCTTCTGGTCCCATTTAAGTCAATAGATATTTTATCACTGGCTTTGATAGGAGAAAGGACTGGGTCCTTAGTGACATGACTTACGACCCTATTGTCAACTATGTAAACATATCAAAAACTGAATACTAAAGCACACTAAGAATAAAACTTATTACATCCTAATTTCTATCTAATTTTTATTTAATCTATCAATATGATCAAATTGATGCAATTACTGTTTTGTATCCTAGAAATAGGTACTATACCATTATACAGTTCATACACAGTCAAGATCTATTTTTTTCCAACAACAAAAAACAGCACCAATTAAAACAGCCAAATGTATATTTTTAAATAGCAAGTTGAATAAAGTTAACTTATTACTGCCTCCTTGATGTACATATTCCACTGATTTAAAAAAATAATTTTTCACCTTTGCCCCCTCCCCACAAGCAAAGCACTGAGAAAACTCGATACCCAATAGTCAATATTTGATTATCCTGTAATGTTTCTGCTACATACAAACCTGTGTCTATCATCTTCTAGCGGCACCATTATCATACATATTCATCAGCATGGTGATGGAAATTCAAGGCATCTTATAAAGTTGCTGAAATCTGAGCTTCTGCTTGTTTTCTCAAGTCTTGGACAAACATAACTTTAGGGAGAGCTGAGCAGAGGCATAAAGAAAGAGAAGCTTGCATTTTCGTCCTCCTTTCATCTTAGTCATTCAGTCAAGCATTCAGTGCCCTATTCAGCAGAGCTTTTCATTATGCAAAAAAATGCTAATCCTTTCCGATGCTTTCACACTTGTATAAACCCCCATTCCTTCCACTGAAAAGCAATTATATCAGTTTACCTTTCTGTCAAAAACAGGATTAATATTCCAAAACCTGAATCTCTTTTGTTTTTCTATCTTTTGCTATAGGAAACTAGAGATTATTAGAGGACGTTTTCCTTAGAGCAAGAATACATTATTTTAAATATGATTCTGTTAAGCCAAAGAAGAAAAGGAGAGAGGGGAGGAGGGGGGGGGCTTCAGTTGCTGCGGAAACTCCTTTCAGTGACAGAACTGACCTTCCCTTTGCAGAGGCCTGAATAGAATGAGCCTCACTCTGGTCTATTAATCAGAAACAAATTATGAAAGAATGTGGCTGGACTGGTTGACACTATCCTGTCTTGGGAGACTCAGTAACAGCCTAGTAACAATGTCCTCTTCATGGGTAATGAACAGCCATGACAAATGGGGGCTGAGAAACTATTTATTTGCATATGCAAATTGTCACACAAAGGAAACATGTACAAACAAGTGTCATTGTAAGGTGGATTAGGCAAACAACGCTTTCTTTTTGGGACATTCTGCAGCCCAGAACATTAGTCAGCACAATTAAACCAGTCTCCATGGAGACTAATGAAATTTCACCATGGTATGAGTTAAATTAGATAGCTAGTTATGTGTTTCCACAATCCAACTTGAAATCCATTATTGTCTCAGAATAATACAGCAATTGTGCCAGACTGATCTTTGCCAGCTCAACAAGCTCCTAAGTTGACAATTTGCATATGTTAATATAATTAAGCACTAATTACATGAAACCTGTACATATTCACATGTACTTTCCTGGGGCACTTCTCAATTTGAACCTTGGCCAAGTCTTTAACCGTTTGAATTATTTGGGAATAGGGAAGCTCTGCCTTGTGGGTACAGCCCCAAGGCAGATGCAGGAAAAGCTCTTCATTTATAAATACAAAGCTTAACCTGACTTCTCATATTTCTATCAACAAAGCTAGAAAATATTTTCAGAAATGCTAGGGGAGGGGGCTCTCTAAAGCCCCAGCACTGCTACTTTTAAAAAAGCGTATGAAAGCACTCAAGATTAGGCTAAATAGTTACAGATTCAGTTATTGTCACTGCCATATCTTGAAAGTTCAAAATTGTCACACACACACACACACACACACAGGGCTGGATTTGATGTCAGTGCTGTGACAGCAATAAAAAGGGAATGAGGAGAGGAAAAAAGAGCAGCCAGGAACTAATGAGCTTTACATAAATATATGCTGAAGCAATTAAGCAGTGTTAATTACTATGACAGCAGTTAATTGAATATAATTAGATATTTTAAGCCACTGACTAATGCACAGTTAAGATTAATTTTATTGAGATTAATTGTAAATAAGAATAGATTAACTGTGTTTTGACAGGCAAGCAGAAGAGCAGGAATCAGCACAGACCCCAAAATCATATATTATTTTAATGTCACACCTCAAAATCATCTCCTCAATAAACATGACTTTTCAAACCCAAACAGACAGGAATCTTGAAGAAAAGCAAACAGCTTGCAGAAATTAAAGAGCCTTTGTCCTTTTTTCATGTGCATTTCTTTTAGCAGACTAAATTAAGCGAGTCTGGTGTATGTTTTTAGGAAGGAACATTTCACACTGAATGGAAAAAATGTTCTATCACATACGAAATCCATGCAGCTGTGCGGAACTTGGTCCAGATGGTCTAAGCCTATAAAACACCATCAAAATGATAGAGAATAGGGCCTTCCCAAAATGTGATAAACTCGCAACCTTGTATGTGACCTAAATGTTCTGCCATCTATGCTTTCCTCCTTCATCTCTTTCCATTTTTAACTAATCATGAATATTCAAAAGACCACTCTTTAAAAAAAAACACACAAACAATGCACATCCACTTTAAAGGACTAAAATCTCAGTAAAGCATCCCTTTTCTTAATTAATACAATGCAACTAACATCACTCATGCTAAATAGCAGACTTTTAATATCACTTATGTTAATTAGCTTGAAATGCTTATTTTTAGATATTCTTAAAAAAAAGAGCTAAAGAATACTCACTGCAAAATAATCCAAGCATGCTGTTGTTGTGAATTATACACACACACACACACACACACACACACATAAAAATGTTAACAAATCACTAAGAAGAAAGGAGCCTCAACTGATTTCAAAATAAATCAATAAGTGATTAACACAATATTTTTAAAGCACTACAATGTATATATTATATAAATGTATATATTCAATACCTTTTAATCTCTAAATTGAGAAAGGCTTTACAGTATTGCGCATGCCCCTATATTGACTATCAACTTCTTTGCAATGCCTTTCGTCTTTTAGAGTGAAAATCCAAAAATGGTCTGTGAAACAAGGCTACAACAAGCCATTCTGCAGTGAAAGATTTTAAATCATCCAGCCTCTTCTAATAGACTTGAGACTTATTGAGGTAGAAACCATAAAAAATGAAGAAGGGAAATTTAATCCCTGAAATATTGATTTGCACATTAATATCATATAGGCAGAGGGCAATTTGGCTTCATGGAAATGACACATTGTCGACCCTTGGTGAAGTCAGAGCCAATCTAACTGCTGAACATGTCTGAATCTCAAGAGTTATTAAGGGCTTCCCTTCTTGCCTATATGACTTTTCTCCAGCCTACCAATGCAATCTTAAATGTATTATCTTTAAGAAATAATTGTAAAACCTCAGGGGTTTTCCAGTTAATGGAAGGAAGGCTAAACCACATCAGATTCTGAAATGCAACATTAAACCCTTGCAATCAACAAAACCACCTCAATTCTCATCCATCCAGTGCAGGATCTAATACTGTTATTAGAGATAATCAAATTTCATTGTGTAAATTTAGGCTCATGGTCAGAATGGAAGCAGTAAATTCTGCAATATTAAACAGTGATTTTCTCAGCACTTCTTTACATGGTCTCTGCTGGCGAACAATAAAATCTTTTAGTATAGAAACACAACCTCACATCCCCTATGAAAGATACAAGGGATGCACATCTATTCCTTACCAAATGCCTTTTAGAAAACAACCTAGTATCACTCCTATACCTACCAAGCAGGTACTACAACTACTACTATTATGACTTATACAGATGGTTTGCTTGACCTTTCTTTGTTCTTTGGGTAGATTTCACTTTTGAAGATTTATGACTATTCCCTTCTATATAATTGACCCTATATGTTCATTTCCATAAGAAGGAAAACAACTGAATACATGTTTAGGGTGCAGAAACCCTTCAAAGCCCAAGGCAATGCCTGTAGGATGCTACAGCCACAGTGTGTAGATCCTACAGTATGAATATTCAGCCAGGCTCAATGAATAATCCGAGTGAGCCCAGCACTCAAGCCAGGTGCAAGAGGTTAAAACAGCTGGCTAGCCATCTTTCATTTTGGTGTGCCTTCCTGCTGCCTGAAACTATCTGATATTCCTCCTCATATATTATTATTATTCCAGTTGTATTCTGTTTTTTCTAGGATCCCATCATCACAGAGAAGAAAGGAAACTCCTTCCAAGTAGCAAGTTGAATAGGAAATGGAACATTCATATTTAAAAGGTCTTTTTCTTTTCTCCTCCAACCCTCCAGCCTATTTTAAGAATTTTCCATTGCCCCCTCTTCTCTATCTAGTCTTTAAAAAGCAAAGTCCCTTCTCACTAGCCTTGTTCTGTCAGTTTTGTCAGTAAATAGAAAGTAAAACAAGGGTTGATGGCACTGAGAGTGTTACATACCCAGACTGTGTTTTTGCATTGCTCTCAATGGAAGCGATCGATGCCCATGTCACAGTGGTGTCCCAATCGCAGCCAAGTCTCTGCCTCAATCTAACCAACAACAGGCAGGGCTTCCAAGGCTGCTGCTCACTACCTCTTCCTTCCATCCATCCACTTAGACATCCACCAAACTCTCAAAGAGAGAATAAACTACAATCTGCTCTTCAACCACCGCTCCTAAGGATCGAGCCACTGGAAATCCTTCCAAAGGGGAATCACAATTTCAAATATAAATATAAGAGATATTTATCCACCTTCAACATCATCAACCCTCTCCTTTTTTCCTCCTCTTTCTCTCTCTCTCTCTCTCCCCCTCTCCTTTGCCAGCTACCTGATCCTTGATTAAAAATGGAACAGGGTTAATAATAATATGAAAAAGGCGATCAGAATGGAGGAGAGGAAATGCAACTGTCAGATAGAGGGATAGTCAGACTTCCTGGGTGACCCTGGCGGGGTCTGGCTCAATGTAAATCCACCATCTTCAGCCTGGCAAGTTGTCTTTGGGTTGAGAGACGCTTTTTTTTTTTTTGTGGTGGTGGGGAGGGCGGGAAGGGGGTGTTCTGTTTGCGATGTATGCCTTGGTACCTAAGGTGGAAGAAGAGGAGGAGGAGGAGGAGAACAGGAGGAGGAGGAGGAGGAGGGTGTTATTGAATGGGAGCGAAAAAGCCTCCTCGGGACGGCGCGGAGGCTGAACCCGGCTTGCTGAGCCTTCTCTCTCGGCTGGGCCCAGTGCCCCGAGCAGCCGATGAGATCGAGACCCCCTCCCCCTCCGGCTGGCAGGTAACAAAAGAAATACATAAGCGTGTGTTTGGGGGGTGGGGGGGGTAGGGCTGGAACGCAGGAGGGTGGGGTGGGTAGGGTTGGGGGGCAGCAGCCGTAAGCTGGCATCGGTGGGGCAAAGTTTCCGGTCCCCATGTTTACAGGCGATTGTAAGGTTGCAAAGGCAGCAGGCGAGAGCACAGACGCGCCTGCCATTAGCCACCGTGCTAAGGGATGCACTCGAGGAGAGGAGACCGGAGCAGACCCAGAACCGCTGCATTGGAGACGAGTAGCGTACTTATCTCACAGCCAGCAAGGAAAGGGGGGGGGGGGAAACACGATTTAAAAAAATAAATAGAAAAGAAAATCTTGGCAAGAGTCCGATTAAAACAACGCCGGAGCCCAATGCGGATGAGGCGGGGAGGGAGAGAGGCGGGGAGGGAGGAAGCCTGCTGCCTTTTCACAAAGGGAAGCGATCGTCGAAGCTTCCCCAGCCCCGGCAGGCAGCGGCTAGAATAGCACCTCCGGCGAGCGAGGGAGCGAGCAAGGCAGTCGGGCTCTGGGCAGCGCGCAGCGCGCTAGAAACGGACACACAGGGAAAGCGAGCAGCACGCTTCCCTAACGGGCTCCTCTCTACCCGCTGCCAGCGACGGCACTAGCCCTGCCCGGCTGCTGCAAAACGCAGCACCCCACATCTAAATCGCGCGCGCACGCACACACACACACACACACACACAGACCGGGGGCCCTCCGTCCCACTGGCACTCGCACCCCTCACATCCAAAGCCAAAGACGAATCTCTGACCCCCAAAGGCACCCCAAACTTTCCCCAGAGGCATCACGCTCCGGAATCCGGGGTTAAAGGGGTGGAGGGGGTGGGGAGAGAAAGAGAATGGATAGGCAAAGACTTTTGACAGCCGTGCCATGGTTCCAAATAAGACCATTTCCCAGCTCGATTAAAAAAAAAAAAAAGCACCAAAAAGAATATCTTCTGCCAAACGTTTAAGATCCTTCACTTTATCCAAAAGTTACAGCCTGAAAAACGGACCCCCCCCCCCACCCTACCTCCCGGAATTTAAAAAAGATAGAAGGAGAGAGAATGAACCCCTCTTTCCCTAAAGCGGTACCTAAAAATGGGGAAAGAGGTAGAAAAGGGGGGTGAGAAAGGGAGAGATAGAGAGGATCTGGGGATGGGAGTGTGTGTATGTGTGTGCGGGAGAGAGAGAGTGAGAGTGAGAGAGAGAGAGAGAGAGAGAGAGAGAGAAAGAAGGAGGCAGGCAGAGAGGGAGAGCGAGAGCGAAATATCAAAGATTGTGCAAGATCAGCCTGGAAAGATAATCGATACTCGACCTAAATTTAACACAAACTACTCAATAAAAGTTAAAGAAAAAAACTTACTTTCCATTTCCCCTCGCAGTTCTTACTGGATCTTCGCCTCTCTGTTTTGTTTTGCTTTATTTACTTAACAGCTGATCACATCCAAGTAAACGACAGAAGGTTCATTAAAAATAAAAAAAAAATAATCCTCCAACTTTATTGGGTGAAAATAAAAATGATTGAGCAAGAAGTGGGGGGCATGGAGCGGTCCTTTGGGGTCCGGGAGTTGTTAAAGCATGTGGCGACCGCGGTCTCGCTGTTTGGTTGTGAAGGGGTTGGGAAAAGGAGGAAAGGAAATGAAAATCCGATATGTCTTTATTCTGCTAATTATTATCGTTTTAGCCCTGTTTAAAAAAATGGCTGATTAAGTTGAGTGCGCATGTCTTTGTGTGTCTATTCCCGATATGCACTCTGGGAATGAGAGAGAGAGCGAGCGAGAGGGGGGGGGGGAGAGAGAGAAAGAGAGAAGAGAGAGGTGTAATTAGTGAGGTGATCAACATTCTCCAGACTGCAAATGACGCGCAGCCCGGACTTACTGCCGCTGCTGCTGGGGGCTCGTAGGGGCTGCGGGAGCCACACCACTGGCCCCAAAGCAGAACGGGCAGTAGGGAAGCAGCTCATGGACACAAACACAAGTCTGCAAACTTCATTAGTAACACAGACACACACACACAGACACACAAATAGATGGCTGGGGAAAATTAGAGAGAGAGAGAAGAGGCTGAGAGGAAGGAAAGAAGATTTGCTGTTCTTAACTGCTCAGGAATGTGAAAAGATATGGGTGCAAATTAATTATTCCTCCCACCAGGGAAGTTCTTTCTTTCTCTCTCTTCTCCCCCCCCTTCCTTTTTTTTTTTTTTTTTTAAAGGAAGAAAATATGCCTGGGATAATGAATGTGGAATGTGCCTCTGTATGGAAAGGGAGTGAGTCTGAGATCGGAAATTTCTACTCTTATAGCCATAGAGAATCATTTACATATTATTCAGGATTTATTTACACATACACACACGCGTGCACACGCACACACACACTGTACATACAGTGACATTATATATCTCTAGTATCTATAGCTCATGTATACTCATAAGACATATGCATTATTGCATACACACATGGCAGTTTAATCTCCCTGGTGTAACTGGTCGAACAGCTCAACAAAACTAAGTTTATAACAGCAAACAGTATTCTTAGTGTGTAATAAGCAACAGTAAACAGATTTAGCAAAGCAAAAGCTATCCCAGCGCAACTACCTGCCTTTCCCCCATGGAAGCAGAAAAAGAGGGATTATATTTGTCTTTAAGATTACCAGAGATACTGCTTGATATGAAAAGAAAGTGTGGTATTGACTATAGGCAATAATGTATAGGTACTATTATAAATAGGAATTTCCTAGGAATCTTCTCTTGCAAAGGAGGGAAAGCAATCGCTTCTCATTTGAAAATCTAATTATCTTAACCTAATACTACAGATGTGATGTGAATATGAGTGACACTTTCATTAAAATATAATTAACTAAAACTAGGAATCAAGATACTTTTAAATACCCCCTAGTGAAGATTAAAAATCATGTCTATTCAAAGAGCATCCAAACACAGTACAGGGACACCTGCCTCCCCTCACCCCTCCACACACACACACACACACTAATATTATAGAAATTGAAAGGCCAAAAAAAGATCAGTAAGTAATACTTAAATATAAAGGATATTTACAATCTCAAAGACCCTGTGCAGGTGAACAATAACCTTCCAGCTGACAGTGCCTTTGAAGTTCCTGATTCCTGGGATACACGTCAAAACCTTGTCTTAGGCCTTAAGCACTAAATACCAACAGAAAGGTTTAATACAATCCCCCATAAAAACAAGGTATAAATATGCATCTTTTGGGGGCCTTAAACCATCCGATCTAGAGAAACATTTGGCAAATCCTGAAGCTAATACTAAGAGGAAAATCTCCACCTGATGATGAATGAAGGACTTGCCAGGAAAGGGACAGCATAGGCCAAAGATAGGGAGGCGAGGTGTGAAAAGCAGATGTTTTAAGGTCACGGTGAAGGTCCCTCATACTTGGGAGGGGAAAAAATGCCCACTTGGAAGTCCAGTTCTCCGTGGGCAACCCAAAAGATAGTGAGACTTCCTAGGAACAGACTGAAAAGTAACCACATCCAGCACATTTCAGGAAAATCTCTGAGCCCAAGATTTAATGTCAAGGACAGGGCACAGGAGGCTTCTGGAGAGTAACTTGATCTCGCTTGAGATTTAGACCTACTCATCAATGAAATAAAAAGGAAACTGTACATGGAAATGCTTTGTGCAGGTATCAGAAAGCTGAGGTTCAAAAGGGGGGTGGTGGAAATGATAGACTGCACCGTTGTTTGCAGAGGGGGACCAGTGATGCTGACAATGGCTAATATAAAATCTCCCAAACCCGTTTTCAGTAAGATTGGGGGATTTGGAAAAGAAAGAGGTGCCTTTGGCTCTTACTGAAGCGGAAGGAGAATCATGACTAGCAGGATGCATTGGCCAGTCAAGGACATGTCTAAAGGATGGCAGTCCATTTCCTAGCCCTGGAGACAATTAAATCCAGTCTGATGAAGGAACACCTGAGCACAATGCCTCTAGTTCAAATTCAAGTGAAGAAACAGATACAGTTTATCAGGAGCTTAAGGAATCGGAGAGAATGATGTTGCAAAAATCCTTGTTTTATAGATTTCTATTGTTTTAAAAGGCAAGATTATTAGAAACTCCAACGGACAGTTGATCACAGAAGCCACTTTTTGATGCAATTTTTCCTCTTGCCCTCATAGGATTGTAGTTTCTTTTTTAAAGTGATTCCTTCCTGCTAAAAGAACAAAGGGGGATACAAGCAGGAATTGAGAAAGGAGAGTCCACTTTTCCAGGTTTCTTCCATCACTGTTTATTTCTTCCTAACGTTTTCGCCTCGCTCCCCACCCATCCCACCCTTTACCTCCTTTTCATATTTTTGTTCCCAAGCCCCAGCTTTTCCTAATAGGGATGGAAAAGGCACTCTGGGATGCTAACAGTTTAGAAGAAACCCCGGGATCGCCACGTAGCTAGGAAAAAATCGAAGGAGGTTAATTCCGAGAGGCAGCAGCAGGTTTTTTTTGGGGGGGGGGGGGATGAGCAGAGCGCGGCTCTGGCAGGGGAGGCAAGCAGCAGCCAGGAGCACCCGGGAGCTGGATCGTTGGCTGGCTGGCTGTTTCAAGAGGGTTTCCCCAGAAGCTCGGCCAGGGCTGCAAGCTGCTTCCCCCTCCCTTCCTGGCTCTCCTTCTTTTGCTTGCTCAGCTGATCGGCCCCAAGACCTCTGCCTAACCTCTCGGCTCCTTTTTCTCTGGTCCCGAGGGCACCCCTCCCAGGAAAACTTCCTAAGGCAACCCACCCAGATACTGGCCGGGGGGGGGTGGCCCTTCCCCAAGGGGGGAAAATAAAGTAGTATCATCTTCCAAGCAAAAAGGGAGAGCGGGGAGAATGATCGGGTTAATGACGTTGTATTTCCTGGAGGGAGGGGAATAGACAGTCCGGTGTCAGCTGCCACCCCCACGAACCTAAGCTAAAACAACTTACTGGACCGCCTGAAGAAGGGTTTAAGAGCCAACTCTGGCCACTCTCTATCAGACAAAGACCGTGCCAAGGCAATTGAGAGACTTTTGCACTTCGTCGCCTTGCCTTCTCCCAAACCAGAGCAGAGGATGCATAGGGCCAGGAGGAGGATATACATAATTACAACCTCCCCTCTTTTTAATAACCCGACATAATTCCCTAATAAATGGTCTGCCTCCCCCTCCCCCCTTCAGCCCAAGGGAAAGAGGATCCGTGCCTTTTGAAAGCTCTCCCTAAGTCTATAGATGAGCTCAGTTTGAAACGAGGTATTACAAGATCTCAGTGTTAGAGACCCCTTTATCTGAGCTACAGACACTTTCAGATCCCTAGACCCCCTCCTTCCTCTGCCTTTTTGTTGTCTCTTTTCCTCCCGGGGGCTATTTGACAAAGGCAGTATGTTAACTAACATTTTTGTTTAACTCAGCAACTTCGTTTCAAAACACACTTTGAAAAACTGAGAGCAATGTTCGGGTCCTTTTGGGGAGGAGGGGAAGTTGACACTATGGCAAAACCACAAGAATTGTCAGTATTGTTTTCTTTAAAAACGCCCCCGGAACTCAGCAAAATCTTTAACCAGATTAGTGGAAATGACAGTTCTTTTTGTTTTTTTAAAAAAAGCATAACCAAATACATTTAATAACTGTCCATTGCCCAGCCCAGTTCTACGATCGCAGAATCTCTATTAAGCCACGGTGCAAGGAGAGAGGGGGAGGGGAAAGCTCGCCATAAAATCCGGCCAGGCCAGGCATCCTGACAAAATTGTGCCTGCTCGCTAACGGAGGTACAGTTCCTGATTGGCCTTTTTGTGTGGTGGTGGCTTGAGCTGCACAAAAAGGCTCGCACGCCGACGCTACCAGAAATAAAAGCTTCTATTGCTGGCGTTTCCACCTTCTCCGGAACCTTAAACAACAATACTTCCGCAGCTGCTTTCTTGAGCAGGTCGCGGGCTTTAAATACCCTGAACCTGAGCTTCTTGGCTTGGATGGGAAAGGGAAACACGCGCGCGCGCGCGCACACACGCACTGCGAGAGGTGGGTGAAGGAGCCAGGAGCCCTCTGGGCTTTTAGAGGTCAGCGCTTTGACAGTGCTTTGACCTCCCTTCTCCTCCCGGCAACCGCCCTCGTGTTTATAAACAAAAACAGCCAGGAGGACTAGCCCCAAACAATAGCAATTCACCAACTTCACAGACACTTCACTAGCTCTTATGCAAATCCCGGAAAACGACCGCTTACCAACAACCCTTTCCATCCCCACAGCACAACAAGCCCCTGCAGAAAGCCCCAGAGCCAACTTCCAGCAGTGATATAGCCAAGGGAAATGTTTTACCTTCTATTCTGAAAAGGGCGGCGGGGGAGGGGGGGGGAAAAGAAAAACGGGAAGCGATACCTAAACTGAAACGATCGGGTAAGAAAAGAACTAAAATTACAAAAGAAAAAACAACAATAAAAACTACCCACCTTAGTGTACAGACAAGAAAGTAAATTTATACCTAAATCCAACAGTTCACAGTGCCAATAAAATAGGAATCTTTGTTGTGTAAGACAATATGCTAAACTACCTCTGCGGCAAACAGTAATATAAAAGACCCAGGAAAAAAGTTATTTTCGCCTAAGGAGCCAAGTTTTCAAAAGAAAACGTGTAGATTTTACAACTAAATAAAAGCCACCACCTCTGTGTTGTCCGTAAAAACTACACATAAATTAAAAGAACCGTTAAAAGAAAGCCTGGAGCAAGCAACATCTGATCTGACTTACCGAAAAAAGAGGATAATTTAAACCACATTTAATTACAAAAGCAGTAAGCGAAAAGTAAATCAATCAATGCTTTCTCTCAAAAATGTTGTCTGCCAAGGTATAGAAATGATAATTCTTATAGTTCTGCATTAAAGGCTAACTGAAACTCCTCTCCTCAAGAACTGATTACGCAGGGTATGGGGGGTGGTGCAAAACCAAGGGGGGAAATGGGGGAGACACAAAAAAACAAGCTTCCAACGATTTTCAAATTTTTGTTTGAAATGATGACGATCAGAAAACCCTGATGAGAATGTTAAAGAAAATATACCTCAAGAGGGAAAAGACCATCTCCTTTTCTTCTTTGTCTATCAGTCTCCAGTTAAAGCATATGGAAAATGTTTTCAAAATGCCTAGATTTGGCACATTGTCATTGCAAAGAGAGGAGCGCAGTGATGCTGTTATAGAAAATGGGAAATAAATTCAGGATTGGGTGCTGCCTCCTTCAATGCGGATTTATCTAAGTTTAATTTAATATTCCGCAATCACTGTATGATCGCATATAATTCACCAAGATTTTAAAGGGCTTTGCGTAAATACATGAACTACGGGCACCAAGTCATCTAACCAGATTAGTCCTTTTTCATTTGTGTTTTTTTCTCATTAGATGCACTTTAAATTGCAAGTGCAAATAATAAAAAGGATGGAATAATAAGGTTTGGGTAAGCAAAACGATTAGAGAAAGGGCTGGCTTTAGTAAAATCATTCAAAACATAAAATCAAAAAGCACAAAACGGTTGTTTGTAAAACACTAAACCTTTAATCGATTTATTGGCATCCTGATCGATTAGATAAACGGAAATCTATAGCAAACATAAAGGCATTTAAAACATTTCCCTCTCATTTCTAAACAAAACTTTTCTTTACCTCACGGAAAAAATCTTATCAAATGACTAACAGGAAATTCTTCAGATATCAAATTACGATAATAAAATTATTTCCACATGGAAAGGGATAATGACAATGATGATAGTAATTATAATAATGAATAATTCAACAGCCCTTTGACATATATAGAAAACCTGATTCAGAACAGCTCTTGAGAAGAGCTAGTTTTAGGGGGAAAACATTTTATTAAGAGAAATTGACTTAAAAACTGACATTTTCAACTAGACAGACAATTTAGGGGTAACTGTTAAAGTTATGCTAATTTCCCACACTATCAAAAGAAACCCTGACCAGTGTTCACCAAAAGCGTTGCCCTTTCAATCGAGTTACTATCTATTAGTAAAAATAAATATGTAAATACACCAGACCCATCTGAATTATAGGAGCAAATGTGTGTCTGCATGGAAGAGGTGGTTAAGATTGAAAGGGGGAGGGGTGCTTTCCCCCTTAATAATCCATTTATGTAGTCCATATCGCGCTTTTCAGGTCTCAAGAAAAAAATTACAAGCCCTAGTATATTTTACTGTTTAGGTAAAAGAATAAAGGGGGGGGGGTTGCAATCCGGAGCAATGCAGCAATCAGAGCTTGTGGCATTCTGGCTGCGTGAAGAGGAAGTGTTGCTGTAACGGGTATTATGTTTATTTGATAAAGAAAATCAATGAAAGTGGCTGTAAAGTAGTTAGTGAGGCGTGTGTTTGGGACTCGGGTTGAATAGTGACTCCAGCGGGCTGGTCGATCAGCTCTAAGAGCTCTGGAAATCTACCCTAACCCTCCGCCTGAGCTCTTCCCACTCTCTCACATACACACTCACTGCTGCACCTCCTCGAGTCCAGGGGACTTCTCTCTCGCAGTCTCCTCCCTCTATCCCTCCCTCCTTCGGTCTCTCCCCTTCCAATTTCCCAACGGCATCTCTATCATCCCCCACCCCACCCCACCCCACCCCCCGCTACACACACACACACACACACACACACACACACCTCTGCTGGGTCTGTAGCCTTCCTCTTACCCACCGATTCCTTTCAATATCTTCCCTCCATCCTTCCTTCGCCCCCACCCTCATGGCCCCCACCCTCCCTTTCCTCTGGCTTCTCATCTTCAGGCTCAGCTAGGTTGTTCAGCGACCCTCCATACTGAAGGGCTGCATCCCAAAGTTCCGTCTCCTTGCCAAGTCTAGCGGGGCGGGAGGAGGGAATCCTAGAGGCTCGGCGTGTGTTGGCAGCCAGGAACTTGTTTTAAATGCCAGGGGCGATCAGCCCTAGAAGTAATAACAGAGTACCTTTCAGCATGTGCAGAGTCCTCTGTCACCACTGAGGAAACACAGCAAGCCCCACATGTCTGGGATCAGGGGGCAGAGTTTCCATGGCAGAAGGCACTGGCTTCCAGGAACCTCTCACTTTAGAAATCTCTCTCTCTCTCTCTCTCTCTCTCTCTCTCACACACACACACACACACACACACACACACACACACACACAGTGAATAAGAACCGGCATCACCAACGCCACTATCGTATACGTGTTTACTTGGAAGTCACCCCCACTGCTTTCAATCGGATTTATTTCCAAGAAAGCATGCCCAAACCTTCATTTCGCGATGATATCTTTTGGAACGGAAAGAACTCTACTGTGAATATATAAATATCCTCCTCTCCTAGCTGGAGGGGGTCGGGGAGGGAAGAAAAGGAATTTCGTCTTCTAAACGTTTAAACGGATTCAAGCTGCGAACGATCCACAAAATATTTAAGCCTATGCGCTGGCACTTAAACCGGAACGCTCTCATTGGGGCCGTCTAATCTCCAGATGTCATTGGTGTTTTAACATTGCAATCCTATACATGTCTACTCAAAAGTAAGCCCCATTGAGTTCAATGGCACTTAGTCCCAGGAATGTGCTTATCCTTAATCAATTTGCTGCCTGACCCAAGTAGGTTGACTTGGAAGTAAGTGCCACTGAGTTCACGGGGATTTCCTTCTTGGTGAGTATGTGTTTCGGATTGCAGGTTGCAGTATATTCTAACATATATTGACCACGAAGTAAATCCCATGGAACTCATTGGAATTTACTTGCTATCCAACATGTTTAGAATTAGGCTCTTGGGCTGCAATTCATGGTCCCATCAGTGGAGGTTTTCTTCTGCGTAAACGTCCGGCTGCCAGTCTCGCCGAAAGTAAATCCATCTAGGCCTAAGGGATGGAGAGTTGTAGTATTTAAAAAGCACAGAAATATATCCGCGCAGGTCGTGAAAGATTCATCAGCTCCTTTCTCTATCTTTCCTTCATGGGTAGAGAGGAGCATTTAAAAACTTCTCTCTCTCTCTCTCTCTCTCTCTCACACACACACACACACACACACACACTCCTTCTAGGGTTTGAATATAGGCTTCTCCCTCAATTGCCAGAAATATGTTTTTCTATCCTTAACCCTTTGTGCGTGCGTGCGTGCGTCGCACGAGTGCAGTGCGCTTAAATCTGGTTAACCAGTTTTTATCTCCCTGTCTTTCAACCCCACCCCCCACCCCCAGCCTGTATAAAAACAGATCCTGTAAACTGGCGGTCTGTGAAATTCGTGTCCACACTTATGGTTTGGATTAGAAGCCCATTATCTAGGTTTCCCTTATCATCCTCCCTCCTCTTATTAATTAAAAAAAAAAAAAGGCCTTTGGTGTGGTCAATGTTACAACATGGCAGCTCTGAGAGAGGCGCTGCACTTTGTGGCTCCTTCAAGCTTGGCTCTCATTACTTACCCCACTCTACTACTTTCTCCTCCTCTTGGGCGTTTATTTCTGCCAACAATCCCCCCCTCACTCCCATTTTACCTTCTTCTTTTAGGAGGAGGAGCGCCTTCTTTTCTTTTTCGCCTCAGCTCCTGCCGCCTCTCCCCGCTCTTATCTCCCAGTTGGCCGCCATTGGCTACATTTGACAAGAGCCGAGAAAGCGACGTTACGGCGTCCCAAACGAACCTATGAAAACTCGCGCCGCGCCTGACAGTGACAGGACGGGGCTCCGCGCGCAAGAGGAGGGCTCCAAAATGGCTGGCTCGTTTGTTTGTCCGTTGACTTCTCCCTGTAGCTTCTCCTCTGCTTTCTTTTCCTTAGAAGAAAAAGGGGAGGTGGCAAGAGGCAAGAGACACCTTGTGTATCTGCTGCTGCCCTTCAGGCTTCGTAGTCCAGCCTTGGGAACCTATGGCTGAGAGCAAGTTTGAAAATACAATCAGTCGATAGAACACTTGGAAGTTGCTAAAGGTCCCATCCTATGCATGTTTAGGGAGAGAAAAAGTCCTACGACTCCCGACACTGGGACTTCTCTCTCTCTAAACATACATAGGATTGTGCCCTATAAAGTCCTACAAAGGCTTTATTGCCTTTATCACCTGTAAAGCCCTACCAAGTAGGCAATGGTGTCGGAAGGTTGATGGATAGTTGAGGAGCAGGGTGTGCAGATAGGATAAAGACAGGATGCAGATGTGTAGGTGGGCGATGCACTGGGCCATTGTATTCAATGGGACTTCCTTGAGTAGGACAGGACTTCCTCTGTGAAGCACCTCTTTTCAAGTGCAACCTATGCAAGCTGCAGCATGCCCTGGAAGCCCTCTATGCTAAATATCTGGAGGATGGGCGGACATAGCCTTTTCATGGGAAGGAAGCAAGAGCACACCTGCAGCCCCCTGCTGGACCTGGACCTGAGGTGGTGCATGTGCATGAATTATCATAGGCAGGGAGAGGTCACCTCAGGCCAAAAGCAGCATCAGATCAAAGCCTCTCCTACATGGCTCCAGCTCAACATACCTAACCTAAAGTTGAAGACAGACATTCTGTGTGGTGCATGTGCAGGAACACCCATTTTGTGCCTTAAAAACCAATGACTTGGAAGGCAGTGACCACTTAAAAAGAGCCCTGCTGGATCAGACCAAAGGACTATCTAGTCCAGCATTCTGTTCACACAGTGACCAACCAGACAAGTAAGACACTTCTACCCAGGATGGCCAGGTGTGAAAGAGGCCAGGACTCTTGTGTCTTTAAGACTTGTTCTAGCATAGGCTTTCATGGACTATAGCCAACTTCATCAGATTATCCCAGAAAATTTATGCCAGAATAAATGTGCTGGTCTTTAAGGTGCCACAAGGCTCTTTGTTGTTGTTGGGTTTTGTTTTTTGTTGCAGTAGACTAACCTGACTACCTTCTGGAAATGGTTTAATCCTTGTGTAGAAGAGGAAACTTCAGCAGGTATAGGTTGTCATGCAAGCTACACCTGCTGAAAATCTCTCTTCTAATTAAAGATGCTGGATCCCTGCCTCTTTTTGCACCTGGTCACCCTACTCCTAGGATGTATCTCTCTGTTTTCACTTCAAGGGAGTGCTTCCACCAATATATTCCATTGTGACCTTTAAGGCAGAAAGACCCTACTTCAGTTGCAGTGCAATCCTATGTATGTCTACTCAGAAGTAAGCCACATGGCATTCAATGTAGCTTACTCCCAGGTAAATGTGTATAGGATTGCAGCATTATCCAGTTAGCTGCAAGGGCAACACATACATTCTCAGAGGCTTCTCTTCTCTCATCTGTGGAATGAGATTAATTTAGAAAGGTTTTTTTTTTTTTTATCATAGCTGTACTACAACCTGCCCCATCCCCATAACTTGGTCCCCTTTATAGTGCACCATTGCATGAAGAGCTCATAGATGAAAGGCAAAATTGCTGCATCAAAATATACCGCTTCTCCTTTCCCAATATTTTTTATTATAGTCCTGCTACTGCTGCTTTTATGGTAGATTTTTTAAAAACATTATTATTTACTTCAAGCTTTCAGAATGGTTAGACTACAATTAAATAAGTGTGTGTGTGTGTGTGTGTGTGTGTGTTGGGGGAGGGGGGAGATGAGTGGTTCCAATATTCCATACCTTTTGTTTCTGTTTAATGTAAAGCTTAATTTAAACCAAATGTTAACCAAGCTCAGAACATGAATCTATTTTTGGCGGCAGGGATCAACAATCAAATTTATGAATAATAAAGAAGACAGTGTCTCTGAGCATATGCAGGGTGCATTAGCCTTGCTACTGAGTAGCCATAGTCTGCACCTTCCCCCTGCTATATCTGTATTTAGGAGGCAGGATTTTCAGTGTAGAGAAATGAGTTTTAGCCTCAGTGCCTCTCTTATTAGAAATTACTCATTTCATTATACCAGTTTCTTTGTGTACACACGCAGTATATGCCATTTGCTTCCTGTACTTTGTACCAAATTTGTATATTATAGCAGCAACATTACATAGTTGTCTCATAGGATGCAACTGTTCTTGTTTTAGAACTGGAATCTAATAACTTTGCAAGTCTATACAGAGTTCTTAACTTCTTAAAATGAATTTATTTGGACATTTTATTTGAATTGTGCACTGAATACATACAGTAATACCTTGGATTGCAAGTAACTTGGTTTGAGAGCATTTTGCAAGACAAGCAAATTTTTAATTTTTTTTATTTTTTTTACTTGATATACAAGCGACGTCTTGCAATACAAGTACTGTGGTACGGCTTAAATTAAAAATCTCTGTACAAATTATTTGGGGGGGGGATTTTGTTTTGATATAAGAGTGTTTTGGATTACAAGCACATTTCCGGAACGAATTATGCTCTCAATCCAAGGCATGACTGTATATCGTTTTCTAGATGTAAAATATGTTCTCTAGGTAACAGGAAAGTATACATTTTTAAATCTAAGGCTGCCCATCATATGCACTCTTACTTGGGAATAATCTCCATTGGATCCAGTAGGACTTTCTTCTGAATAAACAAGTTTAGGATTGTGCTGTATGTATCTTTTGAAGGGAATGGCTGCCATCAGACTCCATGGAACTAGATTGTCGGCACAAGTTGCTTTCTACCATGCAATAAAGGAACTCTTCCCTTACATCAGGGCTCTCCAACCTTGGGTCCCCAGATGTTACTGGACTATAGCTCCCAGAATCCCTTGCCATTAGCCATGCTGGCTGGGTATGCTGGGAGCTGTAGGCCAGCAACATCTGGGGAGCCAAGGTTGGAGATCCCTGCCTTACATACTGTGCACACCTATTTTCTTTGATTATTGGAGGATGTTATGTTCTTTCTCTAGTTGTGGTCTGCCAGTCTGGCATCTAGATCAAACAGCACACCCCAAATGTATATCATGGTTGAGGGCACAGCCTAGGCTACACATCTGAACCATCTACTCCAGAATACCTATATTGAAATGACTGAGAGATGGAGAGGTGTGACAGTGGCTTGTCTCATCCACCTGCTACAGGTGCCACAGTAACATGCAAGGGAGCAATTTGAGGATCCTTGCCTGAGGCATTCTTCTCCCTAAAGTGGAGATGGAATTGGAACTTTTTGCAAATTTAATCCTAAACAACATTAGTAGGGAATAAACACAATTGAACTGAATGGGATTTAATTCTGACTGAACATGCTTAGGAGTCAGGACTGCACTGTAAAAAAGAAAACATGCTATATTGAGAAGGGAAATTTTGCTTTTGTCATGTTTGTTACATCATTGCCTCTCACCCTTAACTCTCCATAGAGTGACCTAAAAGGCTGAAAGCCAAAAAGGATATGATCCATATACCATGTAAGGAGGTGTATTTTCATTTAAACTATTTTAGGCAGTGATCCTAAGTACACTTATCTGATAATAAGGCCCAAAGCTCAGTTCAGTTCTGGTACAGTAATACCTTGGATTGCAAGTAACTTGGTTTGAGAGCGTTTTAAGACAAGCAAATTTTTAAATATTAATTTATTTATTTTTACTTGATATACAAGCGACGTCTTGCAATACAAGTACTGTAGTACAGCTTAAATTAAAAACCTCTGTACAAATTTTTTTGCAGGGATTTCGTTTTGATATAAGAGTGTTTTGGATTACAAACACGTTTCTGGAACGAATTATGCTCTCAATCCAAGGCATGACTGTATTGAAAACAAATTCCTAGGCTCAATGTGCTCATAGGCGCCTTGTTCTTTAATTCTAAGTGTATGTCTTTTGCACCTGGATCTTGGAGTTCTAGTAAAAAAAAGAAAGAAGGAAAAAAAGAAATCCAAGAAGCCTAAAGCCTGCCCACCCATGCTGGGATTGAACCCTGGAGTTTGTGCTCTACCACTGAGCTACAGTTGCTTCCAATGTAAACATGCTTAGTATTTCACAATTAGTCTGCTCAATGCAACTAATGACTTAATTTTTCGAGCTGCTGAGCAAGCACAATAGTTCACAAAATCTAGTGGTAGGGTCCTAGTGAAGGAGCTAAAACGCAACAGGTCTCCTTTCTGGTCCTCTTGGATAAGGCCTTTTTGCTGCCTGAGGTGAAAGACAAGATGACACCACATCCCAATTCCACATACGGAAGCCAGTTGAATCTTACTTCAACCCCCTAGGCATGGGACAGCATTCTCTACCACATCTGAGGGCAGCAGGCTAGCTTGTGGGGCGCACAGAGCAGACCATGCACAGCCAGCACCTCACCACCACTCCCCTCCCTGCAGCATCGTCTGTCTGAGGCAGCCACCTCACTCGGCCTAGTGCTTGCACCAACTCTTCAGGACTGGCAAGTCAGCAGCCACTGACACCACTGACCCTTGTCAGGCCAGCTGTGTGGACCTATCAACTCTGCTGGGATGAGGAGAGCAGCAGATGGTTATAGGGAGTCCTGAGGGCTTTGTGCAAGGCCCTGTGAAGCCAAGTACCACAATTTTGTGTAATTAATGGGCAGCTAGAGCTTTAAAATGACAAGTACAAAAGTGCAGTATAGAATGCTATTAGCTGCAGCAGTGCAAGCCACTGTTTGCACTGCTGCCAAAGCAATGGGATAAGCTGTTTTATTCAATGCCATTTTCAGTAGTTTGGGAATGGTGCTGAAAGTCATTTAAATCCTGATAGCCAGAGATCATGCTTTTGCTTATTCTTGACTGGTTGACAGTAACAACATGCCATGTGATTGCTTCTGCAAGTGCAGTTCATTGGGTTTTTGAGGCCTATTCTAGGTTCAAAGCACACAATAGAGGAATGGTATCTTGGATTAAATTGGCCTATATGGGTTTTTTTTCTTCCTGATATTATTGAAGCACTCATTTGAAATTGATGGGAAAACAATGTTGTTTAATTTCCCCCAGATTTCATGGCAGCATTTTCAGTGTCTTTGGTATGAACAGATTTGCCCTTTTAAATATATATCTGCAACCAGATTTTATAGTCTAAAAATAGTGTGAAGCAAATATAGCATGGCTTGTGAATTGTCATTCAGGCAAGTAAGCATCCAACTTCTGACCAAAGGGATGTAACTAGATGCCCTTTCTCAAAGATAACCTAGGAATAGACTCATAGAGCTGGTTTAGTTAGTCCATGTTACTATACCTTCCATCTCCCTTGCCAAACAAATGTTGCTTTTACATGCCTAAAACATGTTTTACATGCCTAAAACATGTTTTACATGCCTAAAACGTTCAGCCATGAAACTCACTGGGTGACTTTGGGCCAGTCACTGACTCTCAGCCTAACCTACCTCACAGGGTTGTTGTGAGGATAAAATGGAGAGGAGGAGGAGGATTATGTAAGCCGCCTTGAGTTCCTTGTAGGAAAAAAGGTGGGGTATAAATGTAATAATAAATAAAATAATTTTACATCAGATTGCATTATGATCTTTGGAATTTTATGCATTATGCATTTTCGAGGAAAGAATCATACTCTTTCCTTCCCACTTTCCCTGAAATAATTCACAGTATAGATATGGACACACATGAAAAGGAACATTAAAGATGTAACTAAGAAGCCTCTCATCAGTCTTATAATACCACTTCCATACTTTCCTTAGTTTGAAGTTCAATATATAAATGTACTTTTAACAAACATTTGCTCTGGAATATGGATGGCTACAATATAATACCTCTCACTCCTGAAATTACTGTTCACCAACATCCACAGAGACAACCCTCAAATTGTCTGGAAGAAAGCATACCAGTTATAAATCCACATGGGATTAAGACAGGATTTCAATTTATAAAAAAGCAGAAATGTTACAGATTGGAAAATTGGTGAATATTTACAAATTCACACCTGAAGGTAACATACAGTACAGTAACAGAGACCTTACAGAATGTTGTTTAACATTCCTTCTGAAGCAATGTGATACCATGTACTTAGTAGTAGATAGTACACATTTATTCTTGAGGTTCATTCTTGTCGTATACAAAATTATTTTCTTAGTTGCAGAAATATACCAACATCATGACAAGAAAGGAAGAGCTCTTTCTGTATTTTATGGTGCTAACTACATGACAGACTATCTGGTGTAAAGAATTTAAATGATGAAGCCTTAGCTGTGTGTTGTTGTTTTTTTAAAGGTATTGCTTGGAATTATTGCTTTATAATAGAACATAGCAAGAATTTTAATTTTAAATTGGAGTGAGTTAAAAAATCTTGTTTAAAGAAGTTAGAAATATTAAAGCACTGAATTAAATATTCATTGTAAAATGCAGAAATATTCTGAAAAAAGTCATGGAAGAATAACCCTGCATCTTTGAGGGATACTGTATAAGTTATTTCTTTATAGTAGAATTTGGTAACAGTATTTTAAAGTGGCTATACATTTTGTTAGAGAAGAATGTGAACACCACATACCGTAGTTGGTTTCTTTTATTTGAAAAACCTGTTACTAAGGAGCTGTCAGTGGAAAATACCCACAAAACAATTCAAAATATTAAACATATTTCAGGATATTTAAATAAAATTATTTATAAAATGTCTTCATTAGTAGTAACCTTTAAATTACATAAAGTATAGTAGATACATATTCTGTTAGACTAAATTCATTTATGAATATTTATAAGTATTACCTGAACTATCAATAATATCCATTTTCAATGGATTTCCTTTTTCATGTCACTGGTAGAATGGTAAAATAGAACATATTATTTAGTGCTTCATCCTTTTTTAAAAAAACAACAACCCTCTTTAATCACTTCATAGTTGTTACCTTTAGAAAACCAAACCTACCCATATATTTTAGGTTTTAACTTTTTAAAAAGTAATTAATTGAGGATTCTTTTTTCTCTTCAAGTCCATATTTGTGATTATGAGTAACACGAAAATCATGTGGCTACAATAAATCAATTAAAATGTTTCTGAAGTATTGTTTCAGAACATAGGATTTTTCCTTTTATCTTTAACATATTTTTCATAGTTCATATTCAACTACAGATAAAATGTATTTTTATCAAAGTTTCAGTATTACTATTCTGTAGTTATTTTTAACAATTTGATGCCCTGCATCTTTTTTTGGATCATATAGTGCTTGATGTACTGTTATCGGTATGAATATCTAGGTTTCTCACATGCTGTAATAGTGTCTCTAGCATGTTTCCAGTTTAGCACAGATAGTAATTATCTTTGTTTCATTCCATATAATAAAGGTAATAGAATCTAAATATTATTTAATGTGGATCTGTCCAAAACATTAATATTAGGAGTTCCTTGTTCATCTACAACAGGATGGATATGGTGTTTATAGAGTTCATTCTTGACCTTACCTGAGTAAGTACTTTAAGCTAAAGTATGAGATGCACCTACAGGGGTAATACATTGAGTTTAATAGGAAGACAGTTAATAACCTTTTTTCATCCTCATGCACTATCAATCATGGCTGTCACCAGTCTGCTGAATCAAAGCAAAAGTGTTCTTCACAGATGACTGATTAGAAACGCAAAATCACAAGATCCATCTTCATGGTCACTTTTATTATAGTCATTTTTAAACTGACAGCAACCTGCTCAGTTTCAGCAGCACAAATAGTGTCACTCAGTGCAGTTAAGCATGAGAAGATGTTGGTTGAATTATACTTAAAAATAATTAGGCCCAAAACCTTTTGTAGAGGCAAGGAATATCTCCATCTTTTCCTCCCCAACCACACTCTACCTTTTAATCATAAAAATGTTTTCATTATTGTGATTACCGTATACTGAATAAATACTATTTAGGTTTTCCATCATAGTTCGGGAATTAATTCATACTACTTTTTTAAAAAGAAAAGAAAAAAAAGATGCACATCTCTTTCAGCTCCCTTACCTCTAGCCAAAATTTTGCTACCAAAACCTTTCATCCTTCTTGTTCTCACCACATGTCACCCATCTTAAATCCCTTCATTGGCTTCCTGTCTGCTCCCAGATTCTGCAAAAACAAAACAAAAACCCAAACACACACACCCCATCCAACAGCCCTCATCCTTATCTTCAAAGCCTTCCATGGACTTGCCTAGCCTTATTTCTCTCACATCTCAATATATGCCTGCCTATGACCTTTGCTTCTCTGGCTCTACCCATTTTCATACATCAGAAAATAGCCTGTTCCCTTACACTACTTTGTGCATTGTCCCTTGCTGTTCCTTTATGTTATGTCCATTAATACCTTCCAGAACACCAATATGATGTCATCTCTCTTTCCTTATATCCCTCCTCACAATCCACCTTTTCCACTGAAATTTTTGGCACAACCCTTAGTCCTCATCAGCTGCTGAAACTTGTAAATGAACTGAACACATTCTTTTGTTGTTTAATCTCCACTTCAGCTTCTTCCTTTTCCTCTGTTCCTCCCATGTGTCAAATCTTGGATTGTAAATTCCTCAGGGCAAGAACCTGTATTTGTGTTGTTACTCTGAAAACACTAATAGCTCTATATTCATCATCAACATCAACATCACCTCAATAATATGCGTAGTGTTTGTGATTACTGGTTCAATTTTCTGATCCTAAGACTTGTGTCATGTGGTGCTGTGGTAAATTTTGATGTATAGGTGCTCATCATGGCAGTCCCCATAGCCACATCCCCCAAGGAGAGTCCAAAATAGCAAGCTTCTGTGTTGATCTATATCAACAAACCAGTTGTAGTAGTTTTCATCTGCTAGGGGCAGGTCTTTTGTAAAGCTAATGGGTCTTAATTGCCCATTCAAGACCAAGGCACCTCAAATACTTTACATTGCAACAAGGAACAATGTATTGTTGCTGTGAAAATTCATTTTTCCACAGCTAGTGGACCGGTTTGCACAGGGAAATAAGCCAGGTTGTCTTATTTCCCCCACCATGGTGCTAGTCATGTGACTGCTGGATTTCCCTAATTACCTTGTTTGTGCAGCTTGCCCTGTCATCTGAACCTGGGCAGCATGGCTTGGGTTATTTGAGGGTTGCTGCCCCCTTAAACAAGCCATACCACCTGGGTTCAGACAACATGGCAAGCCACACCAGTGAGGGTAATTATGGAAATCCAGCAAGTACGCAACTGGCATGCAAGGCGGGGTTGACAAGCTGCAAGGTTTGTTAACCACGCCATGATCGCCATGATCGTGCGAACTGGGTCATTGTGAGGACTGCAGCTAAGCTCAGAGGGAACAAGGAAGTCTGAGGGGGGTGGCAGATGGCAGCAGCATCCCTGCTAATAAAAAAATTAAAAAAGGGTAATTGTGTGCTGTGTTTCCTGGAAGCTTTGGCTCCACTACACCACTGCTGTTGCCTGCTGATAAGTGCTTAGGATAGGGCATTAAGACAGGACAAATGCAGTACAATATGGTAACTTCCTGCTCTAAGGGAGTCACATTTACCTCACAGGTTAAAACTGTTGCAGATCAACCCATATCATCTGAACTTGTAGAGAACAAGAATTCATGATGTGTCATCCCAAAGGTGCCAGCACAACACAAAGAATATGTACCATGTGGATAACTGAAGCAATTGATACAGTTACAAGCTACTGGGGAAGGCAAAGCCAACGTTATACCCATGGTGTGCTGGATGGTATGCCAATGTGGTTTGTCATATATGCTGGTGCAACTGTTTATGACCAGAGAGTAAGAATTCAGTCTATCAAGTTTTGCTCTCATGCAAGCTGCTTTGACATGAAATGAGTTTCTGAGGCGGCATTTCTTGATAGAATACAAATATTGGTGAACTAACTGTTTGCCTTTGTATCTGTCACAGTAACATCCCTGTCATGACAAAATAATTTCCATTTGTCACTTTTTACTAGTGCAGTGGATGGTGTGCCCTATCTTAAGCATAAGTATCCAGTCAGAACTAAAAATGTTGGTTTGTGATGTCCAGATTTTTGGAGAAAATGAGACAATTAAATGGAATTGCTTCAAAATGAATAAAAAGCAATGTGAATAACCACATGCCCTCTCAATCCTTGTCCCTCCTGGCTAATAAAAGCTAGCCGAGGGGTATGACCAGGTGGTTTCAGGGAGTGGCAAATACATCACTGTATGAAGGGGTGGTTCTCGCTGTCCTTAAGGAGGCGGTAGTGCAACCACTCCTGAAGAAACCCACTCTGGACCCAATGGTATTTGACAACTACCACGCAGTCACAAATACCCCTTTCTTAGGGAAGGTATTTGGGAAGGCCATGGTGGAGCAACTGCAGGCACTCTTGGAGGTTACTGATTATCTAGGGTGTGTTCACACGACACGGGAACCGCGGGGGAGCAGAAGACCCCTGCGGTTCCCGTGCCGTGTGAATGCTGACCGGGGGTGCCCCCGCGGGACGACTGCGCGCGGGACGCACGCAAAGTGACCATGGTCGGTAGAGGGGTAATCCCCTACCACACGTGGCCACCCTGCCGTGCGAACAGTGGGCGGCTGTCCTGTGTGGGCCGCACAGAGTCGGCAGCCCAGAGCGGCTGGAGCGGCCGCCGCTCCATCCTGTAGGGGCAAACGGCCCCTCTGGGCATCCCGGGGCCCGCCCCCTAGCAATGGGAGGCCCGCACTGTGGTGTGGGGACTGCCGGCTCCACCGGGGTCCGCCCACACGCGTGGGGCACAGGTCATCTGCGGCGCCCCGCCGGACCCCACAGATCGCCCCATGGTGCCTCCCCCACCCACAGCCTGGGTCGTGTGAACCAGCCCCTAGACTCATTCCAGTCAGGGTTTTGACCTGGTTACAGAACCAAATCACCCTTGGTTACCCTGATGGATGACCTTTATTGGGAGAGGGACACAGGGAGTACAACCCTGTTAATTCTGCTCAATCTCTCACTGGCTTTTGATTCCATTGACCATGGTATTCTCCTGGATCGACTATGAAGGCTTGGCATTGGAGGCACTGTGTTACAGTGGCTCCAGTCTTACATGCAGGGATTATTTCAGAGAGTAACATTGGGTGACTATTCATCGGCCCCTTGGCATTTGAGCTATGGGTTTCCACAGGGTACCATCTTGTCTCCAATGTTGTTCAACATCTCTGTGAAGCCACTGTGAGCAGTCATTAGGGGATTTGGAGCCAAGTGCCATCAGTATGCTGATGACACGCAGCTCTATCTCCGTGTGACATCTGAATCAGGTGAGTCTGTGCAAGTCCTGGATCAGTGCCTAGACTCAGTGATGGGCTGGATGAAGGCCAATAAACTGAAGCTGGCAAGATGGAAGCCCTGTGGATGAGTGGTTCCTGAGTCCGGGAGGTAGGCTCATTGCCTGTTCTGGATGGGGTTGCACTCTCTTTGAAAGATCAGGTTCGTAGTCTGGGGATAACGAAGGAACATTACTAAAGCCTGGATTTCTGAATTTGTTTTGGCTGAAATATTTCCAGACTAAAATATATTAATATCTACCCATACTGTAAATAAGTTAAATTACTGCTCATTAAAGGTTGCTTACTGATAAGATTCCCAAAGAATGATTTTATGGAACCTGATATAGTTCCATCCATGAAGATAAGCAGCTGTTCTATGGTTAGTGAAGTATCAGGACAGGAGACTATCATTGTCTGGGAAACCATATCCTGTTCTAACCCTCCTATAGTTGCACACACTAATCCAAGAAGTAATTCCCTCTTTTATTAATCCAGTATACTCACATTTAAATTGACTGCTGTGTAGATCTAGCATTTGTTCATATGAACCTGGAATGGAGTACTGGAGTAATATCTCTAGAATACTGGAATTACTTGTTATGAGGAGGCATAGTGATCAATGTTCCATGTCCTTACCATGCATTTGTTGGGACTGGAATCAGACTATTGGTCCAATAAAGTTGTGTTTTGGCATATTTAAACTATCAGCTTGGATTTAAGATACTTTAATACCATTGATGCAAATGGTATAACAGGAGTATAAATCCTAATACTCCAGCTGAACCACCTTGTGGATCTAGTGTAGTTCCATTGATATCAACTACCCCAATTCAGCATACAGTATATATTCTGAGCTCACACATATACAAGAACTAACACTGTTTACTTGTTTCCCTACCATTGAAGGGAAAGTTAAAGCCTTGTAAGCATGGAAACTACACATGCACGTTCAAGGATTTGCAAAGATCTGGATCAGGGGCACTGTAACCAACCAAGCTTAAGTGCAGAAATGTTGTGTTATACTTAATATGGACGGGCTTATAACTATGAAAACAGCAAATATATAGAAAGCTGACATTTGAAGAAACTTTGCTAGTATTGTTGTTTTTGTCTATTGTATGTCTATAGCTTCTTAAAATTGTATTCTTTATTTTAAATGGGAAATGCTATGTAGCATCAGTATTCATTCAAACATTTTTTTTAAAGAAAAATTCTACTTCAAAACAGTAACATCAATATTTATATGTTTAAACATTTCCTTGACTGGTATTTGTTTTGGTTGGATTGAAATGCTAAGCCCATTCAAGGCAAGCTTTCATCCTGTTGATAGGTACTACTTGTGCATGTTGAAATAGCTGTCACAGAGAGTCAACACATGATGTACATTTCAAATGACCAGACTATCCTGTGATAGTTGTCACCACCATGTGAAAAACTGGCAATGTGAATCCCTTTCATTTTGAGGGTAATTCACAAAACTAAATTCCACAAATACCAATTTCCTTTTATTTGTCAGAGCCTCTTCAGTATAAATATTCACAAGTATCAATGTTTCAAATATGTTTAACTTTACTACAATGAGGAGAAAAACAATACTTCTCCTGGTAACGAAGGCTGAAAACTTGCATATAATTATATGTGCACTTGCCCCAGTACAAAATGCAGACCAGTATGTAGAATTGTTGCCAAGGTTCCCTTGTCCATTTTATAATGGTGAATTGTTAGTTACCAAGGAGGAGTTGTCAGTCCTCCTGAATCCAGTTTCACCATGGGTAGTCATCTTGTGGCAGTCCTCATGCCACCTTTTGGCTCACTTTTGGAAGATTTATGATGGCCTGGCAAGCTGTGATCTGGAGACATGACAGAGCAATCAGTGTTTTTAACACACACACACACACACACCATATATCAAACTGCATGAATTTGTCGTTGGGTATACACAAAATTGATTTGCATTAGCTGAAGTGGAAGTAGTATCTTTAAGTGGACCTACCTGTACTAACTTCAAAACTCATGGGCAGGAGAGTCTTGGGATTTCTGTTGTATAACAGAACAGTACCGTCTCCTTTCACTTACAGATCCAAAATCAGTAAGGTAATATCTTTTAGTACTCCAGAATACCATACCCATTTTGACTCCAATTCTATGCACACTTACGTGGGAGCAAGGCCCATTTATCACACTGAGATTTACTTCCATGTAAACATGCATAGGATTTGGCTGTTTGTACCTTTATTCTCTGGGACAAAAATGACAATGACCCTACCAAATGCTTTCATTTTGTGTGACTTCCTTTATTCTTTCTTCGTATGTACAACACATATTAACACAAACACAAGGATGTGATATCCTATATGTAACTATGGGTGTGTTTATTCATGCAAACATAATATTCTAAGGATAAAATCCTAAGCATACTTACCCAGAAGTAAGTGCCACTGAAATCAAGGAAACTTGCTCCCAAGTAAACATGGTTAGGATTGTGCTGTAAAACTGAGTCACTCCAATTGGCACAGAACCCGTGAATTCTTGAGGGTTATATTGACATTTGTCCCAGATATATTATTACTTCAGGAAGGCAATTACAGTTCCTTTAATAGCTTCACCCTATTCAGTTCACTGTATGAACATCTATGGAGACTGATTAAAGAGAGCAGGAAACTCTTTAGACTGCTTTATACCTAATTTGGCTTTAGATATATCATAAACCATACGATGTTTTTCTCAGTTGATGCTTATCTTAAAGATTTAAATGGTATTTAATAATATGACTTTCTGGAACTTGGCCATATTAATGGGAGAAGTTTAGATTTTCTTTTCTATTTTCTTGTGAAAAATTGACACACTAATGCTGACTGACATATGTCTAAATCATAGATACACATATCTGAGATTAAATTTATAAGCATTAACAACAACAGAATGCAGTAAGCTAAGAAAACTAGCAGCATTCTGTTAATAAACATCACAGTATCTTGATACCATCTGATCATGGTATCTTGATAATTCAGGATTTGCTGGGGGGAAACCTGTAATTTAGGCATTTTTCTAATATATATTAGAAACCTAATGTTAAACAAGAAAAATAGATACATTTGTTCTTAATTTATTCATCAATAATGTTGCATGCAAACAACAACAACAACAACAACAACAACACTTTACTTTGAGGCATTAGTCCTTGGGGGACATTTGTTTTTTGTAGAGGCCATATGGGTTTTAGAAAAAAATCTTTAAAAAAAAGAAAAAGAAGTCCCCTGAACTATCACCACATAATATTAAACAGTTTCAGAATTCAGTTCCTTCTGTTTACAAGTAGTACTACATAGTTGCAGTTTAATTACAGCATAACATAGCTTGAACTTGCTTTTAATGAGTACCAAATGCAGAATAACTATTTTTGTATTATACCCTTTTATAATTAAAAAAAATAAGCAATATTGATAGACATTCTTCATCATTATAGAAAAAGTTAATCTTCTATAAAGTTATAGCTTGATATAGATAGATAGATAGATAGATAGATAGATAGATAGATGGATGGATAGAGTCCTTTACTTTTTCAAGGCCAGCACTGATTATATATTGTGGGGGGAAACAATAGTTCATGCCAATTAATGGTTTTCAAAAATGTGTTCTCATTCATATGGCACATCAAACATGTAATATGATTGACATTACTATGAGTATAATCCAGCCACAGTTAAGCAGTTCTAAGTACCATGGAATGGGACAGATCCACAGCTTGTACCTAATTCTCCACTTGAAACCAGTGAGAATTAAGAATTCATAATTACAACTGGATTGTACCCTATTTGTTTCTTTTATTTTTATTATAGTAGCACAGCACAAAATTACAGATGTTTAGCTGCATTTTACCATGGTATGGACTCAACAGAATGAATAAACATAAATATTTAGAATGGCAAATGAATTTGCAATCAAACAATATTTAATATACAGATATAAGCATATAGATTAGCAGTTGAAGGATATAATACACCTCCATCCCGCTGCCGCCAAATAAAATAATCAAAGCTACCTACATGAATGGACCAAATAGTGTCTGGCAAATTTCTGCTTCCAGTTGAATATTTACTCTAACATATTTTCAATTCATGGTAAATAGATTTCAGCTCTTTTAAGTAGCACACACATGCATAGCAGCAGCAGCAACAAGAAGCACAAGAAATCCCCATACCACACCTGTCTTTTTTGCTGCTTGAATATTCAGTTATTTCAAGTCCTGCCTGCACATTTTTCCTTTTCATATGTGAATTGTTCTCCGTGGCATCTTAGTGAGCGGGAAAGGCTATTCTGTGTCAGGAAGAAGCACTAAGTCTGTGTATGTGTGCGTGCGTGTGTTTGGGGGAGGCCAGGCTGGTCATCTTACAGCATGTTTCTGTTACCTGGAGTCCAGAACCTTAGCTCCTTCTTTGAGATCTTTAGAGGGAAAGGAGCAAGAAAAAAGGAACCTTGTAAAATGCATCTTCTATATTTAAACAAACACCTGTGTCAGGTGTGTGTGTGTGTGTGCGCGCGCGCGTGCTTATATATTTCTTGGAGTTCTTATGTTCATCAGTTTCTCTACCAACAATAGTATCTAAAATGATCACTAAAGGATGGCTGGAACATATTTAAAATCAATATTTAAAACACAGTTTGCATGTCTTCTCAAAAAGAATTCATTTTCTTTGTTCTCTAGACACCCAAATTCCTCATCATTCCTTGAAAAGAGATCAGACTTACAATTTTGACATCCTGTGCACATTTTTGTTGTTTTCTTTCAAAAATATTACATAGAACAGGAGCTGTGCAGGATTCCTCTTTAAATAAACAACATACGATGCATTTGTATTTGAAAATGATAACACTTTTTCACTGCTGTTCAGCTAAATGTACAAGCCAGTAACAGTAAGCTCTTACCAGTGCAATCCTAGGCATGTCTACTCAAAAGTAAGCCCCATTGAATTCAACAGGACTTACTCCCAGTTAAGTGTGTAGCCTCAATGTAGTATATTTTATTTCAGCAACTTTGAATTCAACTCAGAGTGCTTAAATATTACACATATATTACAACTATATATAATTTTATTGCATAATTATTTTTAGATAAAATGCAGTAGTGTTTTGACAAATATTATGTTAATGCAATGCACTTTGACCACACACAGAAAAAAGGGGGGTTAGATTAAAACAAATCCACACTTACAATAATATAGCATTGCTATAGGACAGAAAAGTGAGCATGTTCATCTCCAAATCTTGTCCTTATTATAACGGAGCAGATTTGATGTTGCAGTATTTATTTTCATATATAACCTTTACATTCCCCCCTCCCCACCCCTTAGTTGAATGAATTTGGGCCTTATATTCATTTCCATTAAACACTAAGATTTGCCTCCTGGTTTAGTATTCCCTCTATAATGCATTTTAGTTTAATTCACTCTTAGCGAAACAACAAGGTTCACTCTGGAGAGCTCCTTACAACATAATTTAGCTGGACCTTTTCTTAGTAAAGGTTTTCTGGTTTTCATTTTCACTTCATATTCTCAAATAAAAGATCCTTTGTTGTCTACCATTTGATTGGACTTAATGAAAAACACTCCATTTTAACCTAACAGTATTTCCCTTTGAATTTATTATATTTAAGGACACTGTCAAAAATCAAGCATTTAATCTCAGCTTTTTATACTTAAAATTATATTACTATCATATGGCTCAGCGAGGTGATGTAAAAAGGGCACCAAGGAGATTTAAACCAAAAGTCAAATAAAAAAAGAAAACAAAACCTTGCCTCATTTTAATATGAAACTAAATACTATGGCTAATGTGCAGATTGGGTATGGTAGTTGACTTTAAAGGCTAACATGTGACAGGGTGCCAACAGCTGAATTGTGCAGTATTGACTAAACGAGGTTCACTGATTTGTATTGAGGCTAATATCTTCTTTAAACAATTCCGTGTAAATTGTGCGTATAAAGTCATTGGAAGCTGTTTCTCGGGACAGCATCTTCGGCTAGGTACCTGCTGGAGTGAGGAAGATAATCAATAGAAAGAAATGGAGCTGGGCATGAGACTAGGAAGCTTCAGAGCAGTTAGTGCTGATAAAAGTAGATGATGTCAATATTTGGGAATAACACAACTCTTAAGATAACAGACAAAAGAGAAGTGCATATGTTGGAGAGTGTTCAAACAGGGGTAGAATTAATGCATAAGTGGCAGCTGTTGCCCCAGGCTGCAAAAGACATTATTTATTCCAGGTATTGTTAAATTCCTGCTGAAACACCAAGGCTTGGGATAGTATATTTAAAACTCTACCTCCACCAGTAAGCAGGATGGGCTTTGTGTGAGTGTGTGTGTGTGTGTGCGTGAGTATGCGTATGTATGTTTAGACTCTGCCTAAGCTATGAATGACTTGCCAAAGTCAAAGCATCAAGATCAGAGTCTTCTTGAACTAGTAAAACAAAGAAAAGTATTTGTGAAATAAAAGTCCCTGCCTAACTTTCTTTTGGGAAAACTAATGTTTGCAACCATGATAGAGACAGCGAAGAAGTTGATTCTCTGTCATTTAGTGTTGATCCTTGGTTCTTGGCCCTTGCCATTTTAACATGTAAATATTATTTCAAACAGACAAAATGGATTCTCCTGCAGAATGATAACACCATGAATTCTTTTAAGCCTAGTGTCCTCATTGGTACTGAAGTAATGGTATATTTCTAATAATTTAATAGTGGAAATCAGTTTTCCTCTTGCTGTCAGGTGATGAATTCTTGTTCTTCTGTGCTGATCTTTCTGTTGATGTATTATGACATAGTCTGTCAACATGAACAGATATGTGAAGGGGAGATTGGGTGACTGAGACATACAACCTGAATATGGCTCCACTTGAATTTTAAACATGGATATCATGTTAGGATTCAGAAAGTAGGAATGTACACAGTAAAGAATGCTATTATTTTGATGTAATTTAGGCAAAAGCAAAACAGGTGGGCTATGACACGCTTCTAAAAGCAGAATGTATGAGGTAATCTCAAAGCATATGCTTAAAAAGCTCTCCAATCTAAGTTAATAGTCTCTTAAAACCATTTATTGTAAAATGCATCTAAGTAAAGAGGGAATTAATTTGTGCATGTATGATGATTATTAAATATAGCTATTTACAAACAAATAATTTTGTAATATGAATGATTCTGCTGTCACAGATGGTTTTATTGTTTGGTGTTAGATCTGGATTCTATCAAGTAGGTGATTACTGTGTCAGCTAGAAAGGTCAAGTTCTATACCTTTTATTTTGAGCCATATTAAGCAACCTTTTTATAAAGACACATGTGCCTGTACTCTGTCTCTGTATGCTTGTATACGTGCATGATCTCTCCCCCACACACCAATATATAATACGTGTGTGTGCACACATACACACACACACACACACACACTCACACACACACACTCACACACACATTTTCATTTTAGTTTAGCCTGCTCTATACAGGTAGGCTGCAAGAATAAAGAACACAATATCTCAGTAGCTAATATTTTGCCAAAGTGTACAATATATGTACCATAAATAATTATTAGTTTTATTATGAATACCACCAAGAATAGAATAATTTATCAAATGGTAAATCTAAGAGCATTCAAAAGAAAGCAGCATCTTAGTACAAGTTATACAACTTTTTTAATTTTTCCCCAGTATTATTTTTCAGGTTACTGGTTTTTTTGTTTTTTAACTGTTCTGCATACCAACTTTTCCTCTTAAATTATTGTAAGGTATAAGATCCTCATTTCCTACGCACCTGTAAAGAAAGCTTTAGTTCAAATAAAGCATGCATCTTTATTGGGGAGACAACATTTAAAAAATCTTTTAAGATCTACACTTCAACTAATTTGTTAATCTTGTGCCACTTTTAGCATTTTTCACACATATAGACCAGGAAATTGGCTCCATCTCATTCTAGTTCTGTGTTGAATTAAAAACCTCTACTGCAAAGAAGAGCATGATGTGGGGAAAGAATAAATTTAGGCCTTTCTTTAGTAATGCACATATATTTCCATACATTTCACATCCTAAGGGAGCCCACAAATGCATTCAATAAATACAGAACTATAAACTATACATCCAAGAGAGGTGATTCCTCATATTCTAAATTCTTTATATGACTTTAGCTTTAAACAGATTAAAACTCAATGAAAGACTACAGGAAGATTTCAAAAGATCCAAGGCACTACATTTTAGGGTTACCTATTTATCTGATAGCATTAGATGGTTTAGATCAAAAGAAATTAATAAGTGGCATCTTAAAATTGGCAGAATGATAGTTATGTCTTGTCTAACTAGTCCTACCCTAAATATCTGGGATGGGGTGGGGGGACTCATATATATAACCATTTATGTGCAAGGCTTGGCTATTTTCACCATATATATTAAGGTCAGTGAAAAGAGCAGTTTATGGGTAAAGGGCACTAATAAAGAGCTAGACTTTAAACATGATTAGTTGATGTCTATTAAAGTTCTGTTACAATGAAATATGTACCTCAGATGGAGAAAATTACCTACTTCTCTTAGGATGATAGTCATGCTGAATGTGTATTTTACCATACTGTATCTTTAAAATATTTGTGATTTTGACTACATTCTGAGAAGACGGTGCAATGTGATAGATTTATGAGGGTTTGACGGAAACAAGGGTAGGAAAGATTATGGTGTACTTGTTTAAAAAAACTGTGAATGGAAGGTTCTTGATTTACACTGACATATATCCAGATGAAACTATAGTTTGCAAATTGCCTAGAGGAGCCATCTTTTATTAAGTGTTTGATGGGTAAAGAAATGTACATATCTATTCAAAAACATTCTAGGAATACCAATGTTGTATGTGCAGCTGTGATTGAAGATTTTCTTATTCTGCCCCCCGCTCATTATGTCTCCATGGTCTATTTCTAATGCTTGTTTCCAGTGAACAAATCCTATGGTTTGAACAGTATTTGAGAGCAATGTGTACTGCATGATGAACAATAAAACTTCCATATAGGTACTTTCTGTCTTGGTCAGGGTGACAGTTTATTTTGTATTCTTGCAGTACAGGCTAAAAAAGGACAGATTTAATCACCTTGGGCACAATATGCTGGGCAGTTGTCCTATGCAGGATCCATTGACATGAATATGTGCAACTACTATGTGCAAGAACATAGTGCTTTTGCACATTATGGGGCATGCACATGAGAACTTCATGGTGGATTGTGCTTTTCCATTCCGCTCCGATACTTTTAGTTTGTATGCTGTCTTTGCAAAGTCCCTAAATATTTGGTAAAAATTACACATTTGTATCATATCAAGGCAGACTGCTATACCTAACTATCCCCAGGTATATAGAATCATAGAATCATAGAAAAGAAGAGTTGGAACGGGCCTATAAAGCCATCGAGTCCAACCCCCTGTTCAATGCAGGACACGTTGCAAGACATGTAGATGAAGGATGACTCTCGCCTTAGAGTGAATAGATGCTAAACTAGATTATTTACAGATCTGTAATTCTTACAGTAACTGTCCCAAGGAAGGTCAGTCTTCATACTTCACATGCACACCACCGGTCTGATCAAGTGGAAGGACTTACAGTCATGCCTTGGATTGAGAGCATAATTCGTTCCGGAAACGTGCTTGTAATCCAAAACACTCTTATATCAAAACGAAATCCCCCAAAAAAAATTTGTACAGAGATTTTTAATTTAAGCCGTACTACAGTACTTGTATTGCAAGACGTTGCTTGTATATCAAGTAAAAAAAAATTAAATGAATATTTAAAAATTTGCTTGTCTTGCAAAACGCTCTCAAACCAAGTTACTTGCAATCCAAGGTATTAGTGTACAAAGACAGAATGAGCATGTTACACTGACTTGGCAGAGAGTATGGGTATAGTTGTGTCAGTAACAGCTACTATCAAAAAATGATCATAACAGAAGTGTGCAAAGCTGTTCTGCAGCACACACACCTGGGCAGACAATGAGTTTGATGGGACATAGGAACTGGGGAAGACTGATGTATTGCTATCCTGAATATATTTTGGCTATTATGCTTTCAGCAATGCTGATGGAGCCCTATGCTTTTAATAGGAGCATTTTATAATGGGATTGAAATTCACACAGGATGCTGCAATAGTGCTACTCAGCGGAACCTGAGAATTACACACATCTAAAGCATCAAGATCTTTTTAGAACTTCAGCTTACAGTACAGATTGTGGAAGGAATATTTATTTAGTGAAAATTGCTAAAGAAACAGCAAAAAAAAAGTCTCTTAAGACAATCATGCTTCATGATTCTTTACTAACAAAAAAATATTAGCTTAGCATTTAGTTAGCCTCAGATGATACCAGGTGCCTTAATTTCAGTACACATTATTTTCTCCTTTGATTTTATATAATTTGTTAAAGATTTCTATTAAAATGTTTTTACAGGTTCACTACAGAGATCTCTATATAGTCACTGGACTTTGTGTCTGGATATTGATACTCAGTCTAACTGGAGCTAACACAAACAGTTTAGAGACAAAAGATCACCATGCTACAATTAAAAAAACAACTTAATAAGAGTACTTGTATTAAATCAGACGTGCAGCCCAATCCTAAATCTGTTTATAGAGTAGTAACAGCACAATTGCATGTTTACTTAGAGAAGCAATGGGACTTGCTCCCAAGTCAGCGTGCATAGGATTGAAGCCATAGACTTCAAATTCATTTACACTAGAAAGTAAGTTCCATTGAAATTGATTCTGACTTACTTCCAAGAAAACATGTATAGCATTAGGCCCTAAAGTCAGGTCCTTTAATTTTACAGATCTAGGAATTTGTGCTGCACGGTTTAAATCCTTAGATAATTTATTCTAGAGTAATCCTGTGTAAATACTAGAAACTGTGGCATAGGTGGGATTTAGAGCCCAACCCTAACATGATAACTAAAAAATAAGTTCTGCCAAGCTCAATGAGGCTTACTTCTTAGTAAGTATACTTAGCACAGCTGCATTAGTGGGTGGCATGTTGTATATACTTCTTGCATGTATACCTTTTTTTCTTTTTGCAAATTATGGTTTGACATCATGAATATATGGTGAATTTACTCTCCTATCTTCTTGTATTGCAGAGTTTTCATCTATTTTATTTATGAGTTACAAAGACCTTTTCCAAGTAATAGTCATCTGCATATATTATGGCAAGAAACTCACATGGGTCTTTCCTAAATTATAAGCTTGACAGGGCATGGCAAAGAGTGTCATTCCAAAGGTTTGGAGAGTGCTCCATGCACTATAGGTGGCATCAGAATAATAATAAAAAACCCCAACACTACCCTAATAAATAATTGGTGGTTGTTAGAGATAAACAACAATCATTAGCATGAGTTTTCCAGCAAGCCAACAAGCAATTAATCTTAACATCAGTCATTCACATTTTCCAAGCTGAATCACCATCTCTTAAAACAGCTTGTGTTTTCTATTGCAATAATATGTGTGGGTGATTTTGTCTTTCCTTCAGTTCAAATGTTACTACTGTTTGAATGGGAGAAAAATGAAAATAATTTTCTCTTGATCTTACTCAGATGTAAGTCAGGAATAACCTGACACAAACCTGTGAAACTAGAGGCAGGTAGAACAAATAGAAAATGAAAACGAAACCCAAATTAAGCCAACTGATTCAATAATTAAATTTAATGAAAGTTGTGTTGTTACTTAGCCATATGAGCCCAAAACATGACATTGTGATCGTCAGAACACTGCACCCATATTACACAGGCCAGCAAAAGGAAAGTTACAATGGAACAAATGGAGAGCAAGTTGTAAAATTGTCTGGCACATGATTCTAAGCACATTGTGAAAGATATGTGAGACAGCCAGTGTAGTGTAGTGCTAGAGTGTTGGTTCTAGGATTCAATCCCTCCTCAGCCATGAAGCTCACTAGGTAACCTTGAGCTTGTCACTCTGTCTCAGCCTCGCCTACCTCACAGATTTTGTGGAAAATAAAACAGGTTGGGAGTGAGAACCATATATGCTAGCCTGAGCTTCTTGGAGGAAGCGTGGGGTTAAAAAATTGTAATAATAAAATAACCTAGTTTTACATGACAACCCAAATATTAAAAGAAAATGCTATATATGAGGTGCTAATGGAAAATCTTGAATGTGGGTGCTTCCAGATGGAGGGATCCTAGCAATCAGAAGGCATTGTGCAGCTGTTCCATCTTTTTCTCCTTAATGGATTTTCTGCGTTAAGGAAAAAGATGGAAGAAGTGTAAGAAAACATGGGAGAGTCATGAGTAGAAGACAACAACATCTGAACCACCTGTAAACTTCTGTGAATGAGGCAGAGGCACCCTATAGCTGTCTGTCTGTCTGTCTGTCTGTCTATCTATCTATCTATCTATCTATCAATCAATCAATCAATCAAGAAAACAAGTTTAGCATTAAAAATCTGCCCCACACTACCCTCACTCTAAGGAGGCCACTCTCTTCGTGATTGGAAGAAGAGCACCAGAAGAGCTGCAAAGCTGTACAGAAAAAGCATAAGACACCAGATTACGGAGGCCAGTAGCGCGCTATTATTGTAAGAAACCCAAGATGCATCTCTGTGAAGGATCCTGATTTGCATGTCGGATGGAGCTGCAACATAAGCTTAACGAAAACATATCTGCAACATGTTAAGAAACAAATGGGTGCTTGGGAAACATGGCATCTCCCCAGCCACTCTTAGCCAGTAAGTGTCTGGGTGCTGGGTCACCTGAGTACATGTAGTACAGGGAGCACAGGGATGGAGATCTGTTCAGGCAAGAAGAATGAGGTATATCCTCTCTCTTTATGTAGAGCATATTGAATATTTGTCTGGTTACTGTTGGGTCTAGATACTATAGGGTGTATAGAACTGAACTATCCTTGTATTGTTTGCTTGAAACAGAGAGTTACTAGGCTTTGCAGTAGGCATTCTATGCTGTAATTCTTGTTCACTAAATCATAAATAGATGGGCCCATCCTTCCTGGTTGTGGGTACTGAGTTACACTAGCAACTTGGATCTTGCTTTGCCATTTCTGTTGGCTGGAGTAATATTGTCAAGGACCAAAACCTTGAACCCTTGTTCTCAGAGGATCCCAACCCCTTGTCCTCAGGAAAGGTTCCAGAGTTAATAGTTCAGGGAGTGGATTCAGTCATAGAAAGGCATCATGAGGCTTTAACCTCCCTAGGACCCAGCTCTCCAGAAAGATCCTGTGTGTCGGTTCTTCTGCATCCCGAGGAGATTGCCTTGCTGTCTTCGGATTCTGAGGACTTTGGCCATGAGGAAAGTCAAATGCCACAGCCACTCCTACACCATCACTGTCACAGCTTGAGGCTGCTAAAACAGTCCAGGCCCCTTTAGGAGACAAGGCCTCAGTCAGTGTGGAGGTGGAGCCAAGCAGCTTAAACTCTTATTTAAGGCTCAGTCTTGTTCTGCTCCTTGTTGGAACAAATATAGACAACTCTGTCTGGTCTCCATCCCCACTTAGAGCTTTCTGTAGTGCTTATCTCTTCCTGTTTTGCTTCCCTGAGAAACCTGACATATCCTGAGCCCTTCTAAAGATCTGGCATACAAGAACCTTGCACCCTAAGCTACAGTGCAGAGCATCAACAGAACTGATGACCTGAAGTGGTAGAAATATATGGGTGGTTTCTCTTAGTTGGGGTCCTGGGGTTCTTATTAGTGAAGTTGTAGAGATTATTTTGCAGAATAAGCAAGGGACACCAACGGTAGAGTCAAAGGACATAGACTTCCGTTGACATCTTTAAACTTTGGAATGAGGTGGGAAGTTTTTCAACCTGGGGGTATCATTGTGGCTTTGTTACTACTATTGCTGCTGCTATTGCTATTTAATTTGAATAAATACTCTTGCTTGGACAGGGTGGGGGTGGGTGGGGGAGTGACAGCTACCCAGACATCCAAACTGGAGTCCCATGTTTTCCTGGGTGGGAGCTCATGCCTGAACTGAATATAAAGAAGGAAAATAATACATGCTGAGCCTGGCCCTCATTGCTGGCCCAAGACCTGCAGAGTTGTTATCTCAATAAATAGTCTGACATTATTCTTTGCTAAATGTAGGGCTGCCTATGTCCTAATCCTTCTACCAGAGCTCAGGGATATCTCTGTTGTCCTAGTGCACTCCTTGCCCATCAGTGTTTGGTAAAACCTTCTAACCAGCGCAAGCCACATTGCCCAAGTGGGGTTTGGCACACAGTACCGACAATAGCCATTGTGGTTACATCTCTTTAAGAAGGATTGCTAGATTTGGAGGGAAAACTCACTGCTAGACGGAAGTTGCAAGACAGATTCCAAAGCAGTGAGAAAGCAGCAAGGACTCTGGATAAGAGGAGAGAAAACTTGACTTATATATTGAATCATAGAATCATAGAAAAGTAGAGTTGGAAGGGGCCTACAAGGCCATCGAGTCCAACCCCCTGCTCAATGCAGGAATCTAGGTCAAACCATCTCTGAGAACGTTTATACCCTGCCTTTCAGTTTGTAAGCAACCAAGGCAGCTAACATCAAGCAAAGAACAAAACAATAACATTATTATTACTTTACTGCTTTCCTTGCTCCCAGCAGCCCTAAGGACAGCTCCTGGTGAAACCATCACATCACTTGCTAGATCCTTATTTGAATGCTGGCAGATCCTCCTCCCTCATTCCATCTCAAGATTGTGATCATAATGGTCAACATCAAGTCAGCCTTGTTTTTCCACCCTCATCCCTGCCTGCTTGCCCAATGTAACATCTTGCCCTATGAAGAGCCCTTGCACATTTTTTGTGTGTGATCTTTTGCTTGGCCTAATTAAGGGATTACACTAATAAGGATTTAGATGATGATGATTAAAACAGAATGATTATTATTAAAACTGAAAACCATCAATTTTACTCAGACATTAGACATACGTAGGTATTTGTTCCATATTAGTATGTAGAAACATAATTTTCTCACTAATAAATGCAGTTTTCCCTGTTCATAAACTAAAAGATAACGGTGAATTTTCATTTTCAATAACAGCCTTGCAAATGTTCAGCACACAGAGGTCCCCAAGATATATATTCATGCTATGAAGAATACAAATTTATCTTTAACCTAGTAGACTCTGAAATCTGTCTTCAGTGGTGAGTGCAAGCGCACCACAGCCATATTCTAAAGATTGAGGAACTCACCCGCCCAACCCCAAGTCCATTGTAATTTGTGCAAACTAATAGTTTAGGAAGGAGAGCAGTAGAATTTTAAGGCCTTTAAAAGGTGAGCAGGTCAGCAAGACATAGTAGCTGTATCACAGCAGTTAAAATGGGGTATAGGATTGCAGGGATGGGGACTCGGACTCGGGGACTCGACTTGTGAGTCGGACTGAGTCCCCCCTCTGACTCGACAATATTTTTAATGGGACTCGAGACTTGACTCGGGACTCGAGACCAAGGGCTCTTCAACATCCCTGGGCTGTGCCAGAAGGAGTGGAGAGGAGCGTGATTGCCGGCGAAGAGCGCATGGAAGCGAGGTGTGCCGCTGCTCGGCCACTATGGACGGCTACCAGGAGTGCAGCCCCAACAGTGTGTCAAGATTTATTTTGATTGATGTGTTGCGTACTTGGGAGAGGCAGAAGAAGGACCTGAGATTACTCTGTATGGCTGCTCTGAGTGTGTTTCTGGTTCCAGCAAGTTCATCACCGGTGGAGCGGGTGTTCAGTGAGGGTGGAATTGTGATGAGATCTCACCGTTCCAGGGGCCAAACATTTAGAAAAAATCATGTTCCTCAAATGCAACATGGATAAGTTTTAGAAAGTACAGCAAGTTTATTTTTTAAAATCATTTTTCTAAAATGCAACCTTTCAGACATTTTGGGTTTGGCTGCCTCTGCCTGCCTGTCTGGGGTTCCCAGCCTCCTCTGCCTGCCTGGTCTCTTCTTGACCAGTTCAACAGTTGAATTGTCCAAGACAAAGGCCTCTGCCTGCCTGCTTTGGGGTTCCCTGCCTCCTCTGCCTGCCTGGTTATTTTGGGTTTTTCTGCCTGGTCTGTTCTTGCCAAAATCAGTTGCAGAGTTTTGAAATAAAAAGGCACACTTGTGCCTAGAATTTATTTAAACCACACATCTGAAGTAGCCTTATTTTGTTGGGAAAACCCCCCATTGATTTTAATAGGGACTCGTGGAGTCAGCTTTGGGAGTGACTCGTGACTTGTGACTCGTGAGTCACCATTTTGGACCAAGGACTTGGACTCGGACTCGAGACTCGGGTCCAAAGACTTGTGACTCGACTCGTGACTCGAAGCCAAGGACTCTTCAACATCCCTGTAGGATTGATGTGTGTTTTAGGTAGATACACATTCAAGCATTTACATTTTAAAACTGTGGCTGGGATCCTAAGAAAGAACATTCAAACCCCAGAGAGAACTGTCTATGCAGCCAGAGCTTCACTTGACATTTTCTTTCCGATATCTGAAGAGACAAGCTACCAACTGTTGTTGGATTGTTCCTTCAATGGTGGAAAAAGCTGTGGTATGAACACAAGCAGAACTCCAGCTACAGGTCTTGTTCTCATCTGGCAACTTGTGTCCCTTTTATGTATTCCAGACAATGTAGTGTTGTTGTTGTTGTTGTTCTTGTTGTTGTTGTTATTATTATTATTGCATTATTATTATTATTATTATTATTATTATTATTATTATTATTATTATCATTAATAATCTAAGTTTGATGCAGGTGAGTTGTTCTTTTCCCATTCCTAGTATTATTTCCTAATACACAGAAAAAGGTATTTATATATGTTATTTAGTAAATCAGTTTTTACTTTTTACAATAGCTTATGCTGCAATCCTCTACATGTCTACTAAGTCCAATTGAGTTCAATGGGCTTACTCCCAGGAAAGTGGGTATGAGATTGCAGCTTTACATAGTTTCCTCTCTATTCAAGATGGTTTATTATGGAGTAAAGATATGGATGGCCTACAGTGTGATGTAAAGGGGGTCATTTGATTAATGCAGCCAAAGGAAGCAACTTATAACAATGGAAATATTTTCTTTCTTGTGACACCAATGAAATATGAATATCTGTGAAACCGCCATGGAGCAGTATGTTTAGAAAAAAGGGAATGGGACATCTTCTCTCCTTTCACTACCAAAATGACATATGAAGATTGCTTCTGCTACTTGTCCTGTGACTTGTGCCTTGGTGTGTGACTGCACTGTGCATTTTTATTTTTATTTTTTTGACAGGTGTGAGTAAAGCATGGAGAGTGGCTGGAAGAAAAGTGCTCACAGCTCAAATATGGAGAAGTCTTCTTGAAGGTGGCTTGGGAAACAAAGGCATTTTGGGATGTATTGCACCAGCTGGTGATGGTGGTTGTTCTTAGTTTTTGTTTTGTTTTCACAGCTTTAAGTTAAGCTGTGAAACTACTTAAAGAAAATGCCTTTAATGGAAATCCATGGGGGGAAAGCCATATTTTTGAAACACAAATATTAAATAAAGAAGAACACCCATGATCTGAACTTGCATGATCTAAAACTCTATGTAAATTTATTTCACTATGTGTACTTGCTGTAAACCCAAATTTACAATGTGTACTTGTAAACCCACAATTTCATGTACTACTTCTCATGTTATGCCTTCATACCCTGACAGGGGTCTTCCCAGATGCATCTAGTTAGTCACTGTAGAAAGCAGCATACAGGACTAGATGGACCTTTGATCTGATCCAGCAGAGCTCTTCTTGCATTCTGATCTTTCTACCCTTGAATACAATTTGGTTTAGGGAAATGGTGTATGTGCAAACCGTGTGCTCTTCTACTGAACCAAGGTAATTTCCCTAAACCCCACAGTCCAGTGTTCAGGGTGTTTTAGCCCATGCTGATCTTTACAGTTGACAAGATATGATGTGGCACCATTGTGGGATGTCGCAATCATCCTAGCTGGTTTCCTGTGATCAGTGTGAGGGTATGTTGGGGAAAAGGCACTTTCTCAGGGGGCTGGAAGCTACCATCTGGCCAGAAACGTTCCCCTTATGTACGTAAGTAGTCCCATTGAATTGAAAGGGGCTACACAGGGACACTATGTTGAAGTTCAGTAGAGGTTGAAAGTTATTTCAGTGAGGAGTAGACTTTCTACAGGGTTTAAAGGCCCACTTTTGGATATATTCAAGATTCAATAGCAAAAAAGTAGTACATTTTAAAAGTATTTGTTGTGGCTATTTTTTACAATTCTTCTTAATATATCATAACTATAGAATATTATCAATAAAGGTCAAAAGCCCCCTCCCCCCTTATTTAAGCAAATAAATTTGTGCATTTGGCATACATACCTAGTACACAGACCCACTACATTTCTTATACTAGTCACAGTGTGTACAGCCAGTGTGTTTGCTAGAAATATTGATGCTTCTGAGAAGAGTTAACACAAAGGGAAAGTGAAGAGCAATCCCTCCTGCCACTCTTCCTAAATGGTACTGTATGTTCTGGGTATGAGGTGAAAATGAAACAGACAATTTAGCTCCTTTGATGAATGAGCAAGAACTTAGCCACCTTGGAGACTATTAGTTGGATCCAGACTTAGTCATACTTACCGTAGACCCATTGACATCAATGGGACTTAAGTTAGTTATGACTAACTTAGAATAGACCCATTGAAATCAATGGGACTTAAGTTAGTCATGGCAGAGCAGACCCATTGCAATCAATAGAACTTAACCTAGTCCCGACTGACTTAGAGTAGACCCATTGAAATTAATGGAACTTAAGCTAGTCGTGACTAACTTAAAGTAGACCCATTGAAATCAATGGAGCCTAAGTATGTCTAAATCTGGATCCAACCCAATGTGCAGAAAGGCAGGGAGAGGTTCATTTTTAAAGACATAAGTTAAATAAATAAATAGGTAAGCTTCCACTAGCCTTGACACTAAGGTTGGTGTAGGATCATGTCTGCTCTGCTTGGATAATGGAAGAATGGGAAAGAATGTCCTAACACTCTGGTGACTGAACTGTAGAACATCCCTAGCATCAGTTTAAAGGAAGCTCTTTGCTTGAGTCTTAGACAGATTATGGTAGGGCAATTCTTTGTGGGAACATCAATGGGACTTAAGTTAGTTATGACTAACTTAGAATAGACCCATTGAAATCAATGGGACTTAAGTTAGTCATGGCAGAGCAGACCCATTGCAATCAATAGAACTTAACCTAGTCCCAACTGACTTAAAGTAGACCCATTGAAATCAATGGATCCTAAGTATGTCTAAATCTGGATCCAACCCAATGTGCAGAAAGGCAGGGAGAGGTTCATTTTGAAAGACATAAGTTAAATAAATAAATAAGCTTCCACTAGCCTTGACACTAAGGTTGGTGTAGGATCATGTCCGCTCTGCTTGGATAATGGAAGAATGGGAAAGAGTGTCCTAACACTCTGGTGACTGAACTGTAGAACATCCCTGGCATCAGTTTAAAGGAAGCTCTTTGCTTGAGTCTTAGACAGATTATGGTAGGGCAATTCTTTGTGGGAACATAAAACAAACTAGAACATAAAATGGTAACATGCTAAAGTGGAAGGAAACCACATTTCTGTAGGTTATTATAATAAATAGTGGGGGCTAAAAATCCTTTATTTAAAACTTGTATTTCATGGCATTAGTTGTGCTTTGCTTGGACTTTCTGTTATGGGCCAGATTCAGGAAGATAAATGAATCCGTAATGTGGTAAAGTAATTATGCAACTATCCTGAATATGCAAGGAGCAGAGCAAATGCAACACAGTATCTTTACTAGAAATCAAACATTTTACAGATATTTAAAATGGTGAAAGAAAAGTTCCATATAAAATCGATCGGATTAGGAGTGGGATATCGTGCGTCGTGGACACAGGGAGTGAGCGGCAGGAGGCCAATGGCAGACCGGTTTTGTGGGATCGGTTTCGGCTTCTTCCTTCTGATGAAGTGGACAAGGTGCTTTCATCTGTGAGGCCGACCACCTGCTTGCTTGATCCTTGCCCGTCCTGGCTCATAATGAGCTGCAGGGAGAGACTGGGTGAGGGGATCAAGGCGGTGGTGAATGCCTCCCTCGAGGAGGCAGTGATGCCATCAGCCCTCAAGGAGGCAGTAATAAGACCGCTTCTAAAGAAGCCCTCCTTGGATCCCCAGGATTTAAACAACTTTCGCCCAGTCTCCAATTTACCATTTCTGGGCAAGGTGATCGAGCGGGTGGTGGGTGCTCAGTTGAAGGCACACTTGGATGAAGCCGATTATTTAGATCCGTGCCAGTCGGGCTTCAGGTCTGGACATGGGACGGAGACGGCCTTGGTCGCCTTGGTGGATGATATGAGGAGGGCTTTGGATAGGGGCGAATGCTCCTTTCTAGTCCTCCTCGATCTCTCAGCGGCTTTTGATACCGTTGACCACGGTATCCTCCTGGACCGCCTGGAGGGGTTGGGCTTGGGAGGCACTATATTGCAGTGGTTCCAGTCCTTCCTCTCTGGAAGGTACCAGAGGCTAGTTCTCGGGGAGGAGGCTTTGGACCCTCGGCCGCTCACTTGTGGAGTGCCGCAGGGTTCCATCCTCTCCCCGATGTTATTCAACATCTACCTCAAGCCTCTGGGAGCTATCATCAGGAGGTTTGGGGTGCAGTGTCATCAGTATGCGGATGACACGCAGCTCTACCTCTGTTTTAAGTCCTCACCGAGGTTGGCCGTTGAGACCCTGTCCAAGTGCCTGGAGTCAGTGGCTGGCTGGATGGGAAGGAACATGCTGAAGCTGAACCCCGACAAGACCGAGGTACTGCTGGTGGGGGACAAGGGGAGGTTAGGGGATGTTGACCTGGTGCTGAATGGGGTACATCTACCCCTGAAGGACCAGGTCCGCAGCTTGGGGGTCATTCTAGACTCCCAGCTGTCCATGGAGGCTCAGGTGGCAGCTGTGAGCCGGGCAGCGCTGTATCAACTCCATCTGATACGGCAGCTGCGCCCCACCTTCCTAATCACCTGCTCCCATCAGTGGTTCATGCCTTGGTCTCCTCTCGCCTAGACTACTGTAATGCGCTCTACGTGGGGTTACCCTTGAAGATGGTTCGGAAGCTACAGCTGGTACAGAACGCGGCGGCTCGCCTGGTTAAAGGCAGCCGCCGGCGGGATCACATCACGCCAGTGCTGAAGGATTTGCACTGGCTACCAGTTGCTTGCCGAGCCGAATTCAAGGTGTTGGTTTTGACCTTTAAAACCCTATATGGCTCCGGTCCAGTCTATCTCAAGGAGCGTCTCCAGCAGCACCAAGTGGGCCGCTCAACAAGATCTGCCACGGATGGCCTTCTCCTTGTCCCTTCAGCCAGAGCAGCTAGACTGGTGGGGACGAGGAAGAGGGCCTTTTCTGTGGCGGCCCCCGTACTGTGGAACTCTCTCCTGAGTGACCTCCGCCATGCTCCCTCTCTGATGAGCTTCCGTCGCTTATTAAAAACCTGGTTGTTCAGGCGGGAATATGGGGTGGGTTAAAATTTTAAAACTTTTATATTGTTTAAATGTATTTTATTGCTTTTATTCTGTATACATCGTCCAGGGTGGCCGGTTGCCGGCCAGATGGGCGATAAATAAATATTAATAATAATAATAATAATAATAATAATAATATTACCCAGAATTCTTTTTAAGGTCTGGGTGTTCCAAACAATAATAAACCTGTTTTAAAAATGTGACATTACATGTACCAGCTAATGTTAGACCAGTAGAATGGAGTGTTCTTTAAAGCAAAGGAGCAGAAAAGTTTAACCAGGGACCATGTTAACTGGACTGAAAACTGTTTGTCCTTGCTGGAGGGATCAGGTCTCCCCCGCCCCCACACCACGCCTCTTTCAAACCTAAAAGAAGGCAGCGAACCAAGATGTAGGAAAAATATTTTTAGCCAAGAAATTGAGAAAGAAGTATAAGATCACCCAGCCCCTGAATACACACTGTTCTTTTTGCATTCTCTCCTTGATGGAGAAGGCTTGAACCTGGACTTGCATTATCAGCTGCCAGGGACCAGATGATGAAATGGAAGTGCTGCTCCTGTGAGCTGGCATCTGGACCATCAGCAAGCATTTGGATCCATCCATATGCATATCCAGCCTCGTTCCAATTGCAGAATTACACCAACTCCCAAGGGCCAGAAGATCAATGTATGGGCTGCTCCTGTGAGCAGTACCTGTACTATTACCCAGCTGTTTGCTTGTTTTTTTAAAACCAAAAACTTTCCCAGTGGTTCAGGGACCCCTGGGCCCTGGGACTCCTAAGAAACTTCTCTTGGGTTTCTCAGTGACAAGATTATTAATACCGGACATGCTTCCTTGCCTACTACTACTGCTCTTACCCTACAATAGAGGTGCAGAACCTCTTTGTCCAGAAGCATGTGGGGGCTGCATTCCAATGGTGAGTGGGGCCAAAACACAACCCCCACAGCCTACTTTAGCTTAAAGCTCTCAGTGCCAGTAACTGAGCATTAGGAAAAGCATTTCAACTTTTAGAATGGGGGAAAAACTGCGCAATAGCCGGGAAACCACCGAACAATCTGTAGTTAGTAGGGGGGAAGGGTGTGTGGCCTTCTGGGCACCCATGGAGGGCTGGATTTGGCCCCCAGGCCTGAGGCTCTGCACCCCTGCCCTACCACATGCAATCACGGGAATATCGGAGGAGAAAGTGGACAGGGAGACATTTGTCTCCCTCTCTCATAATACTAGAACCCAGTGGGGTCATCCCATGAAGCTGACTGGTGGGGGATTCAGGAAAGATAAGAGGAAATACTTCTTCACACAGTGCATAGTTAAACTATGGAGTTCACTACCACAAGATGTTGTGATGGCCACCAATTTGGACAGCTTTAAAAGGGGATTAGACAAATTCTTAGAGGAGAAGGCTATCAATGGCTACTAGTCCTGATGGCTATATGCTACCTCCAGTATCAGAGGCAATATGCCTCTGTATACCAGTTGCTGGGGAACGTGGGTGGAAGGCTGCTGTTGCACTCATGTCCTGCTTGTGAGTTTCCCACAGGCAGCTGATTGGCCACTGTATGAACAGAATGCTGGACTAGATAGTCTGATCCAGCATGGCTCTTCTGTTCTTATGAGGCGTTCTAAAATGTACTCTGGTTGTGTTGAGCAAGGCTGTAGCTCGGGGGAAGCAGCCGTAGCTCACTGGTAGAGCACATGCATTGCATGCAAAAGGTCCCAGGTTCAATCACCAGTATCTCAAGGCAGAGCTGGGAAAGAATCTTTTCTGAAACCCTGGAGAGCTGCTGCTGTAACTGAGCTAGATGAGCCAACGGTGTGATTCAGTGACCTGGTATGCATGATCACCACTGCCCACCATGTCTTGTTTAAACTATGGTGAGCCGTGGCACATGCTGGCATATCCCGGGTGGTTTTTGAATATTCAGGCTTGTCATGGGCTCTTTGGTCATGCAAACCAGTCCAGTATAAGGCAGCTTCCTATGTTCCAAAAAGGCCTGTGAGCAGCACTTCAACCTTTTAGGATGGGGAAAAACTGCACAAAACCTGGGAAACCACCAAATGACCAGTGGTGTGAACAGACGGTGCATGCAGGAACGAGTTCCAGGTTCTCTGCAACATGCAGGGGTTTATGTATTAATTCATCAAAAACATTTTAATCCTGGTTTTCTGCCTCAATATGAGCTAACTCGAGACACCTAATGATAATGATCACATAAAACAACTGAAAACAACAGATCGTGTTTTTGTTTTTTTTTAAAAAAAACACCACAATTTAATAGGAGGAGGCAGCACATAATAAAAAAATCAAACATTTCAGAGGTCAAAAGCCTGATGGGACCCAAAAAACTTCAATTTTGACCAGAAGGTCAGTAGGGTGAAGCCAAACAGATCTCCCAAGGTAAGGCATCTCCCAAAACCAAGGTGAAACTGCAGAGAAGGCCCCGTTGCATGATCCCACCAGCCAAGTTTCAGATATTGATGGGATGTGGCAGGGGTGCAGGACCTCTTTCAGCCTGGGGGCTGAATTCCTTCTTAGGGAAACGTGGGGGGGCACAATAACTAAGCCTTAAGAAAGGCATTTCAACCTTTTAGGATGGGAAAAAACTGCACAAAAACTGGGAAACCACCAAATGACCAGTGGTTGGAGGAAAGGGGGTGGGTGACTTGGAAGGTGGCTTGGCCTTCTGTGGACACCCAGAGGACCAGATTCTGCATCCCTGGGCATGTAACAGGGTTCCATAATGGCAGATGCACTGGGTTTCATCAGCAAAATAATGTGGAAAGGATTCATTGAAGGAAAGAAGGAAGGAAGATTTTAAACCATTTGTTTAGATTATGAACTTTCAGGCAGGGACTAGTCTTATACTCTGTGTAAAATACTTAGGTTATGTTAGCACTAAATCAATAAATAAAATCTTTCCATCGCCTGTGCCATTCAGGGTTCACAGAACCCTTATAAGGCAGTGAATAGGAAAACATGCCAAACAGTCTGGCCATTATATTAGCAAAGCTGGAGATAAATTTGAGAGTCAGTTCAGGACAAATCCAATAATATTACCAGGGGACTTGGCACTGTTCCCTTTCAGAATAGTCTCAATCCTCAAAATTATAATATTCTCCTTAATGTCAGGGATCAGTTCATACAGACACCAACCCACTCATGAAAGGTCACCTTTTCAACATCATTTTCTTAGGACTGCTTCAGATGTTATCAAATTCCTACACAGAAGCCATATGGATGGAAAAAAAAATCTGTATATAGACTGTAATGTGTGATGATAATTCCTCTTTCTTTTGGTCTTTGCATGTGCTCTGAGAAAACATTGACCTGCCATGGTATCTAAGCGAGTATAGAGTGCACAACAACAACAAAAACCTTCTTGTATGTATAAAACCATCACATATGCCAATTGACATGCAATTCATATACTGAAGTGCTTTCCATGTAGAAATTTGATAAATGGGTTAACTGGTCTTTAACTAAGATGTATCTGCTAATCTGCTAACTGTGAACTACTAAGTACATTTCTAAAACATTTAGACTGTAATTCTACTCTCACTTCTGTGTGAATAATCTGTACTGATCTCAGTGGGATATACATACAAATACTTGGGTTCAAGATTGTTTTTACTAATTTCTTTACTAGTAGATAACATGTTGTGTAGTTGAACAATCATTTTACTTTCTACACCACCACACTAGGAAATCCTGAAAGTGTTTCTTTGGCCAGCTGCGCTCTTCTCGTACTCCTAATATCTCCAAAGTGGCCTCAGTAGTGGACAACAAACATAAACTATTTCATGCCCTATTGTTTGGAGAGACAACTCTCTCACTGGATTTGTCTTGAAAAAGACAAATCCAGTGAGACCACATTTTATATTGGACCACACTCTACATTGGACCACATTCATTTCATACGCCCCAAAACATTAGTCTATGCAACTTCTGGTACAAACGTTTATGGGTTGGAAGAGAAAACCACACTCTCCATTTGTAATCTTTGCAGGAAAAACCCACTATAGATATGTCTAAATGTAATACACTGTTTTACTCTTATGATTAGATATTGCTTATTGTTTTATTGTCTCTCTCTCTCTCTCTCTCTCTCTGTGGGAAACTTCAAATGAGTTAGAGATAGTTGAATGAGTGATATTCAAGATCACTAGGATAGGATATATAATAAAACAATAAAGAACATAATTATCATCAATAAAACTGAAGAGAAGCTAAAACAAGACCAGGCCTAATTTTAAAAGCCTGGGCAAATAAAAGAAGTGTTGACTTGGCACCGAAAAGATTGCAGTGTTGGCCATCTTTTTGAGGATAGATAGGTTACATTTTCCATCCATCCATCCCTACTCTCCTATTATTCTGCACATTTTAGCATGGACAAGAACCAAAACCTACCTACAAGAAATAAGAGAAGGGTTGATTCTTAATGGCTGGAGTCATTATAATAGAAATCACTGTTAGCTTTTATTCCAATAATGTCCTTTAGGGACCCCCCCCCCCATATAAATAAATATCTGCCATTCATTGCTACAGGAAAAGTAGAGTACACTTGAGGACCACCATTATCCCTGACACTGGGTGGCCAGCTACTTCCAATATGGATTCCATGATGGAGGGAGCAATAGTTCTACCTCTTTTAAAGGCAACTCTAGGGTTGTGAGGAAAGGGGCACTGTGTTTCTCTCCCCCAAACATCTGGGAGGGGGAGGGGGACTAGAAAGGCATTGCCTTCCTTCTTACCCAAATGCAGCTGTGTGTGTGTATGGAGGAACATTCCTTAGCTCTTTCTCTGGGCCTGAAAATTGAAGTCTGGGGTGATGAGGGGCAGGACCAAGTTTGGAAAAGCAGGGCCAGCCCTGCTCCTCATTCTGACCATGGCTATGGCCTCAGTGCTGACAGATAGAAGATGAATGGAGGAGGAAGAAGACTCCATGGCTATCTCCTTGCCATTCCATTCATACCATTGCAGCAAGCGAAGCAAGAGGTAGAGTCCAACTTTTCCACCTGGAGAGAGGATGTGGCTTGATGGTGAGAAGAATTAGGGAAAGGACTTGACATTTCCATCTCTCCCCCTCCCTACCCCCCACTACAGCTCTTCAAACTTGCTAGGCCTTTAGGTATTATTTAGATAAAGGGGATTATCCACCTGATGGACAATCCTATCTTTTGAGCTCCTTCTGGAGGAGGACACTTTAGTTGGGCAATCCATATCAGTCTCCTCATCCATGGGTTTGTAAGAAGATAGTTGAGATTGCCCTGCTCTGCTTAGCCTCATTCAGTTTACCTAAATTGCTATCTTTGTCAATAGAGTTGTGGCCATTTTAATCCCAGCTACTGTATCAGAGTCTTCCTCCTATATTCCATGGCAACAAGGCCATAGAAATTATCTTTAGTTGTGTAGTTGCCTCCTATTACAATTGCATTTTATGAATGCTATACTATTGCTATCCACACACCCAGCTTCCATTTCTATTGAAGCAGATTTCTAGAATTTTCTCCAGTTCACCACCATTTTTATCACAACTTGCATGCCTTTTCTCCACTGGATACTGTATAGCCACCTGGAGTGTAAATTAATTGTGACCTTAGGTGAAGTAATTTACTGCAAGGCTCTTTCCCAGACTTGTGATTGAATACAGAGCAAGCTGACAACATCTCTCTTAATGTAAAGGTCTTTCTATAAAAAATGTACACCAAAGAATATCATGGGCTAATCCTGTTTATCTTATTCAGGTCTGGGGTCCCAGTGGCCAAATTAGGACTACCTGAATGAGAAGGATTTAAAACTGGTTTGATCTTTTGGAGACATACTTTAGAACATTTTGGGAGTAAGTATCACAAATAATAATGGTCACATCTCATGCTATTTCAATGGAAACTTCACTTCTTTTCTCTCTTCCAGACTTAGGCCCCGGTTTTTCAAAATATAATGACCATCTATCTATTTATTTATTTATTTCATTTTTATACTGCCCAATAGCCGAAGCTCTCTGGGCGGTTGACAGCAATTAACAAGACAGTCCCTGCCCGCAGGCTTACAATCTAAAAAGACACGACTCACAAGGAAAAAGGAATGGGGAGGGAAGGACGGGGAATATTAATGAATACTCCTGGCAGGGCTGGTGGAATGGCCCTCTCTTCTTCCTCTGCCCAGCCTGCTGGAATGGCTGGCGGTGGTGGCAGTGGAGGGAGGAGGAGCCTTCAGGAGGGCGGCCTTTCAGCAGGGCTGGTGGAATGGCCCTGCGCTCCCTCTCATCTCCCTCCTCTCAGCCTGCTATATTATGCTATATTATGCATCATACATAATACATTTAACATGTTCCATTCACATCTGGAAATTTTTGATGGCTGGTAATAAAAGAAACATTGTTTTCTATTTTCTGCTAACAATGGATCCAATCCAGCCAAAGTTAAGACCTTCTTTAACATTTCAGCAGGAGAAGGTTAATCTAATTCTGAATGTAAGAGAGCCAGCCCTTCTTCTGCTAGATGTGTTTGTGTGGCTGGAGATTCATAGATCATAGAGTTGGAAGGGGCCTACAAGGCCATTGAGTCCAACCCCCTGCTCAATGCAGGAAACTAGAGGAGGGGTCTCCCATCCAAGTAATAACCAGACCTGACCCTGCTTAGCTTTCCACACTCAGACAAGCTGGGTGATATGAACCTAAGAAGCTGCCTTACACCAAGTCAGACTATTTGTATATCTATCCCACTATTGTCTATTGCATCTTTCCCCAATCTGGTGCCCTCCAGATGTTTGGGACTACAACTCCCAGCATTCCTGACTATTGGCCATGCAGGCTGGAGCTGATGAGAGTTGAAGTCTAAAACATCTGGAGAGCACCAGGTTGGGGAAAGCTGGTCTACGCTGATGGGCAGCAGCTCTCATGCAGAGGACTTCCTCATCACCTGCTCCCTGATCCTTCTAATTGGCGGTGCTAGGGATTGAAACCTGGGACCTTCTTCATGCAAAGCATGCGTGTTTCCACTGAACTTTGGTCTCCCCCTTAGGCTCAGGCAACCGGATGATCAAGGAAAGGCAGCTGGTGAGGCAGGAGTCATTCTGCCTCAGCTATCGAGAGCCTTTCCTATTTTACTGTATTAAAAACACTGGGAGAAATTGGTGATATCTGGAACATTAATTTCTCTAGGGAGAGTGAAAGTGTACATTTGGAAATGTTGTATATTTGATAGTGACAATATTGATGAGGATCAGTCATATTGTTTTTATTTAAATCATCTCTCCCTCTTTTTTTTTTTTTGGCAACTCTTAATGACATTTTTCTTGTCTTTTAATATTTTTTGTGTATCTTGTATTGTATTTTCTGTAGCTTTCTATTGTCATTTTTCTACTTTCAAAATGTTTCATTCAAAAAAAAACTTTTCCCATTTGGGTTGTCACAAAATATGAGGAATCTGGCTGTACAACACAAGAAGCTGGCCGGGGGGTGGGGGGCACCATTCAACCCTCTCCATTCTCAAACCTCTTAGCAAGCCTCCAGCCAGGTAAGGCCCTCATCTCTTGTTTATCTGCTGGCCACCCGAATCTCACCCTTGCCTGATGGGTCTCTCTGGGTATCTCATGATGCCTTTCTGTAACTGAATCCTGTCCATGAATGTTAACTCCGGAGGCTCTTCTGAGGATGAGGGGTCAGGACCTTCTGAGGATGAGGGTTTAGCATCCTGGTCCATGACACAAACAGGTGATGAAGGCAATAGCCTTCTGCTGCTTTTGCCCAGCAGCTGGTATTCAGAGGTACTGTATTCAAAGGCATGCTACCTATGATCCTGATTAGCCATAATTACTAATAGCCATTGGCACCATTATGCTCCATGATTTCTGGTAGAAGAATTGAGGACTTCAGTCCTTCAGGCACATAACTCTGATCTTATTCCAGCTACATTGGCTACCTATATGTTTTTGGGCTCAATTTAAATGTGTATGTTAACCATTAAAGTCCTTAATGGCCCAGGATCAGGTTACCTCAAGAACGATCTTTTCCTGTATCAGGGGTGGGCAACTTGGAGCATTTTAAGACAGAAGAAGCATTGGAAGGATTCTTTGTAACACATTTGGAGAAGGATAAGCAGCCCCTGAGGAAGAAAATTTCTTTCTGAAACACGATGGGCAGAAAAGTTTTTTGTCAGGCAGCTGAGAATATTTTCTCTTCTGTTTTGGGACATGTAAGTGCCTTCCCCTCTTCTGTTTCCTCCGGATGTTTTGGCCTACAGCTCCCACCAGCCCTTGCCATTGACTATGCCAGGGCTGATGGGAGTTGCAGGCCAAAACATCTGGAAGGCCACAAGGTGCCCACACCTGTCCTACACAAACCTGCCTGCACTTTAGGATACTTAAAGAGGCATTCCTCTCTGTCCCGTCATTATGTGAAATCAGATGAACTGGTACAAGAGACAGGGCCTTTTCAGTGCTAATGTCAAAGCTCTGGAGTGTGTGTGTGTGTGTGTGTGTGTGTGTGTGTGTGTGTCGTGGATATCTGCCAGGCTCCTTCTATCTATGTTTTGGGGAAATAAACAAAACTGATTACATACAACAACAACATGTTACATTCTGGGTTTAAAACAAGTACAACTTCATTTTATTTTCTAATTTAGTTCCTTGTAATGGATTAAATGTGTGCATTAGCAGAATTTGGATTCAAAGACTAGAGTGGTAGAAGTTAAGATTGCAAAGGGTCCCTAAAAGACAGTACATGTGGAAGGGCAGGGAACGGCCTGGAGGCAAATTGAGAACTATACAAATGGTGGTGTAGTATCTTGCCTCTGGCTTCTAGAAGGTGAAGCAGACTATTTCTGGTTTCTAATCTTTTAATGATAACTTTTCACATGTTATCCAACTTTTGTTCAAAACATGAGAACTAGCAACTTTTCATATTCCATCTGATATTGCCACTGAGATTCTGTGCATTCTAAATCTCTGGATATATCTAATAAGAATTTGTCTTGCATTATGGACAGAATTTTCTACAGCTAGGCAAGATTGCAATAACATTGCAACTAATTCAGTCATTTGGCAATATACAAATGTGCACCATGTAAGGAGAGCAATTAATGTTTGTGAAATCAAAGGCCTCAAATCTGTGATATTGTCTTAGGGCAATAAATAAATAAAATGGTGACTTGCTGGAAATTTTCAGTAGCAAACAACTAAAGAAAGCTAAAATGGCCAAATTTAGCTTGAAAACAAGCAACCGATTTTTTTGCCGCTGCCACAGATTTCACCAGGGGTAGGCAGAGGGGGGTGAATTCAGCCTACAGGCCATGTGTTGCCCACCCTTGTCTTAGATGAATGAATGCAAACTATTGAAAAAAGAAGCCAAACTATTCTTTATCCTAAAAGCCGTGATTACATTAAAAACAAACAAACCCTATACAGTAATACCTTGGATTGCAAGTAACTTGGTTTGAGAGCGTTTTGCAAGACAAGCAAATTTTTAAATATTTAATTTTTTTTTTACTTGATATACAAGCGACGTCTTGCAATACAAGTACTGTAGTACGGCTTAAATTAAAAATCTCTGTACAAATTTTTTTGGGGGGGATTTCGTTTTGATATAAGAGTGTTTTGGATTACAAGCACGTTTCCAGAACGAATTATGCTCTCAATCCAAGGCATGACTGTACATGCAGTCTAGCTTCTGCTGCATCTCCCTGTCTTTGATGTACCCTTTAGTAGCGATCATATGGTGATTTCTCCCCACGCTAAACTGTTTCCACTGTTGTTCACGCTGTGTCCAATTTTTTATCTCACGAATTCAACATGTGTATACTTTGCAAAGCAGCAAAAGGGTTTCTTTCTGTCTAGTGTTATACCAGCTGGGATATTATTTCTTACAGACAATTTTATGTGAATGAATAATACCAAAGCATTTTCTGTGGTTATCCTATATGCATGGCATAGGAGTATATGGTCTTGCATGTAACTAAAGAAATGGCCATCAAACCACAGCTGTATGTAGTATTCCATGTTTGGCATGTGTGCAACTCTTTCATTCCTCTGTCACTCAAGTGAAGTTAGAACTACATCACAATTTCACATCATTCAGATTTACAGTTAACCTTCTATCTGTATAGACAATTGACTTTCTTTAGCCTTATGAAAACTGTCATTTAATGCTACAGTTAAGCCCCTTCTGGTGTTCTCATCCACTACAGGAGTAGCATCATGTGAGGAGGAGTGGGTACAATCGTGCTAGCTCTGCCTCCTGTTGTCGTCACCCTCCACTAGTTGGAGGGTGAACTTCTGTAGCAGGGATCCTTTTCTATTCATGTAGGTTCCCTGCATGATTTAGAACCCTGATATTCCAGGATTACAGAAGTTCCCCGCTGCAGAAATTCACCCTCCAACTCATGGCCAGCAACAGGGGGACAGAGCTAATGCAGTCGTCCCTATTCTCCCTTGTGCTATGCTATTTGTGTGGGCGTTAGAATGCTGGAAGGGGGCATTCTATATCTTAAATCTTCCTGAGTTAGGGCCCATCTGCACAGAAATGGTGAAAGGAAGTCTACAGGATAATGTTTTGGACCCTGAAGTATATATAGAGGGGGTAGTCTGTACTGGTCCTCTTATTTGCCTGGGAGGAGACACCACAGAAAGACCCCATACAGCAGTGTTCTCCAACCTTGGGTCCCCAGATGTTTTCGGCCTACAACTCCCTGGCTGGGGCATGCTGGGAGTTGGAGGCCAAAAACATCTGGGGACCCAAGGTTGGAGAACACTGCCATACAGCATCAATATCCATGGGGAGTTACAGCAAACAAAAGGACCGAGATGCACAAATGACGTTTTGGTTTCCCACTCCCTATGCCAGGCATTTATCTCCAGCTGTGATAGCTGACCTGTCTGCCAGCTGGTGTCAGGATGAATGGGGAGTGAGTGGTTGCCCCAATTTGGGCAGTTCTGGGAAGATAAGGAGTTTGTGGGAGGCAACAAATATTGACGCTAAGGGGATTCAGACAATGTAATTGTCTCACTCCTAGATTGGATTTGATGTCAGAAGCCCTTACTCTTTTGTTGCTACAGATTAATTACAAGTCAATGGCTTATAAGACAAATACCATTCCATCAGAGTGTTTAATATTACATCTAAATTACATGGGTTGTATCCAATGTTAGTCCTACTTAGAGTAACACCATTGAAATGAATGGGACTTAAGATAGACTAACATCGGATACAAGTCTAGATCTGCTACAGTAATACCTTGGATTAATTCATTCCGTAATCCAAAACACTCTTATATCAAAGTGAGTCTCTGGCGGGTGTGAGTGGGGCCGATTTCGGCCCGCTACGCCCGCTCGAGGCGAGCGGTTACATCCCTACGACTACTTGTCTTGCAAGACCTTGCTTGTTTATCAAGTCAAAATTTAAATTTTTTTTTTGCTTGTCTTGCAAAACGCTCTCAGACCAAGTTACTTGCAATCCAAGGTATTACTGTATTTTATATATCAGTTCAAGGATTGTGAGGAAGTAACTTGTTTGCTTGCATCAACAAGCAATTTATCCTACTTTTCAACCTAAAAGTGTCCTAAGTGGGACCAATGTAATGCATTATTTTTGAAGTTTAGTAAACTACAGTTTCCTGTTATGTCTGAACCACGAAGGTGTGGTTTAGGCTTTGACTACAATCCTGCCTTGCAAGCCAGGTTCAAACCATAGTTTGCAATCCTGCTTTGGAGTCAAAACTTAAACCAGTTTTTTCTGGTTTGGATGTAAGAGTAAATTGTGTTTTAACAAACCCTGAAACTGAAAATATTGAATTAGGGCACAAGAGTGAAAGGAGGAGGAGGGAAGGGAAGGAGCAAGCATTTGGGCACAACACCAGCTCTTAGATCTTAGATTATTACATCTGAATTGGGCCATTGATTCAGCACTTCCATTGTCTCAACTAATTCTGATGAAAAGGAGAAATAGAGATGGGTGTCATTAGTACACTGCTACCATTTCACTCCAAATTTCCAGAGGACCAGTGATGCTCTACAGAGTGGGAATACCATATGAAAGTTACTTCCTTTACATATCAGCCAAATGCATGGAACATCTTCACATCAGTGACCACAACCTGCCCATGATATGAACAGACCAGATCTAATATATGAACAGAACAGTAACATTTCTGAAATGGTGGATTCCTCACTCCTCTCTATGCAATATAGATATTGCTGCTCTCAAATCAAATGTTTAATGTGGAATTCCTTGTCTCTTTTCCATATGTGATATCCTCTCTGCAAACTTCTTATATAATTGTTGCAAGCCATCGTACGTACAGTTTTATTAGTGAGCATTTTTTGGATCCCAGTGAGAATTGCCATAGAAGCTTTTATTATTATGGGCCCTGTCACAGAATCCACATTTTTCTATTTACATAAATAAGGCTGCATTTTCAAACACTACAGAGTACTTGTTTCCCCAGGCTTCTGCTTTTTTTTTTGGTCTGTTCTTTCACACTAAGTAGTGTTACTATAAGCTGTTGTGTCAAAAAATAACACAGGATCCTAAATAAAGAAGATGGATATCAAACTACAATCAAGTGGCATTTAGAATCCATCAAATGGAGAACAAGGTCTTCAGGAGCATGTGAGCATAGAAAGAGGGCATGAGAAGTGAATCTGTTCCAGCAAATTATTCTGAAGTAGCAAAAAGGGGGCAGTAATAAAGCCAAACTTCCAGCCTATAAAAACAGATTCTCAGAAAATTGAACTCATTAGCTGTGCTCTAGTAGCTAAATCATTCTTCTATACCATCATGCTATTTTCAGGCCAGATCTCTCTTCAACCGAGTATGTGGGAAGGGTAAAGAAAGGGAAATATAGAATACATACATAAGGCATATATGATTACCTAATTAAATAATAATAAAAAATAAGATGATGGGTGCATAGATGGATATGCATGCTACATTGTAGGTACTACAAGACTAAAATGTACATACAATGTACTTCATTGGGCAGTCCTCCAGAAAGCAGGCATAAAATCTGCATTCCTACTTGATGAACACGAAAGTAATGAGTTGGACTTTCACTGCACACACTAAGGTAATGCTGCTATCATGTGCTCTGCTAAATGGTTTCTGTGCTGTAATGCCTATGATACTGAGCTGTGAACTAGGACATTCCTGGCTCAAATGTCACCTCTCCCATGAATTGAGTACATGCCCTTAGGCAAGCTGCTATCCTGAAGCTTCAACACCCCTCCCACACATACAATATCAGGGTAATATTACTTACTTTCCGCAAAATATTGTTGAGGTTGCTAAGATATTGTATATGAAGCACTTTGATCATGCTAAAGTGTTGCATAAGTAATTGTTATTGTGTTCCAAAATATATCCTAAGTTAGAACATCATGCATGTGTTACATGGAGTTCTGTGATTGTAGTTCCCCCTCCACCTCTCCAGTTACTCAACTTCAGTAGTTACTCAACTTCAAGCTGAATGGAGGAGATAGATTATTTAACACTTTCTTTCCCAGCACGCAAAGTCACCCTGTGGAGGAAAAAGGCACATGGAAGATAAAGCTATCAATGGCTACTAGTCCTGATGGCTATATGCTACTTCCAGTATCAGAGTCAAGCAGCTGGTTAGCCACCGTGTGAACAGAATGCTGGACTATAGAAGGACCCTTGGCCTGATCCAGCATGGCTCTTCTTATATTCTTATGACCCAGGATCCCAGGATCTATTCCTTTCTGACAGAAAAGCAGGTGTGTGTGTGTGTGTGTGTGTGTCTGTGTGTGGACAAACAGCTGCGGTATAAAAATGAAATAAATAAATAAATAAATAAATAGGCTTTCCTCCTTCCCACTAATGTTCCATTCAGCCTGAAGCTAGGTATTTGCTTTCCATTAAAAAAAAACAAAAACCCGAAACACTTGGGGGGGGGGATCAAGGAAGTACAAATAATGTGTAATTTGGCACTTAGGGTCAAACCAGGCATTACTTTAAATCTGTATCTTAGCAGCTACTTTTTCCCCCTTTTTTACTCTAAAGTAGACTTAGGGTCACTGAGCTGGATCTTTAAAGCCCCCTCTCCCATACTAAGGTCCTGCACCTTCTCTACAGTAAAAATGAAATAACAAAGAAACACATAACTGCTAGATACAGATTGAAAGTAATGTCTGTTTTGGCCCATAGTAGCTCTTGCGATCTGAAGCATGCATTTCTGTAGTGAGAATAGTATAGCAGTTGATTATACCAATACTAGTTTTATTGTATGACATCTAATATTTGCCAGAGAAGAACAAGTAAACTTCTATATTCCACAGAACTACAGATTTCCATAGTGATACAGAGATCACAATGACAACTGTTCAGAACATACTAGCAAAGTTGTAAGGTGCCGTTCCAATACAAGAAAGCTGTTATTTTACCAGTTAGCTGAACAGTATGTGCTAGATTAGGGGCAGATTTAGTACCTACCAGAAACAACCACACATAGATTGCAACATAGAGCAGTGTTTTCTTAACTATTAATACATGGAACATACTATTTTTGTAAACTAAAATCGAAGGCATACTTAACTTTTAACATTTATAAAGTAAGGTTACAAATATATATTGATCAGGATCCAGAACAATGGACATGCTTCTTGCTACTGTGGAATGATGAATGTAATATTTCATGAGGGCAAGTCTCTGTCCATTTCAGGAGTATTTTTGGTACAGGTGATAAATACACATCATTGGCCTATTTAAAACACAGAAATGACCAACACTGATCAACCACATGAGAAAACTGGTTTCATCCATTACTGATCCAGCAATGTAATATACCATTTTAATACATGCATAAGAATACACCTTATGAGAGGATGCTTTACATGAGCAGGCATGATTTCAATAGGCATCAGGGGCAGATACAGCATCCCAATGACAATCAGAAACAATGTTCAAATGAGCATAGAAGTAGTGTCAATTAGCATGGAGCCAAAACAGGACAAGGCATATTATGGGTCAAGGCATATTTTGCAAACATTCAGCAATTTAGCACACCTTTGGGCCAAAATATTACCTTAAATCTGTGTCTAATAGCTATGCCTTTATTTTTATTTTTTATTATTTTACTCTAGACTAGGCACAGTGGGCCAGAGCTGGATCTTAAAAGCTCCCCCGTAACCCCCAAGCTAGGGTCCCTATCTGAATCGACTGCCTGCGCCTACTCTAGAGTAAATATGAAGGGGGGGGAAACGTAGCTGCTAGATACAGATTTCAAGTAATGTCTGTTTTGGCCCTTTGTGAAGCTGTTTGCAAGTGGTGGGTCTCACGGGGAAGTGGAAGAATGCACCCATCATTGCTGAGGCAACTTGGTCAGTGCGCCCTTCCTTCAGCCTATCCAGACCCACTTGACTAGCTGGAGCAGATTCATAGGGGTTTGTACCTCAGTCCGTTTACATACTGCCCTATGAGTAACGATGTGCAAATATAGCTGAATCGGGGCAAAAATTGTGCTACCCAGTGCTCATAGAAAATGAAAACTATGAGTGTAGCTTGGGCAATGGGGACATATACTCCTTCTCTTCTTCCCCATTTAGAGAGAGGGCAATGAGAGGTCTTCATTTGCCCTCACGTTAGGGTAGTCAGGCATCCTGCTTTACAGGACAGGTATCCTGTCCTCTATTTGAAAGGCTGTTAAAGGGCAGCCCTCTTTTTGAAGGTGTCCTCTATTTGACGTGCTGCCTAGTCAAAGTCTGGTTTAATGAGAAAGAATCATCAATAGGACCTTGAAGTTGCCCATCAACAATTAGCATCTAGACAACAGACTGAGCAGGCACATAGGTCACCTGGTCACAGTCTTCCCCGCTATAGTGAGATGTATTGTATTTCTATTCAACTTATACTTCTTTTTTCCCTAAATGTGCATACATATACATTAGCATATGCAAATTTTATGCAACTCTGTATCTTTTTTTGTCTTCTTTGTTGGCGATGCACTTCCTCTTTTTTGGCAATGTGTAAGTGGCCACTGTAGGTGCTGTGATATCATCATGTTCATTACAGGACCATGTGCTGAAGAAGCTCTTTTGTTATTTAAAAAATGACACTACAGCAAAAATGCACATTGAAACCCCGAATTCAAAGACATTCTCTTTACAGAAGTTACGTGCACGCCCTCCTATAGGTCCCTTGTTAGTGAGATCCTCCAAAATTGAATACCATTATTTAAAGCTTTCCTTTCTATTTAGACCTCTGTTGACATAGTGACCTTGTTCACATGATCACCGCAGCCCACCATGGCTTATTTAAGCCGTGGTGGGCTGTGGCATGTGCTGGGTGGCTTTGGAATATACAAGCTGCGACTGTGACTTGTTGTGTTGTCTGAACCCGGCAAGGGTGGGTTGTTGGCATGGATAACAAACCACCCACAAACCTAAAGCAGTCCATGGGTTCTGGGTGGTTTGTTAACCATGCCAACAACCCACCCTTGCCGGCTTCATATGACACAACAAGCCGCAGTCCTGGCTTGAATATGCAAAATGGCTGCCCACCCACACATGCCACTAAGCCCTGGGGTTAATGTACCCACTGTGGTTTAGCGTGAGGTGAGAACTGACACATAGAGAGCCAGTAGAAATTCACTTAACAAGGGACATCACTTGCTCAGGAGAAAAAGTTTATATGGTTTTAAATTACTTGCCAAACGTATCTTTTTAATCTAACCTATGAGGGTTGTCTGCACATTATAATCTTTAATATATACGAATAATTAAATTCTTTCACTTTAATTATTTGACCTCCTCCCCTTTAGGGCCTTTTTAGCAACATGAAAATCAGGAATAATGTCTAGAGAGCGAAGAAGGGAAGAGTAGAAACGAAAGACATTAATTCCCCATGAATTCCAGTGCAGATATACCATTGCAAGCCCTATTAAAATTAACGGGAGTCATGTGACTAAACCTCCTGGAGAATTAAACCTAAAAGAGCTGTATTTAATTTTTGATTTAAAATAGAAATGAAATGTATTATTATGTGGCAATGATGATGCCTCATTGGCCTGTCACCTGTGTATTTTTGGTATAATTCAAATGTTACTTTGAAGAAATGATCCTTTTCAAACACAGAAGCAACTTTTGTACTAGAAGTCAAGGGTCATGTGGATAGTTTAATTAGTATTACAAATCTGACTAACATTTTCATCTTAATACTAAAATGAGCTGTAGTATCTACAATTTACCCCTCAGCTATAATTTTAAACTTAAACAGCCATGAGGAATTCAATCAATAAAATGTTGTTCATAACAGTGAATTGGCCCTACTTTTTAATCAGACTTTTTTTGTAAAAAAAAAAAAAAAGAAGAAGAAAGAAAGAAAGAAAGAAAGAAAAGAAAGGGGGGAATAATTTTTTTTTAAAAATTGTCTGTTAGCAGAATATTAATAAACTATTCTGTAAAATGAGACTTCTAGAACCAGACTTAAATACAATATGGTAGCATGCTAGTGATATTTATTTATTCTTCTTTTATTTATTACATTTCTATATCACCCAATAGCCTATGTGTTTTGTTTTGTTTTAAATAATGTTTTAAACAATATTTATGTTATTCAATTGTAATGTAAAAAGGCAAGGTAAACGAAAATTCCATTCTTATTCTTATATTTATTATTATAAGGCCTATATTTACTTTTATAATTATTAGACTTCATATAATTATTACATGTCTAATTATTACACGTATATATTAGACCTCCAATAAATTTGCTGGCAGGTATTCACGTGAAACAGAAATCTTGAAGCAGACACATCACCATAATTCCCTTTTAACAACAAACTAATGTAATAAGAGTGCCTATCAGAGCCTATCAGTTTGGAAGTGAAACGTGGCTAGCAAAATTTTGGTAATGGATTCTACATACTTGGGGGACTGCCTAGGTATGCAGAAGTATACAGTTGAGTACATTAAAAGAAAAACTCCAAAACCTCAAAAAACAAACAAAAAACAACCCAGCCCTGTCAGCTTGCAGCACCTATGGAATGTTGAGGGCATACAGATGATAAATCCTGGTAATTCTTATTGTCTGGAGAGGTAACTTGAGAGTTTACATTGAACACCATTTTTTAATCTCCCCTAGGGTGGAAGTGAAAGTTACCCCTGAAAAACAGTGGAGAAATTCAGAATTTTAGCTGTGACTAGGCATCAGTGTGTTCTCCTCTCCTCCAGACAAAAAATAGAAGCTGTTTCTAACTCAGGTCTTCTTTTGTATGAACACCACCTGCACTTAAAAAAACATTTTTTAAATTGCCATGCAAATGTATATAGTGCATTATCCCCATATTATCCCCTTATCAATTTGCCCGGTCACTGAGTCATCAGGTGGAATGCTCCCAGTGGTTCTGCATGGACTTATGGCCCAATTGGAGTCTACCCGGAGTAGAGCCTTCACCTTGGTGGCTCCCTTTCTGTGGAACCTCCTGCCTCTGGAGGTCAGGCAGGCACCAACGTTGTATTGTTTTCAGCACCTGCTGAAGACATCTCTATTTCAAGAAGCCTTCCTTGATTGACCAGCCATGGTTTTATTGGTATTCTGTTTTTAAAAACTTTTAATATGGTGTTTTATTCTTTTTATCTTTTATTGTTCACCACTTCGGAATCTGTTTAGATGTAGAGTGGCATATAAATGTTGTAAATAAATGTGAGGAAGCTGTGGTTGTGAAATAGTACCTTAGTTTTGCAATGTAGCCCACTGTTTTATTGAAGGTTAGAGGTGGGGGATTAAAAAAAAGGGTCTAAAGGCACTGGGTAGACTATGCAAGTCTTGCCATTTCAAGTGACTTCTATAGCTGTACATTTAGCAGCATCTTGATGTGAAGACATTAGCAGCTGATCATAGCGCATTAAAGATATTCAGTGAATGGGATCCTAACCACCATCAGCTGCCAACCTTATCCCATTCATAAGTTAGAATTTTCTCTTTTGTATTTTGTTTCAGTCTCCATTGTTTTACAAGGAGGGGGGGGGACTTAAAAGGTTTTCTATAGTTGAAGGGTCTGGTGAGAAGTATAAGCTTTCAGACTCAGTGGTCAGAATGATCATGAAAAAATATGAAAAGAAAATTAAATGTATGCATAAAAACAAAAGCAAGTGACTTTGATTATAACTTTTCAGCATCTGCCCCAAATGTTCACTAATGATGCCCTTAAGTGGCACTACGGGAACAGCAAAGTTAAAAGGTGGAAAGCATTGGGAAGAAAAAACAAACCCTTACACTGTTTAAAACAACGGACAACTACAATCACTAATTCAATTAAAAAAAGAGCTTTAATAGAAGTCCATCTGTGAGTTCAATTTGCCTTGGGGAAGGTCTAATTTGAGCTGGCCACTAATGAAAGCTTTACATGACTATTTAGATGACTACTAAGGAAAAACTGAAAAGTTACCACAGCAACCTCAGCAATGCTTTGTAGTATTTTTCCCCACTGGTGGCTTAATATTAATCTTAAATTACTCTCTTAGAAGACCAAATTTTATTTTGCAACTTTCACAAAGGACTTTAGTTTAAAGAATTAAAAGAAATCTTCCCATTCTTTGAAAACTATATCTTTTATGTTAATGAGTAAAAGACCATGTACCTAATGCTAAAAACGACAGATAGAAAATGGACTTCTGTGTTGTGAGTAGCATTCTCTCAGTGAATTGCAAGAGTTTAAGGTTGGATTACCAGACTGCTAATAATGAATGCCAAGGAAAACCTCCAACATGAACAGTTGGAGTTGATGCACAGAGTACCCCTGGATGAAGGGATAAGACATGTAGATACAGAGTCCATAATTTCTAGACATTCCCTCAAATGGGATACTAGTCAACAGTATTGAGGAAACAGTAATTTGATGATATGCCTTAAATCCACTGGGGCCTGTTAGATTATAAAAAGCTTTGAGATGGCTGTATTAGCTGCTGAGTCACACTTTCATTAGATTAAATATAAAGTTGTGTTTTATGCCAATTCTCCTTCCTGCAGTTTATGCAGTTTAAATGCATAAACTGTGCATTTATGTGTCCAGAAGATTATAAGACTGATTGCCAAAGCTTTATGTGGGCATGAATGTACAGTTCTGGATCGAGGGAAAGCAGGCCTGATCCCATCCCAGGTTTACATATGTATAAAATGTTAGCTTAAACGTGACCCTAACACAATAAGGAAAGCAAGCCTACACATCAGTGTATCTGCCCAGGAAGATTTAAACATAGCAATACCTACTATAAGTCAGAGAACTGGCCAGATTTCTTTAAGGGATCTTCCACCATTCTGACCATTCTGAAAATAGTATGGCTATATTTTCTTAAGAGTATTTGTAGAACATTATATTTATTCCAAGCTATTTATTTATAACTTTTATAAATCACTCTACATCTGAAAAGTTCTCAAACACTGAACAATTACATATATATATATATATGTGTGTGTGTGTGTGTGTGTAATCAAATTATACCAACAAAACTACGGCTGGTCTTTCAATCAGGGACGGCTTGTTTAAATAAAAATGTATTTAGCAGACACTGAAGACAGAGCAATGTTGGCGCCTGCAAGGGATTCCACAGAGAGGGAGCCAGTACAATAAAAACTCTGCTCCAAATGGATTCTAAATGGACCTCAGGCCCATGTGGAACCACAAGGACTGCCTCATCAGATGACCTCAGTGACCCGGAAAGTTGATAAGGGAGAAGGCATGCTCTCAATTGTGGCTTATCCATAGAGGATTCTGAAGAGAGGCCCTCAGATGTAGTAAACTACTTTGCAAATGGGCATGAAGCAGGAATAATGCAGAAGCAAGGTCTTGAGGCTGTCTTTATCTGTAAGATTAACCACTTGGAAATTGTTTCCACATTTCAAGGTTCTACAAGGACCTCCAGAAAAACAGCTTATGGGCCCACACTTGCCTGCTGGGTCAGGGCTACTACTGCTTTCAAGGAAACCAGCTACTTCTAGAAATCAGCTCTGTTTTCCAGTTTTATGCATTGCATGGTCTCTGTGGTATTGCCCATAAAGAGACTGATTATATTATCCCCCCCACTAGTATAATGGATATGGTTCCTGATATCAGTAATGATTAAAATGGAAGCTTTTACTTGGCTGCCAAATGCCATCTTTCACTCTTGAACAGTGCAACCCTATCATGTCTACTCATAAGTAAGCCCTATTGAGTTTAATGGGACTTACTCCCAGGTAGGTGTGCATAGGATTGCAGCCTAAATTCTCTCACACAGATGGCTAACAGAAGCCTTGAAAATGTTCTCTGTTTTATTTTTCTCTGTGCATAGGCTACAGACAGCTAGACCACAGACTGTTGACATTCCATTCTGTAAAAGCTTGACTGAGACATAATTTCTTCCACAAACTGCAACCACACCTTCAACATTTATGTCCTAATTGTCAGTATAATTTCACTTTTTTCCAAGTTTTCTCTAAGAAACACCCAGAAATTACAACAAAACTTTTTTTCTACCGTATATTATATGACTATTTCTGTGTCTATTTGAAGACTGGCCAACACAAACAAGCATATGAAAAGAAACAACTTGGCTACATGTTTTTGAAAATGTATAAGATTGTCAGTATTAATATGTTTGTTGTCAGTCAGAAAAAGAGTGTCTGTTGAAGAATAGGAACACATGAGTTGCAAGATATTGTGTGTGTGTGGAGGGACAGGGCATAATTATGAAGGAAGGATGATTCTACCTTCTGACCTTCTTTCTCCTTCCCTGTGGCCTGATCTTTGTATTTCCTAGCTCAGCTGATCCTTGTCATCAAACATATCACAGGAGGAACATAGGCAGCTTCCTTTTACAATGAGAGGATTGGTTTATATTGCTCTGTATTCTCTACACTTAGCAATGCCATCAGGGCAGGACTTTGGGGCAGTTGTCCATGGCCCCATTCAACAAAATGAGCATTGTAGGCTCCCAAGTGTAGCAGGGTTGGCTTATCACACAACGAAGTAATAACACATTACCATTTAAAGAGTGGGCCCCCTATAAGACCATTATGTCCAGAGTCTGAAATTAACTGCACCACTGTCTACACCAGGGCTCTCCAACCTTGGGTCCCCAGATGTTGCTGGCCTACAGCTCCCAGCATACCCAGCCAGCATGGCTAATGGCAAGGGGTTCTGGGAGCTGCAGTCCAGCAACATCTGGGGACCCAAGGTTGGAGAGCCCTGGTCTACACTGACTGTCAGCAGGATTGAACTTGGGACCTTTTGCATGCAGAGCATGTGCTCTTCCACTAAGCTATGGCCCTTTCCTTAAAGCAGGGGTGGGCAACTGCAGGACATCCGAGGGCCATTTTTGCCCCTGGACCCCCTCCCCAAACTGAATTTGAGCCTTTGAGTGTTCCATAGCCCTAAAACTGCCATTTGGGGGGTTTATTTTTTCCCCTTGCCACTGGATTTGGTGGTGCAGTGGGAGGCATCATGTGGCCTGTGTGTTGCCACTCCTGCCTTAAAGTGTCCTGGGGGCTTGCCTTAGGCTGAAAGACCTTGCCCTTGCCCCCCCTTTTCCCCATGTCTCTGAAGGCCCCTGATTATCATTTCAGCTTATTTCTGCTCCTGAACTGATTACAAGGGTCCATTTTTTCATCTGAAAGAATGCATGTGCTTCCAGGGGCTGTAGTAGTAGGCGATCACTTGTGACCGAGTAAGATTGTCTTCCAGGATTTTTTTAAAAAAAAATTACAAAAAGAAAATGTTAAAAGGAAGAAATTCTAAAGAAAAATATTGTGTAGACTCTAGCGATGGGTCCGTAAGTGACTGTGGAGGCCAATTCTAGATCCACACAGCTTTCCACAGTAAGGACACAGGTTACCAGATAGAAGATGGTCCTGTAAAGGATTCATTTGACGTGCTTTTCGCTTAGCACGTTTCTCCCTTTCACCTTGCACTCGGGCTTCTTCAAAGTCCATGGAACCTTTGTGAAAGGCCAACCTCCAGTTAGATCGTTCATGGGCCAGAGCTTCCCACTTTCCGATGTTTATATTGCATTTTTGGTCCATTCTTTCATCTGAAAGAATGCACTGTGCTTCCAGGGGCTGTAGAAGTTAGCTGACTGCCTTGACCTTCACCATCCTTTAAAAAAAATTTTTTTTTTTTGTGCAGAAGCACAGATCTTTACCAATAATCATGGCACTGAAAAGGATTAGGAAAATCCCTATTACAGCTTTCCCCAACCTGGTGCCCTCCAAAAATGTTGGACTGTGACTCCCATAATTCCCAGCCACCATGGCCAACAAGGAAGGCTGCCCTATTTATTTATACCTGTATTTCTATTGGTTGTTTGCCGACTGTTTATGGTAAGAAAAATATTACTTTTGCCTCAGTTTGGGAAGACCCGAGAGCCCTTTTGGGGCATCCTCCCCTCACTGAGTGAGGGGGAGAGTGGGGCCGCCCTCACTGCCCCCCCCTGACACATTGCAAGGAAAGGTCTGAAATGGGGAGACTGCTCTACACACATACACGATTTAGAACCGTACACAATCAGGCTTCTGGAGCAATTCCCCTATGAGGAAAGGTCACAACATCTGGGACTGTTGAACTTAGAATAGAGGAGAATAAGGGGAGACACGATAAGAGGTGTACAAAATTATGCATGATGTGGAGAATGTGGATCGGGAGACATTTTTTCTCCCTCTCTCATAATACTAGAACCCAATGGGTCATCCCAAGAAGCTGATTGGTGGGAGATTCAGGACAGATTCAAGACAGATAAAAAGAAGTGCTTCTTCACACAGTGCATACTTCAACTATGGAATTCACTTCCACAAGATGTAGTGATGTCCACCAATTTGGATGGCTTTAAAGGGGGATTGAACGTAACTGCTAGTATCAAAGGAAGTATGCCCTTCAACACCAGTTGCCGGGGAATATGAGCAGGTGTGTGCTACTGCATTCATGTCCTGCTCTGGGTTTCCCATAGGAATCTGGTTGGCTACTGTAGAATATTAGATGATAGACTAGATAGGCAAGGGGTCCCCAACATTCTCGGATGGTGCTGGAGGACAGCACTTTGCTCTGCAGCATGCCTGCCTTCTAGTTGTTGTTTTTTTAATTAAAAAAGTCTTAAGAAATAAAATAAAAATCAGGAGGGCAGGGAACCTGGTGGGCGCCAAGAGAGGTGTCGGTGGACATATTGGTGCCCACAGGCACCATGTTGGACACTCCAAATAGGTATCTGGTTAGATCCAGATGGGTTCTTCCTATGTACTTATGACACTATGGTAGGGACCGGAGCAGTGAGAACAGCTCCACTCTCTCTTCCCCACATAATTGGAATCCCGTGAGTTATGAATTCCCAAATAGGGCTTAGGAAGCCAGCGCTGCTATGCATGAAAATGAAATGACCTGCTTGCTTCAGCTGGATCTATGAGGGGTGATAGATGAAGGCAGGAATCAGTGTCTCAGTGGTGCAGTAAGATTTTTTAAAGTGTTGACCTTCATGCAAGACCAGGGTGGGTGCCATTTGGACTCTGCTTTGGGCAGAAAATCGTCTTTGGCCAGCATCGATGCAGGCCTTAGTCTCCTCCCATTTCTCTTGCTTCACCTTTGGCCTCCTCATGATGATTTTGAACCTGTATAGGTGGTCACTTTTTCTATCTTTCATTGCTTAAGAGGCTGTTGTTCTTATCCTAAAGCAATGCATGCAGTCACCCAGCAAATGAAGGCCTTTCTGTCGTGAGACGTACGTTTCAACAATACACATTCAAACTGAAATTTAGAGATGATGCTTTGTTCACATGCATCAGGGAATTTTTACATTTCTGCAGTTCTGCAGTTCTACATTAATGTGTTTCCCCTATCATGTTCAGAAAAAGGGGTCTGATTATCTATGAAGATTGATCCACAGTTCCTTTTCATTCATCCTGGAATAGCAAATGTGTATATTTACACTGTCATCTGAAAAGATAACTCAGAAACCACATTATTGAGCCTGTCACAGATGTTCTGAGGGAGTGACCAATTTGCCAGCAGAAAAAGAATCAAAAGAAGCTAGGACAAGATTTCCTTTACAGCAGGACTCTTGCTCTCAAGCGTGCCTCCATGCTTCAGATGAATTCTAACCAGTGATGCCTTACAGCCCAGTCTTCAAAAATCAGTACAAACAGTGCCAAACACAGATATTTTGTCATCTTACATGAAATATTTAAATGCCCTCCTCTCATCCCCTTGGCACTGAAGCCCAGCTTTATAGACCCAGCACCATCCAACCTGATCAGCCTGCAGCAATCTCAATTAGGATTGCCTGCCCAGACAGACTGATCAGTTAGATGTTGTCTGCTCTACTGGAAGTTCCCCAGTTCTGTTGCTCTTAAGGCCCTTGTGTGGCTTTCTGCTGCTGCTGATCTCCCTGCCTTTTCTGAGTGCCTGCTTCCTGGAATGCTGTTTTTCCTGCATTGCTGCCTCCTGCGAGTCCTCAGCTCTCTTGCCTTGTCTGCAACCTTGTTTTTGTTTTCCTGCTTCCTCTGAGTCTTGGCCATGTTGTCTGTTTGTGTCTTCTGTGTGATAGCCCTGCAGACATCCAGTGCTTGCATCTTCCCCAAGTTCCTGCTATCTAGCATTGATGTTCTTGTCCTCTCTTCCTGTTTTTCAACCAGCTCCAGTCCACACGCTATGGCCCGCAGCATTCGGATCTTATGATAATGCCGTCTTCCATTGGCCTTGTTGGCCAGCTTGAAGCCTGGCTTGGCCACCTGACTGGCTTACAGCACTGCAACAGCCAGAACTTGCTGGATCTACCTGGATTCTTCATGAATGTTGATGCCACAGTTTACTTTGACATAATGGAAAGAGGTGGGGGAGATATGTGGAACCTAAATTTTTAGGTGTGGCTGATGCTGTGTGTGGTGTGCTATAGACATTGCTCTAAGGAGAGCTGTTGATGCTGATGGAAATGGTGCCATATGATATAGTGCTAGCAAATTGGGGATTGGGTGATGCCAAGACACAGGGCTGGCATCAGGGGTTGGCATCATCGGGCATTTGCTGAGGTCCATATATCCAGAAAAGGCCCCCACTGCCTACTCTTAGAGTCCCTTGACCTAGCTTCTGCTCCTTCTTGCTGCAGCTGCATGTTTACTTGACCTCTCTGTATGGGCAAGCAGTAGGAGCAAGGAGAAGGAACAATATCTTGTTCGTCTTGCTCTCTCCCTTTTGGCAGCTGTACAGACTGGGCTCAAAACTAAAGAACAGGGCAAGTGAAGTGGCAAAGGTGACCGTGGTTTCAAAGAATTGGACCCAGCCCCTCCCCCCCCCCCAAAGCCAGAGCTGCCTCTGCCAAGGCAATTTTTCTTTTTTGGGGGGAAACATTCCAGTAGAACAGTCCTGTGGTGTTGAGTAATTTTGGTTTTAGTACTGGACAGTAGAGTAGACTCACGATTATAGTACTGTGGTCCGAGGACTGCATTTCCATGCCTATTAGAGGCCTTGTAGCAAAAATAGGCAGTGACTGGGTTCACACAACACAATAAGCCATGGTGTCTTATAAGTCATGTTGTTTCAGAGTGGCTTGTCTCGTGTTGTCTGAACCCAGCACTGGGCCAGCAGCACAGTTTGTTAACCATGCACAAGCAACTCTGGCTGTGTTCAGATTGATGGAATTGTAATATTGCCTGCTTAAATCAACAAGGTAATATAACCGCTAGTTACAGTGGGAGGAAAGGGTTAATTGAACAATCCCCAGGGTGGATGTTTTGTAACCCCTACTCCCTACTTCTGGCCTCTGTGTGGCCATCTCTCTCTTTCTCTCTCTCTCTCTCTCTCTCTCTCTCTCTCTCTCTCCAACCTGATGGACACACAGTCTGAGCTGGCTTCCAGCCAGTGATCTCCAATGAATAAACAGACTGTAAGTAAAACTAATAAATGTCTTTATTAGTTTTAAACCTTGTATGGACAATCCGTTCCCTTTAAGAGCCTTTTAGCCTGGTTTAGCAACCCACGTGGTGATAACCAGTTTCAATAACCAGGCTGCGCATAAGGGGGAAAACTCTGCTCATCCTAACCAGTATAGGACAGACTCCTTCCCATATCCTCCAACACAGACAACATGACAAGCCACTCTGAAACAAACATGGCTTATAAGCCACCATGGCTTATCGTGTTGTGTGAACTGAATGTGATAACCATTTCAATTTGGGGCCAGGCCAAGAAGGGCATTGATTTCCCTGAAAATCTAGTTCTTTTTCAAATAACTGGGGAGGGGGCAAACTTATCTGAATGGCTGCTGTCTTCTATGGCTTTCTGCCCACTGGCATCAGTATCTACTTATGCCAAAGGGTTGCCCATATTCCAGGTCTTAACAATTTTAATAGACTGATTGAAAACCATCATAGGCAATCATTGTTATCTTTCACAGATCTCTGCTTAAGATAGAATGCATGATGCATCAGCTTCAAAAGACAACATTTTCTTTGAGGCATCCCCCTCCATCCCAAGAAGAAACCCTCAAGTGCTGGGCCGTCTTTATTGTTTAATTCAAATGTTTCCTAATTGCTGGAGGCTATATAAATGTGGATATGAGATTCGTAGGTGCTATTTGTGTTTTAGGAATAGAAAATAAACTGGGTTTTTTTTTAAAAAAAAAACAAAAAAAAAACTTTAAAGCAAATGAGCTTTCATCAGGTTAGGGTATATGAGCAACCAGGCAGCTATTTTGTCTCCTTTTAAGTGGAATGTGGTGCCCTTCGAGGCAGGGCTGGCCCAAGGTGTTTTGCTTCTTGATGCAAAGAACAAGGTGGTGTCTCTCCCTGTGCCATGTACAAAAGCCAACCAGAGTGGCAGCAGAATCATACTTTAACATTGGTGATGGGGCAGTGTTGCCCATGAAGGGCAGCAGGCTAAGTCAGGGGGCTCAGTGCAGGCCATGTAACACACACAGCTCTGTCCTCCAATGCCTCCCCATCACTTGCCCCGTAGCATCTGCCTCATTCTGCCTAATGGCACAGTCATCCCTGCTTTGAGGCACTCTTGAGCAGGGATGTGCGTGGAGTTCGATTGGGGGGTGGAAGTCCAGTGAACTCGCTGGGCTTGACCCCCCCGAGCTTTGCTTGCCCTACTTTTTCCCCAGCTCGACTCATGTTCTCGTGAGCTGAGCTGGGGAAAGCAACTTTCAGGTTCCGGCGCTACATTGTTTACGTAGAAAACGGCCTAATTTGTGCAAATTGCGGCCAAATTTGCACAAATTATGGCCAAATTTGTGCAAATTAGGCCATAATTTGTGCAAATTAGGCCATTTTCTATGTAAACAATGTAGAGCCAGGGACCTGGAAGTCCGGCGAGCGCCTCAGCTGGCGCTCGCACTTGGCATGGCTTGGCTCGCGCAGTGGGAGTGCTCGGCTCATGCGCCGCGAGTTGAGTGCCGGGCAGGTTGCCCATCCATCCCTAGTCTTGAGCTAATCTCAGAAGCGGAGGTTTTTTGTTTTTTTAAAAAAATATCTTTTAACCTTCTTGCTTTTTTGGATCTCTGGCGATGGATGCTGGAATCTAGCCACGAAAATATTTAATCTTTACTATCCAAACTGGTCTTATTGAAATGGCAGTTCTGATTAAATCTCAAAGGAGGGCTTGGGGATAAATCTTACTGATGTTAATTGTATTTCCAGCCTAAATTTAGGATAGTTATTCTAGGAGGGGTCTCAAAATGTCTCTGCTTCCTCAGACCAGAAATCTATGCTTGACAAGATACCCCAGTAGGGCCAGTGTCAAATGTAGGCATGGAGGGGCACCTGCTGAGAGCCCACACCCTAGCAAGGGTCCACTGACAAGGGCCTATTGGAGTTGTTCCTCCTCCTCCTCTCCACCATTGCTACTGGCTTGTTCAGCTGCCTCTTGCTCTGGCCCAGACAATGGAGGTGGTGACAAGGAGGAGCAGTAGATCCCAATGCCTACTTGCTCATTGGCCTGTTAAGCAAGCAAGTGCTCGCAAGGATGAGAAAGAAGAGGGGCAGCAAGAGCAGCTGGTGACCATGGTGGTGAGAAGGTCGGCTCACTGAGGGAGGGGCACCATTGAGGGTGCCTCGTCCAAGGGCCCTCAGAAACCTGGAACAGTCACCGTCTAGGGAGCTGTAGCTATTGGAGTCCGGGGGAATGGCAAGCTGCTGCTGGTCGTCAAGTGTATCTGTACAGTTTCAGGCTGGCTGACCAAGCTTAGAATGGGCTTAGCAAGGAAGGTAGACCGTTCCTGACTACATGGCATGAAGTTAAGAAAAGGCAAATAGAGTGCCTGGAGTCTAAGAGAAGGTTGGACAGTTCCTTTCACAAGTAGGTTTTAAAAAATGCACCTTTGGTGCTTGCTCTGCCTTGACTCTTCTGGGCTAAGTGCTGACTCTACACCCTCTTTTGGGCTGGCTCTATCTACTTTTATTTTTAATTTATTTGTTTAATGTGTACCCCACCTTTCTACCAAAAAATGGCACTCAAGTCAGCTAACAGAACCAATTAAAATTGATTAAACCAATTAAGGATGTGTGAGGAGTTTGTTTGGGTGGTGGTGGAAATCCATGGACTAGCCGGGCTCGACACCCCCCCCACCCGAATTCCGTCCCACTTACCTCTTCCCCAGCTCGACTCATGTTCTCCCAAGTCAAGCTGTGGAAACAACTTCCAGGTTCCTGGAGGGCTGCTGTTTACATAGAAAATGCCTTAAGATACAGTAATACCCTGGATTGCAAGTAACTTGGTTTGAGAGCGTTTTGCAAGACAAGCAAATTTTTAAATATTTATTTAAATTTTTTTGACTTGATATACAAGCGACGTCTTGCAATACAAGTACTGTAGTACGGCTTAAATTAAAAATCTCTGTACAAATTTTTTTGGGGGAATTTCGTTTTGATATAAGAGTGTTTTGGATTAAAAGCATGTTTCCGGAACGAATTATGCTCTCAATCCAAGGCATGACTGTACACCTAAAGTAGCCACAATTTGCGGCCACTTTTGACGTATCTTAAGGCATTTTCTATGTAAACAGTGGCCCGCTGAGAACCCAAAAGTCTGGCGAGTGGCATGGCACATGCTAGCTTTTAGCCCGTTTCAGTGGGCGCAGCAGCAGTGCCCAATTACAGAAAAAAAAATATGATTAAAAATAGCACCCAACCCACCACACCCACTTACAGGTTAAAGGCCTTCTTAAATAAAGCAGTCTTTGCTTGCTGGTGGAAGGACATCAAAGAAGGAGCAAACCTAGCCTCCCTTGGGAGGGAGTTCCGTAGCCTGAGAGTGGCCACCAAAAAGACCCTCTCTCGGGTTGCCACCGAACACGCCTCTGATGGCGGTGGTCTTTAAGGAAGGTCCTCTCCAGAAGATCTTATGAACTGGGCAGGCTCATGTGAGAGAAAGTGGTCTTTCAGGTAGCCTGGTCCCAAGCTGTATAGGGCTTTGTAGGTCATAACCAGCAATTTGAATTCTGCCTGGAAGTAAAGACTGGTATGTAGCCAGTGAAGCTGTTGTAACAAGGGAGCCGTGTGCTGTAACCGGCTCCGGCTAACAGTCTAGCTGCAGCATTCTGGACCAGCTGAAGTTTCTGAACAGTTTTTGAAAGCTTTAGTCCTTACAAGAAACTAATCACGAGCTGACTCGCAAACAGAGCCTGGCTAAGAAGCAGCATAAAAATCAAAGTCACAAAACATAAAAATAATGTAAAAAAGGCCAATATCTGATTGCGATTGCAGCTCCATTTTGGGTAGTATGTGGGCATCATAGCTGGTGGCCTCCCTCCAAGGAGGAAAAGGCTTCAAACTGGTGTGTGTGTGTGTGTGTGTGTGTTCCTTACTAGCTTCTCCCTTAGGAGGAAAAAGGTGATTTGGGTTGAGACTGCATGGCCCTGTCATCATAACTAAGTGTAATTCATAGCCTTCCAGCTGACACAGGATCTTTTTGTTGTTAGTTATTCAGCAAAGCATGAAGCATTATCTACTTCTAGTTATGTTGCTTCCACCTTTATGACTTCTCTGAACTGCTCATAATCCTCATGATGTTTCATAGTAATACATCTAAATATAAGGCCGTCTATTTTGAGTCATCCCAAATATCCATCCTCCCACATAAGCACTCAGGCCAAAATAGGAGCACATGGGCTCTTTCTCATGTTACTATTTAATAACATGGCACCCTTCCTCCTTATGTCACTCGTTTATCTGAAAACAGCATGTGGAAATAATTAATGCACCTAAAGGAAAGGGACGTGCACATTGAAGAGACTGCCCCTGTGCAACTTACTTGTATTAATTATACCCACATGGGAATGACTCATGAGAGAACTCTTATGTCTTTAAAAGGTAATGTTGGGAGCAGCCTTAAGCCTTAAATACCACTATCGAGGATCATTTACTTTTAGGTCCTATTTCTCTTTTTCCATTTAATCTACTCATTATCCATAATCTTATTTTTGTGACCTTTGCCCAGAGAATCGTCAAACTTCCAAGGCTCACAAATGGGCTCTTGTGTCAAGCAAAGGCACTGTTGGCCAAGTGGAAGAGCACACAGAAACCTGTGCCAAAGCCCCACATTGTACCTACTGAGGTGGGATGTGTTAGCCATTTTCTTGGCGGGAGGCTGTGGAGTCTTTTGGCAGCACAAAGCTATGCAAGCCACCCATTGTGGATATGGAAGCGTTTGGATAAGCAACGGTGGCACATGCTGTCATATGATAGAGCCAATAGGTCCCAGGGTTAGAATGCTCAGCTTTGACCTCAGAGACTCAGCTTCACATCATCACCCCTGATATATGCTTTCTAATAGCAGATCCTCTGCCTGTGACCTTGGAGAACTGCTGCCAGTCAAAGTAGACAATATTTCTTTTATTTTATGTGTATGCCGCCCACTAACAGAGGCTCTTGGGGTGGTTTACTATAAAAGAGAATTGATACATAGAAGGTGAAACCACATGAAACCATAACATCTAAGCACAGCATAAAAACCAGCATCAGAGAACAAAACAAATATAATGTAATGCACAACAGCAGCAGAAAATTCACATATCTTAAACTCTAAAAATGTCACCAGATCTAAGGATCACTAAAATTTAAGATTAAAAATTAACAGTTAAAAAGCCTGGGGAAATAAAAAGGTCTTCACCTGGCACTGAAAAGACCAGAGCACAGGCAGCAGATAAGTCTCTCTGGGGTGGGAATTCCACAACTGGGGTGCCACCACTGAAAAGGCCCGCTCATCAGTGGTCTCCAGCTGCACCTCATTTGGAGGGGGCACTTGGAGAAAGGCCTCTGAAGAGGTTCATAGGATCCAGGTAGGTATATATAGGAGGAAGTGATCCTTTAGGTAAAAATACTGACCAAGGTGGTCAGCACAGTGAGCAGTTATTGCAACTTCTCATTTTCTGTGATTTAACTACAGTCATGCCTCGGATTGAGAGCATAATTCGTTCCAGAAACGTGCTTGTAATCCAAAACACTCTTATATCAAAACGAAATCCCCCCAAAAAAATTTGTACAGAGATTTTTAATTTAAGCCGTACTACAGTACTTGTATTGCAAGACGTTGCTTGTATATCAAGTAAAAAATAAATAAATAAATATTTAAAAATTTGCTTGTCTTGCAAAACGCTCTCAAACCAAGTTACTTGCAATCCAAGGTATTACTGTACTGATAAGCAGAAGTGCTCATTTATTTTAAAGTTTTTTATGTCCTTGATGGTTGTATGCTCCCTCAATGTGCAGTTCTTATCTAGTAATAGTCAAAAACCTGAAAAGCAAGGTTACTTCACTTTTCCTGGTTGAGAACTAATGTACAAAGCCAGCATTATGTTTCTAATATAAAATGAAGGACAGATTCACATACTGAACGTCTAAAAATATTTGAAGATGAGAAAGTCACTTATGCATCTGTATTCCCATAAAATACATGTAAAGTGTTAATAAACAGATCTCATCAGTGGACAGAGATCCATAGAATCAGGAATTCCAGTGTCATCTTTCCATGACGAGACCAATGTGTTACCAATTGTTATGCTTTAGCAAGTGTTCAGATTTCAAATTACTTGTGCTCATCCGGATTCTTTCAAACATATAACTGGATAATTGACTCACAGTGAATAGTCATTTATGCAATAATTGAAAATGAATATATATACACACATACACACAAACACAAAAGAGAAGGCAAATCCTATGGAGAGACACTCTTTTATTCCAAAGTCTTATGTTCACTGTGTTAGCTAGCCTTCATCAGTGTCATCTGTTTGGGATCTTTGATTGGTTTTGTGCGGATGTTATTTATTTGGCCATGATTTTATAGTTGTGGAGACCAGGGATGGCCCTACCATTAGACAAAGCAAGGAAGCCACCTCCAGCAGCAGCTTCTGTGATGTGTGGGGGGTGATGGCAATATACTATAGGGCAGAGGTGTAGGCACCATGTGGCCTTCCTTACACATCCCTAAGGTAGACTGCTGCCCTCAGGTGCAGTGGAGAATACTGTCTTATTGCTGGTGTTAAAGTAAGATTCAACTGTCAGACCAGTTGGCCTCTGCACATGGAATTGGAGGGGGTCACCATCTTGATCTTTGCCTCAGGCAGCAAAATGTCTTGGGCCAATCCTGGTGGACACAGCCATTTCCATTAGTTCTTGCCCAGAAAGCAGCTAGGTGAAGAGGACAGAAAGGCCACATTTTTACATTCCCCGGAGGGAAAATGTTGGTATATCCAAAAAGGAAAAAGGGAGGAGCAGCACTGGGGGAAAAAACAACAACCCAGAGAAACAACATCTCAAACAGGTGCTGAAAGGTAATAATTTGGAAGGAGACATGTATTGATTTGTTTTAGCATTTTACATTCATTTTAACATTTATTTTATATGTGTTATTCATCTGTAGTGCCCTGAGGAAGATTGTTCTAGAAACATGGTGGGCAATTTACATGTAATAATAAATTATTACCTTTGAGCACTAGGTGTGCGTGTGTGTGTGTGTGTGTATCATATCGGGGGGGGGGGACTCTGTCTTTTGATTGGATGACAGATTATATTGTGGTGAAATACATTGGCAGAATGCCAATTTAACAATTCAAAGACATTAAGCAAGTTCGCACAAATGATTATAGTACGGCTGATATCTTGCCACACTATGACACCCATTTTAAACTTATGACACATATTCCAGGTATTGTTTTCTACAGTGCTTTTTTTCTGGAGAAAAAGGTACCGGAACTCTTGGATTACATTTCCTCCGGAGTAGATGGTGATTAAATTGTAATGCAATTAATAGAAGAAAAGGTGCTGGAACTCAGTTCCTGTGAGTTCCACCAGAAAAAAAGCCCTGGTTTTCTAGCTCATTTTTTACTTTCTTCCTTGCTTTGCCTCATAACAAATCCAGCTCCTTTGAATTCCTCAGAAATACAGTCACCCTGACCCTTGTACCATACATCAATCGGCTACTTTATTTGACTGTCTGGCATGATAGGTAAGGCACTAGTTCCACATGTTTGCAAAATTTTAGTAGCAGAATAATTATCTCCTTTAAAAAACAACAACAAGACATGGGATGGCTAAATAAGGTATCATTTAAAAACTTCAAACAAATTTGGTGCAAAGGTTGTCAGGAGAGAAAATCAAGTGTGTTTCACGGTTAGCACAGAATCTGGTCCTTGAGAATACAAGGCTGAATCTACACTGCACTTTGACGGTGTTCAGCTGTTCAGGCACAGCACTGTAGCAATCGAGAAGTGGTTAGACTCTTTTGTGAGAGCCTTGAGACGCCATCCCTTGTATGGACCTGCGCTGCTTTCTCACAACTGATGATCTGGTGCTCAAAGGGAGGTAGAACTTGTTAATTAATGGTACTTGCTAAGAGCCAGTGACCTCAAAGGTATGTAAACACAAAATACAGAAATACTTTTAAGCACAGATTGATGCAAGTAGCCCATATGGCAATTAGAATGGGATAGGCGTATATCATGCTTAAGCTTCATAGGGATGTGCAAATCACCAAAATTCGAGTTTGTCAACGTTCTCCAAATTCTACCTTGAAGCTTGTTCTGACTGGTGTCCACTTCAGATTCCAATCTTTGTTTTCTTCTTTTACCACAAAAATGCCTGCGTGTTTTCATGTTCATTTCCCCAAATGTACGCATCAATTGTGCACGTTTTTTGAATTGCCCGTATTCTTCTCCCATTGATTAAAACAGGTTTGTGCATATTTTTTTCAAAAGTACGCATTTTAATGCACATTTTTCTAATGTATGCATCTTACAAACACTTTTTTTTTTGTTCTGCGAATTGCATCAAAAGTTCAGAAATGCACAGACTTCGACTGCAGGTTGCCTTGGAGTCCACCTTTGGGACCAGGAGGTGCGAATTGGATAAATTCTGGTCAGAAATGAACTGAAACAAATTACTCATACATCCCTGAATACTTCTTGTACATATTTGTGAAGAGGTGCCCACTACACGACCGAAGAGCAGAAATGGCGGAGAGAGAAGGTTCATGCTCTTAGTGCACAGTAAGCTGCTGCATTGGGTCCTTTCTCTTTGCCCCTTGAACAGTGAAAAGAGCTGCTGTTCTGGGGGAGGAAGAGAGTAAGGAGTGTACTGCCAGGCCATGTCATCACTCAGCAGTTTACCTGAGGTACCGCTTCTCAACCTGCCTTCCCAATCTCCACCCCTTGGACCATGCAAAGACCTGCAATCCTTGGATGAAGAGCGTAATGATGAGTGTGCAACCGGGCAACTGACCACGTGACTGAGGCAGTCAGAGGAGTGACATGGAATGAAAAGTGATGGGGAACAGCCACAATGGCCTAGTAAGAATGGATGTTTTTTATGGGAAGCAGCCCCAATGAAATGGTTTTATATTATTTTATATAAAGGCACCTTGGGGATCCTCCTGAACTGAAAGGCAGGATAAAAATAAACAAATAAAATATAGGACACAATCCTATGCATCGCTGCCTGGGGAATGTCGGGAGTTGTATGACAGCCTAACCTACCTCACAGGGTTGCTGTGAGGATAAAATGGAGAGGAGGAGGAGAATTATGTAAGCCGCCTTGGGTTCCTTGTAGGAAAAAAAAGCCGGGATAGAGATATAATTAATAAATAAATGGATTAATCTGATTAGAGCAAAATGCACTGTTAGGTGGCAGAGGAAGTCAACAGCTTAGGGAAGACAAGGTGTCCACCTGCAATGTGTGATGGGTTAAACTGAGGAGGGGATGTGGGCATGCGCAGAAGCCCCACCCCCAGTATCCCACACACCTGGCTGGGCTTAGAAATAAGCACACAGACAGTGACTACGGAGATCGGAAAGGAGTTTGTAAGCACGTTTGAGTGAACACACTTACAAAGCTGCCGACATCTGGGTTGTGTGAACACGACTATAGATTAGCCTTTAAAGCAGCTGTTCCCAACGTGTGGGGCTGGGTCAAAGACTTTCCTTCTCCAGCAGCAGACGTTTTAGCTTTGAAGCCACCCAAAAGACTATGTTGCTAACCAGGGGAGCTGCAGAGATGCAGGGTACACATCGGAACTTCTGACCGGAACAGTTCCTGCCAGTCACAACAGCTTCTCCCCCTCCTGCCTCCTCCTCTGACTGGCTGGTTTGAGGAGGCGGAATGGTCCCATTTATGCATTCATTGCAAGACGGGAGCTCCATGTGATGAGCAGCGGGAGGGACTGGGCTGCTGCTGCTGGCATCAAGCACACCACTGGTCCCATCCCTTGGATATCCATGAAAGAAGCCGGCACGTGTAACCAGCTGCTTGTGCATAGGCTTCTATACAACTGAGACTCCTGATTGCACGGAAGTCCTCCTGAATGCGTGGAAGGCTATGCATAAGCTCTAGAGATGCTGAGCAGGGAAAAATAACTCAGAAAAATCTGAACCCCCCTCCCCCATGCACCTTTAAAAATAAAAGTCCTGGAAAAAGGTTTTTGAAGTTTTTGAGTTTTCCCCTCATTTTTTCTGGTGTTTTTTTACTCCAGGCCTTCACATCTCTAAGACTTGCCCCTGCAAATGTTCATGCCAATGCATAGATGCCCAGGAGGTGGGGCCAGTGTTGTGTCGGATGCTGAAAGTAAGGCCAGCAGTGTGGCCCTGCCCTCCCAGGCATCATATGGATCCTCCATCATATGTGTAACATTCTGAGATACGGGACCCTGTTCTAGACATCTTCTAATGCCAGCGTTGGATTGGCAGTGAGCCTATTTGCAGAGCATTAGCCCACTACTCAAACAGTAGGTAGAGTTGGCAGGTTGGGCTCAAATATAATTGAACCAATTTCCAGGGAAGTTATTAAAAAGAAAGGCCCAGGTCCACAGATTGTGGCTGTGGAGCAATGAATGCTCTTGTCATTCAAATGGCATGTGCACCTGCATCAAAAATAACCACCAGCCATGAAGCAGATGGGCTTACATGCACAGGAGGCTTGCATTCATCAGTCAAGGGTGAAAGAATCCCATGATTGGCCCCACCTGTGTGGTTTCTGGTGACCATTTAGATTCTGCAGGTATGAGAGATTATAGCCCATGGCTGTGTGTGCAGGTGGCTAGAGCCAAGTATGATAAGCATCTGTTAGGGCAGCCCTCCCCAACCCAATACTCTCCAGATGTTTTGGACTTCAACTCCCATCAGCCCCAGCCATGATGGCTAATGGTCAGGAATGATAGGTTTTTTTAGTCCAAAACATCTGGAAGGCAGCAGGTTGGAGAACGCTGTGTTAAAGGATGCAGGCTTGACAGGTCTGGACCTGATCCAAATCAGTTCCTTGCATACTCAGGTGCTGGTTTTTCATTCCACGCAGCATCCTTCTGCATTTGTATAGCTGATAGCTGAGCAGTTGGGTGCGGGGGGGGGGAGCATGCTGCACTATATGAACGGTGTGAGTGTGTGTGTGTGTGAGTGTGTGTGTGTGTGTGTGTGTGTGAGAGAGAGAGAGAGAGAGAGAGAGAGAGAGTGGGGTGGCTCCACCCACTTTGGCTCTGGTCCCACCCACTAGCATGTGGCCCCCAACAGGTTTCCACAGAAGCAATGTGGCCCTCAGATCAAAAAAAGTCATCCCCCCCCCGATGTAGATCTTCTTCCAGGTTAGCTCCAAATGATTTTTCCCCATAAGGCCTCAAGGGCCCTTGTTTCATTCCTTTGTAAGGGCTTTGACTACTGTCATAGACTTTTTCTTAATTGTCATTTCACCACAATGACAAGACAGCTTAAAATCTGGTCTGCAGCACATTTTAGAGTTTAATGAATGGGCATGCTTGTTTGTTTGTTTTTATTAAAAACACACTTTATTCTGACACCGCAAAACATGAATCTTTATTTGCCCAATGGAGTTTTGCCACATTTTCAGAATGCAATGCAAGGAGTGATTTCCAGTTAGGACAAGAAGGCACCGGAGGATCATTGTCATGGGCCTGTTGCAAAATGCATTCCCCCAATTCACCATCCCATTCGGAGGGGATGAACTGGGGGAGGAAATTTGGCCAATCTTTTTTTTTTTTTTTTTTGGCAGGATGGTGGGGGGAATGAAAATATTCAAAGTGGTTCAGTGGCGGGGAAGGCCAGCTATTTACCTTAGGTAGGTATAAGTAATGCGGTGGTTGTGGTTTCCTATTCCCTCCCCCTAACATATGCGAGTTAAAAAATGACCATGTTCCAGTTCTCTGAAATGTACTGTAGTGAGTGGCAGCAGGTTCCAGCTTCCCATTCCCCCCTACCTTTTCCCCAGGGCGGGTGGGAATGACGTAGCTAACTAGCCAGCTAGCAAGAGCTCTTATAGTGAGTTTGTCAGGAGCTACCTACCAGAAGAGGTCTTCCTAGCTGGTGGGCTAAGCTGCACCATTCCCCTTCCACTGACATGAAAGGGGGAACAGGAACATGCCGCCACTCACTACCCTACATACACCTGCCTACGGTGAACATGCTGCCTTTCCACCCAACTCATTTCTGCCCCCCCCCAAATGATCCCCCATTTCAGGGGACCAGATTCACTGTCCCTTGCACCCTCTCAAATCACCAAAATGGACCATTTCGGCAATCCAGAAGCTGGGCCTGGTATGATGTCATATTTCAACGTATATACATTAGGATCAGTAGACACAGGCGTAGGGCTTCTATGCGATTTTACCAACTACATTGGAGTTAATGGAGAAATATTGTATAAATTGTGCTCCAAAAATCACATAAATGGTTGGTGGGAGTCTATCTGAGGGACAGTTGTTCATACAACTTACTTTTCTACAAACTGCCTGTACTTATGGATGGTCAAGAGGGTTACATGGAAGGTGTGTGGAACCGGCCTACATTCTGTGCCTAATATGGTGCAATGGATAGGGTGGTTCAGGAATGGACAGACTTTAGGCTTGTTTTTTTTACTAGAACCCTGAGGTCTACCAGCTGGAGCCAGATCCAAAACAGCAGCTCAGGCAAGTGAACATATGCTAAGAATTAAGGGACAGGGTGCCATTGAGCACATGCTCAGCTGAGGAATTTGTGGCTATAGCAGAGCCAAGCTCACAGGTCCTTTCACACAGAAATCCACTCCTGGTTTCCCCCCAACCCCCCCCCCCGCAACCTAATTTACGAGGGGGGGGGGAAGCCTTTTAATTGTTGTTACTGTTAGACAATTGCGAGTCAGAAACCCATGCCAAAAAAATTGGGGTGAGAAATATAACTTGGTCCCAAGAGGTGGGGGCGTGCACAATGTTTATGTTGTATTTTTTGTTGTTGTATTCATTAGTAGTTGTAAGATGTGAAAAATTAAAATTTTAAAAAAAAAGAAAAAAAAAGAAAAAAAAAGAAAAAAAAAGAAACCCATGCCGATCTACTGCAAAGCACTTGGAAATCTGACAGTGCATCCCAATCTACTTTTCGCCCACCACTGGGATAGTTGACTTGGTCAGGGAACCTGGGCTCAAATTCCCACTCAATCAGAAAGACTTTGAGCCAGTTACTGCCTCTTATGTTATGAGGATAAAATACGGGAACCCTCATAAACACCTCCCTAAGCATCTTAAGGTGGAAGGGTTGTATACAGACAAAATGAATAAATGCAAAATGCATATGCTTTATAGCGGGGGGGGGGGGGGGTTTGAACCTTTGTCAGCCCAAGGGCTGGATTCCATATTAGAGAAGCTCCCAGGGGCTGTGTTCCAGTTCTGGGGCATGGGGTGGTAAAAGGGGGGTGGGCAGGATGCAAAAGCAGGGGCAAAAATAGCAGCATATTTTAGCTTAAAGCTCTTACCACTGGTAACTATACCTTAGGAGAAGCATTTCAATCTTTTAGAATGGGGGAGGGGAGAATGTGCAAAAGCTTGGAAACCACCCAAAAAATCAGCGGGTGGGGTGGGGGGAGAAAGCGGGATCCACCTGGTGACATGGAAAAAGGGGTGTGGTCAACTGGGGAACCCTGGATGGCCATATTGGGAACCCAGGCAGGCTGGATTTCACTTGTGGGCCTGAGGCGCGACATGCCTGCTTTACAGAACAGAATTGGTATTTACAGAGTACCAAGAAGACTGTAGTTACCATATAATTGTACTTGCGTTATAAAAGAAAGGCTCACTCTTCTAAGGGAATCACTGCTCTGAGGGCGATGTCCCCATTTATCCTTGAACACAAAAGGATCACACTAAATGCTTAGTCTTGATCAAAACATATTTTCTCCCCAGAGTATGCCTAAACTCTAAGGATCATTAAAATATTTTCAAGAGATAACTTTGGATGCTCTTTTTTGGGATAAGCAGATTAAAAAAGAAGAGGAGAGGGTGACTTTGTTGTGACACTATAGATAGCCCAAACCTAATCTGAAAAAAAAATTTACACGCACTGTCACACTGTTTCACTACAGCGCATTTACTATTTAGTGATTATCTGATGAATATTTTATCAATATCTATTTACATGCGCATTTCAATACATTAATAATAAGACAGAAGGGGTAAAAAGATGAAACAACTATTATAAGGGCAAGCTGTACTATTTAGCAGGGATGTTGAAGAGTCCTTGGTCTCAAGTCACGAGTCTTTGGACCCGAGTCTCGAGTCCGAGTCCTTGGTCCAAAATGGTGACTCATGAGTCACTCGTCACTCAATGGGGGTTTTCCCCAACAAAACAAGGCTACTTCAGATGTGTGGCTTAAATAAATTCTAGGCACAAGTGTGCCTTTTTATTTCAAAACTCTGCAACTGATTTTGGCAAGAACAGACCAGGCAGAAAAACCCAAAATAACCAGGCAGGCAGAGGAGGCAGGGAACCCCAAAGCAGGCAGGCAGAGGCCTTTGTCTTGGACAATTCAACTGTTGAACTGGTCAAGAAGAGACCAGGCAGGCAGAGGAGGCTGGGAACCCCAGACAGGCAGGCAGAGGCAGCCAAACCCAAAATGTCTGAAAGGTTGCATTTTAGAAAAATGATTTTAAAAAATAAACTTGCTGTACTTCCTAAAACTTATCCATGTTGCACTTGAGGAACATGATTTTTTCTAAATGTTTGGCCCCCATTCTGGAATGGTGAGGTCTCATCACAATTCCACCCTCACTGAACACCCGCTCCACTGGTGATGAACTTGCTGGAACCAGAAACACACTCAGAGCAGCCACACAGAGTAATCTCAGGTCCTTCTTCTGCCTCTCCCAAGTACGCAACACATCAATCAAAATAAATCTTGACACACTGTTGGGGCTGCACTCCTGGTAGCCGTCCATAGTGGCTGAGCAGCGGCACACCTCGCTTCCATGTGCTCTTCGCTGGCAATCACGCTCCTCTCCACTCCTTCTGGCACAGCCCAGGGATATTGAAGAGTCCTTGGTCTCGAGTCAAGTCTCGAGTCCCATTAAAAATATTGGGACTCGAGTCCGAGTCGAGTCAGAGGGGGGACTCAGTCCGACTCACGAGTCGAGTCCTCGAGTCTGAGTCCCCATCCCTGCTATTTAGCTGGACTGGCTAGTTTCTCTTTAGATGAGTTCCAATTTATTGTGTTTATGATACACACACACACACACACACACACACACATTATATATCTATATATATCTGTATACCTAATAGAGATAATTTCATCTCTAGTACTGGCAGATTTTACTAGAGATGAAATTATCTGTATTAGGTCCAAACTAGATATGACTTTAAATGTGTCTTTGCATTTAATGTGCAGGGCCTTTTTAATGCACATACATAGCATTGGCTGGGGGGGGGGGGCAGACGGAGGACAGCTGATAATTATCGGGAGCATATCAGACAGGAAATTCCTTCCTCTGAAGGTGCTATTTGCATTGGGAGGAAATCCATCATTGGCACCAGTGGGAGGGTATCCCCCCTCCCAAATTACCAGTTTCAGAAGAGGGATTTTCCTTAGGACCAGAGCAGGGGATATCAACAAAGGACTGCTAGATGTTTACTGGGACTCTGGAGATCCATGTTCTATTCCCCACTCAGCCATGAAACTCACTGGGTGACTTTGGGCCAGTCACTGACTCTCAGCCTAACCTACCTCACAGGGTTGTTGTGAGGATAAAATGGAGAAGAGGAGGAGGATTAGTAAGCTGCCTTGGGTTCCTTGCAGGAAAAAAGGCGGGGTATAAATATAATAAATAAAAATAAATTTAAAAATGAAAATGGATGAGATGTACAGGTACAGCAGTCCCTTCTGAGTGGACAAAGCCTACCAAATTTTGGAGAAATAGGTTCAGGAGTTGTGCCAGGCACCTTTAAAATGTGATCTTTTTTAATTTAAAAAGTGGTCTCATATAGATTTCTTTACAGAATTGGATGAAATGTGCAGGCATGAGGGGCTGAAGCATGCAAAATTTCAGAGCGATAGCGATATCTCCCCTTGTGGAACGGGGGACCTTAAAGTTGTGGGATTTGCTCATCCCCGTCTTTTGAGTGCAATTTGTATGAAAAATTATTTATTTAATTTATTACATTTCTATACCGCCCAATAGCCAAAGCTCTCATACATTGTAGAGGTGCTCCTGGGTAAAATAACCTGCAAAATTTCAGGAGGATAGACACAGAAGTTAGAGAGATATGAGTTAAAAGCAGTAAGGGTGCAATCCTATGGCCGCTAGGCAGAGTCTAGTCAGTCATAGGAAAGGTCGGAGTCCAGCTGGGACTCTGCCCTCGCAGCGCCCGCCTTCCACCCTCGCAGCCAGCATGGAAAGAACTGTGTCGGCTGCAGCTCTGAGGTCAGAAGATTGACCTCGGAGCCAGAGGTTTGTGGGCAGGGAGGGGGTCTGGGAGTGGAGGAGTAAGGCTCCGCCAGGATATGATGTATCCTGGTGGCGCCTCAGCCTCTCCTCCTCGCGAGTCTTTTGCAGGGTGGGAGAAGCGCAGAGGTGACCTTCGCCTCTGGGCTCCTTCTGCCCTCCATTGGATGCCCGTAATCCTCCACATTGGATTGTGCTGCCCAAGGCTTTTCTTTTTGTTTTCTGCTCTGTTGACACCTACATCCCTCCCAAAAGCACTGTGATTGGAAGTAAAAAGGAGAGCCCCAGTAAATGTATTCCCTGATTGGAAGCTAGATCTGTCAGTCACAAAACTACACCCCCTCCTCTCCCTCCCTGCTCCCCCTTCCTTATATGGAGAGCTTGGGGGTATGTAACAATTTTATAGAGGCAGAGAGTCTGAGTGTGTGCCCAAGTTCTCCAAGACTGCAGAAGCTCCTAGGCAGCCCTGTGCCTTCAGGAGCAGCCCACTTTGGTTTGGTCTGAATCAGAGCCGGAGGACACCTGCTTCATCTCTGAAGAGCAGTTTCCAAAGACACTTTCCAAAGTGTCCCAGTGTGGCTTGGGATTTGAGATTCATCTGAACCAAGCAGCATACACCCCTAGTTTATCACAGAAGTGGTAGAATAAAAAATAAATGTCAAAAAGCCATGAAAATAACATTTCCACTTGGAAATTAGTTTCTTGCACAAACAAAATGCAATGGTCTATAAACATTCCTCTAAAGCTAAAGACACCATCTTACCAGGAAGCAAATTACCAAACTGCACTTTTAATCTCTGAAATCTGTCAAAATATCATTGATCAGTGAAATTATTTTCACGAGGTAAAAGTAGAGTGCAGGTTGAACACTTTCTGTTCTGCCTGATTTTTCTGGATAAGCGCATGAGCTAGGCACCTCTGAAAAGCAGGACAGATATTTCCAATATCTATTTTAAAATACATAAAGGGACCAGGATTTCAGAATGTGTCTTTGATGTATTTACCATAAAAGCAATAACAAATTGCAAGAAGTTGCTAAACTGCCAGAATGTCTCAATGGTTATCTTTGCCATTGTGGGTTTAAGACAAATATAGGCCATGGAATTAAAAACAGAAGGTTACAGAAGCTGTAAATACAGGGAGTCTGTCCTTATAGATTCTTAAAATATAGCAGCAAAACAAGATAACATGAAGGAAAGTACTAGTAAAATAATAATAATGAGTTTTTGCCATTTATAGTGTATCTACGTATTAGTAGAATAAAGATAGAGACCATATGATGATTATCAGGTGTTATTGGAGCCAGATCCTAACCTACTTCTTTCACTGCAGTTTACGTCCAAGAAAATATGCTCAGGATTAATGGCCAAAGAACCACTTCATAACCTCCCCAGGCACAATACAAAGTTGAGCAGTTTTTAATTTCTTCCAAGAAATTATTCCTTAATTTCAATAGGAGAGAGGTATAGCCTAATCCTATGCATGATTATGCCGATGGAAGTCCCACTGAGTTCTATGGGGCTTATTCCTAGGTAAGTGTGCATAGGATTATGACTTTAGGCATGCTTAATTGTTTCCTGTTGAAATTAATGGAGCTTCATAATGCTTAATATTGGCTAGATTTCACCCAGGATTATTATGCACCTGCCAAACCACTACCACCACTCCTGCTCTGTAAAGGAAGTTGTTATTCTTCCCATTTTACAAAAAGGATATTAAGATATGAAAAATAGAACAGGAGACACAGTGAGTTCATGTAAGATCAGTTCTTTGAATCTGACTCTTTCATGTCTAAATGGCTGGTTCACCTCATCCCAAAACTGCCCCGGGCAAGTAGCCAACTAAAAATGTGTTACAGTTGGCCATCTGGAGAAGTGGTCAGTCGACTGCTCCATCTGAAAGCCAGAACAATTTTTAGTATTTGATGAGGTGAACAGGAAACATTACAATCCTCTTGTCATGCTGAAAAGTCATCTGGCCATGGGATGGATGAGATTTTCGAGATTTGGAAATATCTAGAGGGCACAGTGGATAAAGCCAATTATCTGAATGTAGTTTTACTTTTAGTCAAATGGGTGAAAAGGGAATTCATATCAGCTGCCCATATGACAATGCTCTAGTATTAGGGAATATCTTTAGCATCACTAGAAGATCTTTCTCTCCCTGACCCCCAATGATGAGTAGGAAATGAACTGTGCTAGAAAAGGCAGTTCTCAGTTTAGGTTGTTGTGAATGTGAAATGCTCAAAATCCTATTGCACTGAAGGTTGCCTATATCACCTGCTATACAAATGTATAGAGGCCGGCTTAAAGCAGAGATGCCAAGCTTTTTGCTGGCCCTTCTCCTGTGTTTTACCAGCCAGCTTGACATGTAGAAATGAAACCATATTTGCCTCCCCATTTGCTAAGGTCTTCTCAAGAAACCTTCTGCAGGTTCCTTCCTTCCAGGAGGTCTAGTGGGCAAATACTTGAAATCCAGCATTGTCCGCAGTTTTCTGTTGGCTGGAATTTTAAAAAATGAATTGTGCATGATTAAAAAAATACTGTCATCGTCCCCACTACCTGTGGTCTGCAGTGGTGCAATCCATTCTACCACCTTAGCATTCCCACCTCATTCTGATATACATGTGTGGATCCAGCCAGAGGAGGATCAAAATGTAAACGTGTGGTACAGATATCAAGTAAGAACCACAATTCTAGATTACCGGTAACCTTTTCTTCTTGCCTTATGAAAACACAACATTTCTCTGGGCCCACTTTAAAGTGTATGCTTCAATTAGGATCTTATACTCTTTTCCTGTATCAAACTTTGTCGTCTTCTTTTTTTTTAGAGGAGAACCTGAAATGTGGATTCAGCCTTTTTGTTATTGAAACTCAGAACCTACAATCAGTTGCCATGTAATTAACTGTATTTTTTCCCCCCTGTCTGGTGAATGTATTAATTATCTCCAATATAACATAATGGTCTCCCTTCTCTTGAGCACAGAGCCCTTGGAAGAAGTTTTGTTTCATTTGATCCTTTTCAAGTCTCTCCAGTAACTGAAAACTACTTTGAAAGAGCAACCTCTGAAACTATTTATGGAGGCAAGATAACATTTATAAACAAGAAAACCCACCTCCATGACATACCTTGATGAAAATTTACCTTAAAGGTTTATCTCTCTGCCTATCGCATAGATGGAATTTTTCAGCAGTGTAGTAAACTGCAATTTGAAACCAAGTCCATCCATAGAAGTGCCTTGCAGTTCTAATCTCATGCTCAGAACCAGGAATAAAGGGGGGGGGGACTTTAAAGATAGTGGTGCTTTTGGAATGTTAATAGTACAAAACTTTCAAAAGGTGAAATTATTTCTTAGCCAAACTAGCAAAGAAACAGGTTGGCTTAGGCCATTTTGCACCTTTGTGCTAGAGAATGACTGGGTTTAAATTACAGCAGCTTCAGTCTTTGCTTTTCAATCCCTTAATCCTTAAGGAGCAGAGGTTTCAGTTCAAGATAACTTCACACAGAACATAAAAAAAGACTCGCTCCTACTCCCTCAAGTAGGATGATCTTTTTTTTTCTTTTTTCTTTTTTTGCAGCTGTAATCTTTCTCTTGCATCCTATTGCAAATTAAAAAAGAAAAGGGGGGAAAAAGAGAAGACTGAAAAAAATCAGCGTCAAATAATTAATGCATTTTCAATGAAGGGTTCTTTCCCACTATCGTTTAATATATGTACATGAAAAGCAGTAAATACTTTTCATGTGAGCTACTTACAGGCAGTTGTACCTGTGGTTTTCATCACTGTTTTACTGGTATTCCCTCACATTAGTGAGCCTTTGTGAAACGCCTGATCTAAAATGGAAAGGGAAGCTGGCCTCGGAGGTTGGTTTTACATCTGGTAGCCAACACTATTACTTAAACTAGCTACGTCAGCTTTCCCAAAAGCTGCATAGGTCGGCTCAGGGCAATTATGGCCTGATCTAAGACACATACGCTTGTTAATTTTTTCCAGGTGTTCTTTGAGCACTGTATTTTTCTTATCTATAATTAATATTTTCTAATAGGGCTGAAGTAAAAAAAAGTAGAGTTCTCTTGATTTCCTTTAATGCTGAGTTCTCGTGGTAACAGTTTCACAAAAGTGTGTGTGTGTGTGTGTGTGTGTTTAAAAGCAGAATATTAGTTTGGGTCCCAACTATAATTTAAATTATAATTTCCAGGTGTTATGTATACATTTCTTTACATCAAAGAGAATGGGAATGTAATGACTTATTTAGGTTTGCTCCCTTAGGACTTAAACAGTCTATGGCAGAAGTGGTCATAATTGATTTTCAGAATCATTCTGGAAACAGTTATGAAAACCTCTAGTTAAACCGGTATGTTATTTTCTGAAGCTGCTGATATATGTTGTCTTATGTGAGCACTTCAAAATATTTCTGAAAGTGGTGCTAAATAAGTAAACTTTACCAACTGTAATGCATTCTGATTAATCTCAAACTCCACAAGCAGATGTGTCTGGCATGCAGCCATCATATCAGTCTAATTTTTTTTTAATCACTTCCAAAAAAAGATGAGAGGATGAATTCTTTATAGAAAAGTCCGCATGTGCAAGACCCTTCACAGAAAAACAAGAAGCAGTGCCTGATTACTCCATGACTGTTTCCTCTGAATTAGATTCCTAATTTTATGTAAACATTTCTTTCCTTAAGAAGCTCATGCTAAGAGGCGCTGACAACTTACAATGACCCAGCTCCATTCACAAGCCTTTCCATTTCACCTTCCAAAAGTGAAATGCACTGTAGTTGTTGTTGTTGTTGTTGTTGTTTAAAAAATACAAAATGTATGGAGGAACAGAAAGCTAATTTTCTCTCTTTCCTTTCCTTTTTCAATTTCGGATCTTCTTTAAACATGGTTTGACCTTAATCAATGTCTTCCAACCAGCTTAATAATATGACATAACCCTGAAACAAAAACAGGAACGCCTCTTAGGTCCAGCTTTGGAATGAGAAAGCTGTGATTATTAGTCCTCTGTGTGATCTTTTCAGATTGCGCTGATGAGATGAAGTTTAATCTCCTTTCTCTCCTCTCCAGTACCACAAACCACAGGCAGTTTAAGGCAGCCTGGAAATCTCTCACATCTGGAAGAGCAATAATTCATGGGATTTCACTTGACAGCCATGACAGGCAGCAGGGCAGCCAGAAACAACTGTCTCTTATGTTGTGCTATTTGCAAGAAGTCAGAAGAGGAGGAGCAGGCATAGGACCACATCCTTCTTTAGCATATGTTAGAGGAAGAAGCGCTTTTATTTTCTGCCAGATGCTTCATGAATAGGTCCTAAATATTACATAGACAGTAGCTATCACTTCCAAACAAAATTCCTTGGTGTCTGCTAAGCTGCAAAACATATGAAGGCCTATTGTCTGGCAAAGGGTCATGGTTAAATTTGCAGATTCTATATATATATATATATATATATATGGAGAGAGAGATTTCAGATTCTACGTTTTGATTTATAGGCTTTTGCACACCCTGCTGTGCGTGAATATGATACCATCTTCTAAGCAGGATTATTTCATGAAATGTATATGGGATTTAGCTACAGTAACTTTTACTGGGCAGCTCAGAATGGCCAGCAAAGTACTAGAATTTACGGCAGCACAGCTTGTGCTGTCAGGCTCATGGCTGGTGTTTATGATTTCGGCAGAAGCAGAAATAAACAACTTCTCTTTAATGGTTCTCTTTATACGTAGGCAGCAGTAGCTCTATCTGGTCTCACAACAGTAGCTGGTGCAGTGGTCTGTCCCAGCGCATGTGGAACCAATGCCTGACACATTTGCATTTCTGCTCCTTAGACTTTCCTGCCGAAATAGCCAGAAATGGATAAATCAGCAGCAAGGGCCTGAATAAGTAGCATTCCATTTGACTTCTTTCGAGGGCTATAAATATATTTTAGACAAATAGGGCCAGAGTTTGGAAAACAGACACAGAGAACGTTAATGGATTGATCATTCCTTTTTTTTGGTCTCACGGTCTCTAAATAGTCCCTTGTGTTTAAAGATACATACATAATCATGTTCAATTAAGGTCTGAAAGTACAACCAAAGTAGAGGTCTAAAATGTGCAATATAGCATTATTGTTAAACAGGAGAAGGTAGATACTCTCTTACCTATGAACTTCAAATTAAGAAAGAGGGGCAGAGAGAAAGAGGAAACATTCCAGTGTAACAACATGAAATGTTCTATCAAAGAGAGACTGGTAGTCATGTGCGTACTTGGGAAAACATACTTCCTCTGGCTTAGAAAAAAAGAGGTCAGAGATTGAAAAAGCTCTGTAACTAATCCTTAAAAACGAATCCTTAAAAATAAAACTAAGGCTGAAATCCTGTGCACATTTACTTGGGGAACAAGGCTCACTGAATGCAATGAGGCTTCATTCTGAGTGAACATGCAAAGGCTGGTTTACAAAGTACAGGGTCTGTTTAATGCTTTAGGGGAAGGCTTCCAACCCAGATATCACAACACAGTATTAAAACACTCCAATTGTTTGCTGCTGCTGCTGTTGTTTTAATTTCCTCAATCCAGGGCAGCAGAAGGAAAGATCCACTCAGCAAATGGAGCTCTTTCTGTGTCTCTTCCACCCACCCACCATTTATTTATTTATTATATTTATATCCCACCTTTTTTCGGCAGCTTACATGGTCCTCCTCATCTCCATTTTATCCTCACAACAACCCTGTGACTACCTAAAGTCATCCAAGTGAGCTTCATGGCCTGAGTGAGGACTAGAACCTGGATTGCCTGAATCCCAGTCCAACACTCTAATTTCGGGGAAGGGGGAGAGGGTGTTCCCCCAGACATTGGGGGAGGGAGGGATTAACAACGCTTATGCAATATTTTCTTTCAGAATGACAGAATTTAATTATTATTATTTTTTTTAAAAAAAAGCAGTACTGCAAAATTCATAGATCATAGAGTTGGAAGGAGCCTACAAGGCTATCGAGTCCAACCCCCTGCTCAATGCAGGAAACTAGAGGAGGAGTCTCCCATCCAAGTAACAACCAGGCCTGACCCTGCTTAGCTTTCCACGCTCAGACAAGCTGAGCCAGCGTAAGCCACCTACACCCAAGATTCAAATTTGAGACTAGCTGTAAGATTTAAAGCCCTGCGGCCTTGAGAATGGACCTGAAAACCAGAGTCTCAAGTTCAAAGACTGAGACCTGGTAACCCTCCCTATCCCTAGAGCAGGCAGAATCTGTTGAGCTCCACACTCAGACTTTGCAGAAACCTCTGGGCTTCTCCTCCAGACCTACCCTTGGCCTCTTCCTGGCCCCAGCTAGATATTAGAATTTTTGATTTTGAGAGCTAACAATGCTGTATGGTAGAGGATGGAGCTGCTGTTTGGATAAGAAGGGGGGGAAGTGCTCTGTGCCTCTGTGTGTACATGTAAAGTGGACTGTGGCCATGATGTGAAAAACTCAGTGGACCATGTCTGTATAATATCCTTAGTACTGGGGGGCCAGTTCAGTTTTCTGCCTTAAGGCCTGATTTCTGAGTGTTTGTGGTTGGATAGCACAATCAGCATTTCATAAGCGGTTAAATATGCATTTAAGTAAACACAAAGAATTTGATAGGCTACTCTTATGGGTCTCCCGATGAACTAAGTATAAATTCTCCAAAATTACTCTGGAATATAATTGTTTTAAGTAAAGCAGCTTCTTCTTTTTTAATCTAACAACTATTTTTAAAAAAAGTTCAAAAGAATGCTGATATCCTCTGTATATATATAATCAGGCAGAAAATGCATTTAAAAAAGAAGAAGAAATGAGACAACCGGTCGATGCCAAAGAAAAACAATCCCTCTGCCAAACTACACATTGTTAAGTTAAAATGTGTTCCATGTGGAAATAGGAAGACTGCTCTGATGGAAAGGCTAGTGATCTGAAGTCATCTGGCTGCATGCCTGTCAACTACACATTTTGGCTTCTAGTTTTACAGCTCAAATTGGAAATATTTATTTTCTTTCTTTCTTTTTTCTTTTTAAAGTCTGGTTCTTTCCCCCTAGTGATACAATGAATTCCCCAGTAAATTCACACATACAGGCTTCCTAGGTTGTTAGCCAGAGAAGGCTCTCATCACCACAGCTAAGCCTTAGGGTGGCACTGGCACTTAAGCCTTGCCAAAAAAAGAAAAGAAAAAAAGGAGATGCATTGCCAAAAAAAGAGCACAAAGATGATGCAAGTTTGCACAAAATTTGCATATGCTAATCTATAAGTATATGGGCAAATTTAGAAATAATTGCTATAATTTGAATAGAAATACAATACACTTCACCCTAGTGTAGAAGGCTGACCAGGTGGCCTGCTCAGTCTGCTGCCCAGGTGCTAACTGTTGATGCAGGACCAGATCAAGGCCATGATGGGCCCCGGGGCTAGCCGTCTGTAGTGGACCCCCTGCTCTGTCCCAATACTGAACTAACAGGTGACAGTTGCACATGCATACACACACGCACACAGTCAATGATGTACAGCAATAATGCAAAAATGTTCTTACTACATATTTTAAGTGGAAATCATCTTCCATGCTTTCCTGGAAGCAAAAGGCTAAGATCTCTTCCGTGGTAGAGAACTGAAATACAAATACAAGGTTCCCCTTTTACTGTACAGATACAGAAATCAGAAAAAAACACACATTGAAGTTCTCTCTCTCTCTCTCTCTCTCTCTCTCACACACACACACACACACACACACACACACAAACATGCAGAAACAGACACAGACTGCCTCACTGCCTCATTCAGACACAACAGTTAAATAGGACAGACACACACAGAGCATTTTGCTGTCAGGAGGATCAGAAAATGCCTCCCATTTCTCACTGGATGACCTTGGCCCAGTCACTTCCTGTCAGCTTAACTTACCTCACAGGATTGTTGTGAGGATAAAAAATACTTACTTACTTGGGAACTGCTGTGTTGCTTGTTTTCCCGCTGCAATGGATGGGAGGGGGTGGGATTCCAGTGAGAGGTAGCTGTCGGGGTCGTGGGACATACCTCTGCCATCTGCGCTGAGCTAGCAAAAAGTTCAGAAAGACCACTATTTCAAATTCCTTGTGTATACTCACACACAGCTTCCTGGGACAAAAAAAAAGGGGGAGGGATACAAAATGAACCGGAAAGTCCCTTCTGTAGATAAGTGGTCACTCTAAACTTCTCTCTATGGCCAAATGTTGATCATAGCTGCAACTCTACTCATTTGCTAAACACACTGAAAGGCGGAAGCAGGCTAATTTCTCCAAAACGATAGTCCATTTCTCACAAAATGATTGGAATGTGCCTGAACATTTTGTCGCATATCTTGGGTTCCACCAGGGCTAGATCCTTGCTCTTTTTTATTTGAAAACTGGGAATCTGAGCTAGCAAGTGGGCCCTCAGATTGTGGGCTAGGGGCTGTAGCTCCTTAGCCCTGTGGTTGATCTGGCTACGTGTTGATGGGCAACATCAAGGTCTCCCTGCTCTCCTTTAGATGGTTCTTTCTCTTTAATCCAGACTTGGATTGGACAGCGCTTCAAATAAAGGACACCTTCAAAAAGAGGACTGCCCTTTTAACAGCTCTTCCAGTAGAGGACTGTCCTGTGTAAAGTAGGCCACCTGGCCACCACCTACAGGAAGGGAAGAGTTTGCTGGAATGAAAGGAAGAATTAGTTTGGGAATGCAGGAAATATTCAGCCTGGTATCACCCAAAACATTACAAAAATCAGGATATGGCCAGGGTCTCACAGGACATGGGGTGGGAGGTAGAAATAGGACCCATATAGGCTTTCCCCCCGCCTAATCTAACATCAGTTGGGGCAAGCAGCACAATCATCATCCCAATTAGGCAAGGAAGCCTACTTGGCTTTGTCTGGTCGGTCTTGGTTTTACAGAAAGGTGTGACATTTGTAGCGAGCGGAGCGACCCCTAAACATAATATTTTCAATTCCATGGTAGAAATGCAATTACTATTTAGGGAAATATGCATTTCTGATTTTTTTTTAAGGGAGGCTGTGTTCCTCTCCAAGAAAGATTCATCATGTTTAAACCAAAATTCACCTTTAATCCTCCTTCTAATAAACCTAGGGTCTTTGTATTTGAAGAATCAGTTTATGGGGGCAGGGAGCATAATGGATATTTCTTGAAGCTTGACCATTGGGTTAGCACGTTTTTCACTTTCCCTGGAATGTTCCTTTTCCTGAGCTGGGCATTAATTGGTTGAATCTGGCTGGACTTATTTTGTTCTTTCATCAAAATGTTTGGTAGAAGAACCCATGTGGATGTAGAAATAGCAGCAGGTAGGGGGAGTATATGTGGGACAGTGCCTATCTGGACAGCTATCTCTCAGCTGCTCTGGATGAAAACAGGACACTTAGCAAGGCTGAGTGACTTCTATGGTAGTGCAGGAATGATACCACCAACCGGAGGTCTCAGGTGGCTCCAGTGGAAAACCTACTTCACTCTAATTTGCCCCACAAAGAGAATGAGTAATTTATCAAGTGCAGCTTCAGTGTAAGCTGAATTGTGGCAGAAGCAGGGCCGGTGCAAGGCAGTTTGGTGCCCTAGGCAAGATCAGATATTTAGCGCCCCCCCTTCCCACTTGAGCCCTCCCTCCCTCCAGCCCTATGCTCCTGGCGCCCCCTTTAGCCCAGCGCCCTAGGCAGCCGCCTAGTTGGCCTAATGGTAGCACCGGCCCTGGGCAGAAGGGCACTTCAGCTGGCAGTCCATACCAGTCTCACTGTGCAACTCAACAGGATGGGTTATAACAACTCACTCTACATCACTCTGGATAAGTAGCATGTTACTACCATGTTCTTTTAATAAAGTTGTGGTCCATTTAATCCCAGCTGTGGTGTCCACCTTTGTGTTTTCTTTCCCCTGAAAACAACAGCCTATAAATACTTTGGAAACTAAGTACCACTAATTCTAAAGATTTGGGAGGCAGATTTTAAATTGCATTGAAGTTTCCTTAAGCACTTTTCATATACTCATCATTATTTCCTGAGGAGAAATTAAAGCTTTTTCTTTTTTTTAAGTAGGAGAAATCCCTCTACAGTTTAACCACTCTGAGAAATGTTATAGCCGTATAATATATCCTTAATGTTATCTAAATTAGTGCTGTGCCAAAAAAATTCTCCCGACCATTTTCCTGACCATTCTCATTCAATTTGATAGAAAATAAATTGCTTTCAGAGAGAAATTCAAGAAATTTCAGAGAAATCCTCATGGGTTGGGTTCAGGGTTGCTGTGTGTACCTTACTTATGAGGTGGCTGAGGACTGTGTATGAATGTCCTGTCTTTCATTGTATGATCATCTCTCTGGCAGTGTATAGCCTCCTCGGCTTCCTACACTTCAATTAAAGCCGAGGAGGAAGACATTTTGAGGTAATTCCTCCAATAGGTCTTTTTCAGCTCAGGAAGCGCAGGTAGCCTGGAAGCAGCAGAGCAATGGTGAGATGTGTAATAGAAAGAAAACACACACACAGTACCCTCAGCTGCCTTACCCTCAGCTGCCTCACACTGCCTTTTCTGTGGCGGCCCCCGTACTGTGGAACTCTCTCCCGAGTGGCCTCCGCCATGCCCCCTCTCTGCTGAGCTTCCGCCGTTCATTAAAAACCTGGCTGTTCAGGCTGGGAATATGGGGTGGGTTAAGATTTTTTTAAAAAATTATAATGTTTTAAATGTATTTTATCTTGTTTATAGCCAATGTACATCGCCCAGGGTGGTCGGTTGCCGGCCAGATGGGTGATTAATAAATGTAAATAATAAATAAATAAATAAATAAAAGGTAAGCTCAAAAACACCACAAAAATAAATGATAAAACACCCTGAGAATGAAGCAGAAAAATGGAAGAATTCATGGGGGAAGAAAACTTTCAGGAAATTGGAGGACAGATTTTGGCTCAGCACTAGCTCCACCTCTTCCCTGGAACTGACACAACACTGCCCCCACTCACACCTACATTTTTGTGGATGCAAAATGGGGGCCAGCTTGCCAGCACAGTTGATGGTGTTTCAGCACAACCCCACCCCCAAACCCTTGTGAAAAAAGAAAGAAGCTGTGCTACTGCCCCTGTCAATGGTGAGCCCTGCCTGTGAGAAACTGTTGAGAATTTATCCTCCCCCTGGAGAAATTCAGTGAAATTGTCCCCCCAATTTCTCTGCCCACAAATAGTTTGGAGAACTTTGAGAGGCCATTTGCGCACATCTCTAAGAGGGATTCTGTTTTTTTTAAAAAAACACCCAACAACTTTGTGAGCCAATGCTGCTGAAATAATAGTTTTTACAGTGCCTTTTTTCCTTTTTTGTGTGGTGACTTACTGTGTGTTACAGATATAAGTGTACAAAGAGACATGCACGAAGCAGCTAAGCATACACCTGGCTAAGACCTTAAACAGAGGCCAATGTCCCATGGCACTCTCTAAGAGATTCTCCCAGCTTCCTTTGTTATTCACATTAAACTTACATCCATCATCCTATTTTGGTACATATTTTCCAGAGCATGACGCCTGGTAATTAAGAACACAGAAGGTTCTATTCATTGTGGGGTATTTCACATTCTTCAGATAGAGTGAGAGCGATGAGGCTGAATTTTGATTACTGTACTGCATCTCAAAGCACACAGTGACTGAGACATTCGGGGGGTTTATTATTATTATTATTTTAAAAAATCATTCTTCCAACATTTAGCAAATCTTTAGGAACTGGAACAGCAAAGTTTCAGATAACACTCAGGCAATGTTGTTTACTATAAAGATGATTGTAGAAGAGCTCTTTCTTCCCCTCTGCTCTCCCCAACCTTCTCTTTTTCGCTAGAATACCCACGTTTTATTTATGATTTTGGATTTTATTTCACAGCATTCCAGTTTAGTTTAGCATGATGTATTTAATAACCATGTCTACTGTCTTAATTACCCTATAAAGCAGGGCTCCATTGCCATCTGACCCTCCACAGCATTCCAGAGAAACTGCAAGACCATGATAATTACCAACTGCCTGTGAGAAAATTAAACAAAAAAGGCCTAACTTTTTAAACCACCATTTTAAACGACCTATTACTTCTCAGGAATAAATCATTGATGAAATAGCCTCTTTACCAGGAAAATAGCTATGCCATACCAAAGAATTTCCCTTTGCATGATCATGAAGAGAATATTAAGTATTCCTCAGCTCAAAAGGTTAGGTTTTATGTCTGTTCAATGCCTTTTAATGACACATTTTTCTGCAATTTTACTGTAATCAAAGCCTTTTTCCCCGTATGCAGCTTGTAGGCTATAGCTATTTTGTTAGTCTTAAATTTTTTTTAGTGGCTATAGAATATAAAATCTATTTAAACACGTACAAGAAAAAAAACTGCATTTGTAAAGGTAGAAGCCTTTCATCATTAACCAGATCTCCATTTAACATTGCTTGCTTTCCTTTGATTAATTGGTCCTTTTCTTCATATGTAGCATTAATAGAAGTTCAGAGTACATAATGTGCTAATGGCTAAAGATCCCAATCAATTTGGAAAATGTAAATGAATTTGACTCCTGTGCCATATTCCATAACCGGTCCTACAGGCCTGGTTGACACAAACAGCCAAATGGAAATGAAGTGAGTTCTGAGCTGGTAGAATGGACGATACCACTTCAGGAAGCAAACCGGGAGTCACTTATATGACTGCTGCTCCCCCAAGGCAAACACTCCTTGCAAGTAAAAAGTGTGACGTATCAGAGACAAAGGTTCTAGCTCAAGCATAATTTTCTACTTTGAGGGAGATTTTCATGTAGCGGAACATTAAAATAAAAGTGACATTACCTGAAGTTTGAAGTGGTATCCCCCTCATTCTGCAATGTGCATTGTTACTTTCACCCCAATTCTTTGAGTGGTGAGCTATTTCAGGGGTGCAGTGCTTACCTGGGTTTGGTTTCCTTTGTAAGGAAGTCTCTGGAGGCTTACTGGTGTTATTTTCAATATTTGTCTTTACTCAAAAATATACAGGTTGAGCATAGCTGGAGGCTTAGCATTAAATGCTCTGAGAGATGTCCCAAAGTTCACTGCTGCCACATGAGGTATTCAGCGGAGCAGCCAGAACTCTAAGATGCTTTCAGCGCTAGCTCAGCTCTCTGTCTGTTCTCAGTCTAACTTTCTCCCAACTGCAGTTTCTTCGCACATGCGCACCCATGCGCAATTTGATGACATCATCACCAAAGGAGGGTGAAGAAAGACATGGAACACACAGCTCCCACTGACAGTTCCCTGGGGAGGCAGACTCTGGCCTCATCCATCGGCCAGAAAACCAAGGGCCACTGGGAGGCTGTGCCCCATGCCTCCCGGGATTAACATCACGGCAAGGGGGAGACCAGCCTGTCCCCATACATTGGCCAAAGAAGGAACAGCTGCAGGGAGCTGTTTTACCCTTCCCTGCCAGGGAAAAAAAAAAGGAAAGGAAAAAAAAATCATCTTTAAGAAACTTGTAACTAAGAACTGGTGCCTGAGTTTTGCTTTCTTCCTTCTCCCTCCCAATCCCTTTTCCTTTTGTGTCAAGTGGATTAGATTGTAAACCTGAGGGCAGGGACTGTCTAATATTAATCTTTGTAAGCCACTCTGGGAGCCTGTTTTGGCTGAAGAGTGGGGTAAAAATGCTGTAAATAAATAAATAAATATTTTTTTAAAAAAATGGCTCTCTCCCTCCAGAACAGTCTCTGACCATTTCCTTAACCACTGTTAGGGCCAGCTGTTGAAAGCCATCAGCAAATCTCTCTAACAGAAGGAAGGTACTGGGCCACTTGGCCAGGACTATTAATAAGTCCAAGGCTCTAACCAGGTATGCCTCATGCAACTTATGCTGATAGAAAACCCATTGACAGATATCTTAGAGTCAATTACTGAGTTGGAAGGGATCTCCAGAGGACACCCAGACCAGCCCCCAATCCCATAACCACTCAAAGAATTATGGAGCAGCCATATTCATTTGCTAACAAGTGTTCTATTTAAGCCATCTCCATGCGCTCTTTGAGGGTTAAATGGACATGGGTGGGAGGGCAGCGGCAGCGGCATTGTGGTGACAGGCTCCTTCCCTGCCGTACACAAGTGAATTTGAATGTGGTTAGAGAGCCCCACACATAGAGCTGTACTTGCAGAGAGGTATTTACATATATTCTAAAGAATGCACATAGGTTGAGGGAGGAGCCTGATGCTGCAATACTGCTTTGCCTGTCACAGGCATCTTAATTTTGAAGTGAGTTCTGTTGGGTTGGGTGCTGTTTTTCTCTTTTTCTTTTATTGTGTTTTTAAATTGTGTTTTTAATCTATTTATTTTTATGATAGTTTTAACTAAGGGCACAATCCTATAGCCGTCTGACCTTGCCTGGGAGGGGGCATAGGATAGCACAGACTCCCCCCAGCGACCTCGGAAATCCCTTCCGAGGTTGCAGCGGGGAGTTGGCCCGCGGAGTGCCCTGCCCCCCCTGCAGTGATTTTAATTTTTGCAATGAAACTTACTTTTTCAACAAGGTTGTTCTGTCAAAAAACAAACAAACAAACAAAAACAAAACAAAGAAGGCAAGCTATTAAAAAAACAGAGGTTTTGAAGCTGCTTTGCGGGGACAGATTTCCAGGAAGCCCTGTGATAATTTTGGTTGTCTTTTTCTGCACCTTTCCAGCTCTACAATATTCTGTTTTGAGCTGTGTGGTGACCAGAACTGTACACAGGATTCCAAGTGTGGGCACACCATAGGTTTGTATAATGGCATTATGATATTGGCAGTTTTATTTTTGATTCCTTTCCTAATGATCCCTAACATGGAATTTTCCTTTTTTCTCAGCAGCCACTCACTGGGTCAACATTTTCATAGACGTTTTCATTGAGCTCTCCACCACAGCACCTGAAAAGGTGTAGAAAAGAGCAACCGAAATGATCAAGCAGCTGGAGCAACTCCCCTATGAGGAAAGGTTACAAGGTTTGGGCCTTTTTAGCTTAGACAAAATGATAAGTGGGGACATGATAGAGATGCACAAAATTATGCATGATGTGGAGAAAGGAGATAAGACTAGAATCTGCAGTCATCCAATGAAACTGAATGGAAGATGATTCAGGACAGATAAAGGGAAGTACTTCTTCACAAACAGTCCACAGTTAAACTATGGAATTCTCAACCACAAGTTGTAGTGATGGCCATCAACTTGGATGGCTTTAAAAGGGGATTGGACCAATTCATGGAGGATAGTCATGATATTACCTCCAATATCAGAGATAGTATGCCTCCCAATGCCAGCTGCTGGGGAACATTGAGTTAGGCACTGCTCCATCCTGCCTGGATACAGCTCCAGCTGAGAGCCCCCTCCCTCCTGCTACTATCAACTGTGGCTGCTGAGGCCATCAGAGGAAGCAGCAGTCCTTCCACTGTGCCCATGAGCTGCTGAAATTTGCAGCTAAGAAGAATCTATAGCCTGAAGCTGCTTTTTTCCTCCTCCCTCCCAATGTGTTTTCCTTTTGAGTTGTGTTTTTAGATTGTAAACCTGCGGGCAGGGACTGCCTTAAGGAATATCTTTGGAAGCTGCCTTGTTTTTTGCTAAAGGGCGGGATAAAAATGCTATAAATAAATAAATAAATAAATAAATAAGACGGGGAAGAGTGCTATTGATCTCATGTCCTGCTTATGGGCTTCCCAAAGGCATCTTATTGACCACTGTGGAACATAATGTTGGACAAGATAGGCTTTGGTCTGATTCAGCAGGGCTCTTCTTTTGTTCTGGCTGGACATTCTCCTCAGGTATGTCTCTTTAGGATTTACTCAGGGACTGCCTGAGCCAGTCGAGATTAAACATCAATATTTTCAAGTGAGGTTTGGGGGGGCGGGAGCAGAAATGGTCTCCAAACCAACTGTTTTTCAATGTTAGCAAAACCCAAACTGATTGAGGGGATTTGCCTCAGCTCTAATTTAGGACCAAAGTACACGTCATGTTGAGGGAGCGCAGGGCCATTCCACCAGCCCTGCCAGAATAATTAATTCCCCCCCCCCCTTCTACCTTCCCCATTCGTTTTTCCTTGTGTGTTGTGTCTTTTTAGATTGTAAGCCTGCGGGCAGGGACGGTCTTGTTAATTGTTGTAAACCGCCCAGAGAGCTTCAGCTATTGGGTGGTATAAAAATGAAATAAATAAATAAATAAATCTCATTTACAGTGGAACTGTATACATGTCTACTCAGAAGTAAGTCCCATTTAGTTCAATGAGACTTTCTCCCAGATGAGTGTGTATAGCAGCCTTTGTAACCTGGCGCCCTCCAGATGTGTTTGACTACAACTCCCATAATCCCCAGACTTTGGTCAGTGACCATTGACCATGCTGGCTGGGGATGGTGGGAGTTGTAGTCAAACACATCTGGAGGGCGCCAGGTTGGGGAAGGCTAGTGAATAGCACCACTCTCTTAGGACACATTCGTATGCTAGCTGGGAAAGGCTGAGAGTTGTAGGACATTTTCCTGTCAAAACGTGCGTAGGATTGCACCTTTGATGTGTCTAGTTTATTATTATTTTTAAACAGCAGCCATGGGGAGTCCTGAGCAGGGTCAGGAACAGGACCACAGCATGTGAGGAGGGAGTATTTAACCCCTTACCCCATGTCATAGTCCCAAGAAAATCACCCTCCAAAGTTATTATTTGTTATTATGGGAGGGATACTGTTATTGGCACCAATAGCAGCTTCCCTAATGTGGCTAATGGCAGCTTTAGGGGTGGGTTTGTTGGGACCACAGCATGGGGAAAAAGATTTTCTGAGTGATCCTTCTACCCTGACAGTTGCTATTTAAAAACAAACAACTATTTAAAAACATACAAACAGATATGCTGAAATGTGACCAGGCGTTTAACTACTGTGTTCGTTGATCCTCAGTTTGTATTTTAATAGATGCAAAGTTCCTTTTCTTAATTATTCACATCCACTGAAAACTAACAATCAAGTTTGGACAAGATCAGTATTACTCCAGCTAGTGTAACCTTAGGTGTTTTCTTCCAATTTTTTTCTGGTATTACCATGGACGGTAGCACTTTATTTCACGAGTAGTGCTGAGAATAACTTTTTAAAATGCATACCAGAACATATTCTACACTAGAAGAAAGTGACCTGACTTGAAGAGTTTCTCTATTGTCAACAGAAGTAACTGATGCTTTAATAGAACAAAGAGTTTATGAGAGAGCCAAGCCACAGCTAAATTTAAAGAGGGAGAGAAAAAAAGCTTAGAAAACAATTCTGTGTTCAATCAAAAAACCATGCAACCTCTACTCCACCCATAAATGGCTCAAAATAAGTCTTGTGACACATCTCTGTATGGGTAAAGGCCCCAACCACAACCACAACCAATTAAACCTGTAAACTAAACCAAAGGTTAAATGACAACCAAGTCTGTGTGGTGTATAGATCTAAAATGAGCCCTTTAAAGACATGTACACAGATAGACCCCTGCCAAACCTGACACCACTGTTACGTGCTGTTCACAGATATTGACTGCAGCACATGTCACCTAATCACCCAAAAAGTGAAGGTAGCTGTGTTGGCTGAAAGAAAGATTCCAAAAGAAAAATGCTAAAACCCATATTAGCGTAATACCTTTATTCAGTGGTAAAAAAAAAACCCTGCTAGTTTAAAAGTTCAGAGTTAAGACTATCTCATGTTGTTCCAAACTCCAGAAAGCCGGGAAATGGAGAGCTAAGGCTGATGCCTTAACAGCCGTGTCCTGTGATCAGTGATGATGTTGTGCAATATCACAAATTGTGTTTGCTTACACCTTACCCTCTATGCACCCACACATTTCCATAGTCTCCAACTGCCCCGAAAATGCCAAAATGCTGGGACCCTCAGGAAAACCTTTATTTATTTATTTATTTATTTTATACCCCACCTTTGGTCATGTAGAGTCCTGAATTCCCCTGCCTCCCACAACTGCAAGCTACTTTAAGCTGGCTTAAAGGGGCCATGGGCAAAATGGCAGCTAAGCTAAAACTTGTAGATGCAATTTTGCCCATGGCCCCTTTAAGAGACAGTATGCAGAGAGGGAACAGACACAAGGATGTGTCTGTGCGCGCGTGCACCCGTGCTGCACCTGCTGGCCTGGACCAACGGAGAGTCAAATGAGGGAATTTATCACATGATTCCTATCTTTATATTGCCAATGATTTTATTTCCTATCAGAGCTGACTCTGTGCCTCTAACAGGTGAGATACAGTGTCAGAAGGAAATGCAAGAAACTTCCCCTTCTCTCTGAAGCTCCATGTTTGGGGGTGTGAGGTGGGTGAGTAAGCTTCACCTGTTGAATTTGTGCCAATCCTGACAATTTTAAAACAAAAAGAGATTGCCCTGCAAGCACTGACCCCCCCCCTGAAAAACACCAAATATCAACAATTAAGGGTTTAAGTAAGGTAAAAACAATATTACAAAAGCCACTAATAAAATATTATAAAATAATATATAATACAATAATGTAATAATTATAATATATAAGATTTTGTGTGTTTCCTCTAATAACTTTTGTACTTGACCATGCCCTTTGGTTGCCTGGCCATACCCTTGGCCACGCCCTCATGTTTCCTGGCCACGCCCTTTTGATTTCACCCTCATGTTGCTTAACCATACCTCTTACAAATTCACATATGTGTCCCTATTTTCACTTGTGAAATGTTGGAGGGTATGCATTTCCTTGGTCTTTCAGGTCCAAACTCAGATGAGCGGTGACTGCTGAAGTGGCCACTGGACTGCCGGGGGGGGGGGGGCAGCAGGGAAAGGGCCTCCTCCCAGCTGGCCTGAGCAGATCAGTGTTCCAATGCTGCCATGGGTGGCACTGAAGAACCGATCTGGACTGCCTCGCAGGGGGGTGGCCAGAGAAGGGAAGAGGCCTTGCGCAAGGCCACCTCCCTTCCCTGGTCATCCTAACCAGATTGGCACTTCAACACCACCATGAGCTTCACTGAAGCGCTGATCCAGACTGCCTTGGGTGTGTGCGCGGGGGGGCAGGGAAGGGGGGAGGCCTTGCATGGGGCCTCCTCCCTTCCCCATCCAGCCTGAGTAGATTGCTGCTTTAGCATTGCCATGAGTTGCACTGAAGCAGCAATCTGCAAGGCCTTGGAGGTGGGTGGGTGGTGGTGGCTGGGAAAGGCAGGAGGCCCTTCCCCGTCCAGCCCTAGTGGATTGCAGTGGTGCTGAAGTGGCAACCTGACTGCCTCAGAGGAGGGAGAAGTGGCCGTGGAAGTGAAGGGGCTGCTACCAGGGCAAAGGAAGAGGAGGTGACCCCCTCCTGCCTGAGCCTACTTGACACAGGCCTGGCAGGGCGAGGCAGCTTGGGCAACATCTGTTCCTTCTCTCTGCCTAGTAAACGCGGCAGTTTCTTCTCCCTCCCCACGTTCCGAGCGGCAGGAGCGAGAGAACCTTCTGAAGCTGCACGCCATTATGAGAGTCTTATAGACTCTCATTACATGTTAAAAAGCATTTTTTTTAAAAAAAAAAATGAAATTGAATTTTGAAAAAAGAAATAGCATTTCACCAACAACAATACACGAAGAATAGGAAACCGTAAATGTTTTAAGGAAGAAGCCTGTACTTTTCCAGAAAAACAGTGTACCATAAAGGTTGCCAATCAGTTTCTCAATCTCACTTTTGACTGAGCGAGCTTTTGGGTTTTGGGGTTTTTGTGTGTGTGTATTTTTCTTTTTCTCTTTAAACTGCTCTTTCCTCCCTCAAACTTTCCCCAGTCTTCCTGAAATTGTCAGAGTATATAAAACCAATACTTCTTTCTGGCACCTGTAAATTTCAGAAAGAAACCGTTCCAATTTTATAAAGTTTGAGTGACCCACCCCCAATCACCATTTAAAATGGTGGAACTGTTTTTCTTTTTCTTTTTTTGCCAATGGGCCTTAAGTATAGCCACCACAGCTGTGGTGGCTATAACTTGGTTCAAAAACTTGTGCTGTATTTTGTGAACTTTGTGGATTTTAGCATTTTTCCTTTGGCATTTCACCAACGAATCACCTTGTCCCTTAGACTCAGAGAAAGAGTCCATGCCTTGTTGATAGAACATCTGGAATGGCAAGGAAGGGTTAAATGGTAATGGAGCTGTGCTAAGAAAGATGTTATGGGTATTACAATGTTGTAGAACTCTGTGAAAAAGAATCCTGAATGGCGAATAAAAAGTGTTCATTCTAAGTTCAACAGGCATGAATGCCAAGGAAAGGTTGACTTTCAGCTTGAATTGTCAGGATAGGACACTAGATCTGCACATTTTATTTCTTTCTGTCTTTCTTTTTTTCTTTCTCCCACTCTTCCTTCAAGGGCCGGTGATTCGACTTACATTCTTTTCTGGAAAAAGACTATCCCAGTTCTCCCTGGTTCTCCAGGGAGCTACAGCTCTCTTGATCCTCTTTCCTGTTCTATGGGTTGTACTCCCCGGTCCTGCTACAGAAGCAACAATAGCAGTCGCTGACAGCTGGGTAGACTCTGCAGTTCAGTGTCTGAGTAAACTATCTCACAATCCCAGTGGATTGTCCCGAAAACTGTATAATGATACTCATGAGAAATGAATCAGATCTGTTGTTGTTGTTGTTTATAATTTTATTTAATTCCCCCCCCCAAACAATATATAAAACAACTAAATAACAAACATACAACTTATATAGTGCTCCTGTCACCATGGGACCATATAGTACATTCTATCTCTATAATCTGTAATTATTCATTATTCAAAAAAACACAACATATCTTGACACGGCATGCTCCCTTCCCCCTTATTTAACACAAAATCCAAAAATAAACCCCAAATATCCTTAAAATTGTTTTTCTTTAATTGTCCCCTTTTACATTTGAATCAGATCTGTTTTAACTGGATGAGCAAATACTACCAGAGAAACCATAATAGTTCAGAGCCAGCCTTACGGTCAAACTAGATATGACATGGGGCTTCTGTGATTGGAACTCCTCCCAAACCGTATTTTTCCTTTTACAAAAAAGCCATGGAGGGCCCTCTAATCTGGATTGTGATAGGGCAGAGGTGGGGAACCTCAGGCCAAGGGGCCAAATCCAGCCCTCTTTGGATCTCATTTCAGCCCTCTGGGGATTCCCAGATGGCCACACTCCCCCCTTTCCCAGCCCATTCATGGACTGCTGATAATTTGGTGGTTTCCCAGCATTTGTGAAGTTTCTTCCCCATTCAAAAAGGTTGAAATGCCCCTCCTAAGACTTAGATATTGGCAGTAAGAGCCCCCTTTGCCTTTGGCCCACCCACCACTGGAATACAGCCCTTGAGAGCATTTCTGAAATTGAATTGGGCCCTCAGGCTGAAAGAGGCTCCGCCCATCTGGGCTAGGGCATTAATGCTTTCCCCTACCACATTTTCCTGCTGAAAATTACACGCATACCCTGCACCAAAGTTGCTCTTTGCTCTGATTGTGCCCATAAGTTCTGTTGCTGTTGTTGTTGTTGTTGTTTTTAAAAAAATCAGGGCAATACCAACGTCAGGGGGAGTGATTTTCAGCAGAAGAAGGATTCAGGAGCAAAGGGTTAAACCCTTTTCCACCCATGACATGGTCTCAATCTGGATTGGGTCCCTCCATGGCTGCTTTTGTAAAGGAAGAAGATGCTCCAACCACAGAGCTCCCGTGTCACATCTAGTTTGACGCTTGCATATTTTTGGCACAATTGAAATGCTGGCCGTCAGCTGTTACCACAATGCTGGGATCCCTTGTGGATGAAGGGTGGTTTCCCAGGAGGGCGCCACATCCCAAACTCTGCTGGTTATCACTTCCTAAAAGCTGGAGAGAGATTTCCAGTTATCTGAAGAGCATCTCTCATTATTAGTCCCCATGGATGAAACATCATTGGATCATCCTGAACTATTAGCAAGCTATCAGCCTAATGAGGAATGGTCTCCAGAACAATAGCCTCAAGTGCCAGTAAGTCAGTTTGCATTAAAATCCTATATTTCTCTGGCAGTAAGTGCATGCATATGGAGCTGCTTCTTCCTGATTACGGAACAACTTGAACAAAAGGTTTCATATGCTGTGCATCTAAGGGCCAAAACAGACATGACCTTCAATCTCTGTGTGTCAACTACATCTTTTGTTCATTTTTACTCTACAGTAGGCACAGGACCCCAAATCCAGATCTTAAAAGCCCCCCCATGCTAAGCTCCCAATACAAATCAGACCCCCTGCACCTGCTGTAGAGTAAAACTGGGAAAAAAGACGTAGCTTCTAGACAGATTGAAAGTAATGTCTGTTCTGGAGCTGCTGAAAATGGATGAGGGGAATCCATGGAAAAATGGGTAAAGGGAAAGAACATCTGAAATGGATACGGGGAAATATAGATGCCCTTGATTGACCTTGCCTCACTGTGTGCAATACATAGTGTATGGACCTGGATCAGCTGTGCACACACAGAGCTCAGTTAGAAAAACAGCAGTCACTCTGATCAGCTGTTTGACACAGACCAGGGGAAGAACTAAATCCAGCCCTTTCTGAACAGCTGATTGGAACTGCTGCCCCGTTTTTAACAGGGCTCCACTGCCTTCACACCAACCCCAGCAGAGGAGGAAGGACACAGCACATGTAGCATGTGGTTCCTTAACCAGCTGGGGATGCATATGCAGAAGCCTGCTTTCACATGGGTATATGGCTCATGGCTTGCTTGATTGGGGCATAGGTGTACCTTTGCTTTCAGTTTGTTGGATTTCATACCATTCTGATTTGTTTTGGAAGAGAACTGAGATTTAAGGAAGGGACAGATATTGTTCACAAGGCTCTCAGCAGATGGTACTCTCAAAGGCCCAAATGCATTGAGTAAGATTTCTTCACTGGGAGGATTTCCTGAGTGCCATTACTGTTTCTGCCTTCTCAGCAATCACAGAGGATCACATCTATCATTTTCTTTGTTCTGTGTGAAAGAAAATCACCAAGAGGGGAAAAAAAAAAGCAAGCAAAAAAGAAAAGACTGGAAATGTTTACTGTGGTAGTATACAATAACATATAGATGCCTTCAAACTATCATAGGCATTTCTTATTTTAAATGTCTCCCATATAATGTTCTATGTTTATATGAAATCCTACACTATTGTTGTCTATATTTTGATGCAACATCTTTGTACATGTCAGAGGGGACTATGTACTGATAGAAAGTGTAATCGTGTTTTTTTTCTTCTATTCTATGGCTTCTGTTTCAATGAGTTCAAGGAGAATATGTGTTGCATATGTGGTCCTTGACATCTTGTAATTTTAACCCCAAGGACCCTTTCAAGCAAGCTCCTAGCATAGCTTTCATTATTGCATTCATTTTCAATCAGATTTTTCAGGGGATTAACTAAATCTCTCTAAAGATACCTATCGCTGTTGTAGGTGTATGCATGTGCGTATGTTTGGGGGGAGGAGGTGGGGAGGGAAGAGTGAGCAAGATTTATCTTTAAAGGAACATAGTCGACTTGAAGATCTCATTTCTCTTTGGAATGTATGCATCTGATATTGCTAAAGACTTGCTGAAATTTTATACATTTTATGCTTACATTATAAATATTCAGGCAATAGTAAGCACTGAAATTTGTACAGGGAACACCACACCATAGTGGTTAGATGTATTCTCCCACAACCTAAACCAAACAAACATTTAAACAAGGCCCTGAAATGTAATGGGAAGTTATTGGGAAAATTCTTTACTGAATTAGTTTAATTCATTTGATTTTATCATTTACTTTATTGTTTTGTTAATATCCATTGTTCACACACATACATGTTACGTTAAGCATGTGCTTGAAAAAACATGCTTACAGCTGGCCACTCTCTTTCCTTAGTAAAAGCAGCCACAAGCTTCCCACACATCTGGATTGGGTCAGTGATTGCAGATCCTCTCCCCGCCCCACATTTCTTCCCATGCTGCTTTCCTGCTGAAGATCTGCCACAAAGCTGTGATTTGCCCCCGAGGCAAATAATTGTGTCAGGATGAACCATGCAGGTACATCAAGTTCGGTTGCCATGGGAGCAACCACAGAGGCAGTGTCACTGATGCCCATCTAAGACAGTGCTTTTCAAATTGTTTTGACAGGTCTCACTTCAGATAGTCAGACCTCTTATGAGTTCCACCATGTACCCAGATAACTGAGACCCATCTTGCCCTGCATTATGAACTAACTACCCACCTAATAAGGACCAATGTAGTTTTCCAGTCTTTTATGTCTATGTCATCATTTCTGATTCCACCCCATTTCAGGCAGGTTGATGGTACCACAAGGCAGGCTTGAATTCCCTAAATGTGCCCTCACTCCCACGAGGCTTTCTGTGCCTCCTCTAGTGGAGCATACAGCCCTTTGAAAACAACAGCAGCAACAGTGCTCTAAGAGAAGACTAACATTTTCTTCTAGTCAACCTCAAGCAAAGCATTATCTTCAAGGCTTCCAAAAGTCAATGAAGATGAAGACTAGAAGCTTTGTCTACAAAACTTCTTGGCCTCCAGTCAACATAAAAAAAAAAAAAAGAAAAAAGGCTGGGCTGGCAGAAGGGCCACAAAGAACATTCTGCCTTCTATTGAAACTTTCCTGGCTTTCAAGGGAGGCCTACTGCATCCTGAGAACTGTGGCATTAGTAAGTTGATGTGTTTGAATAGTTTTGAATGGGGTCCACCATAGAGTCTTGCAGTGCCACAGCTGCAGAGTTAGGACAAATGGGCAGCCTCTGTTTATTGAGTCATTGACAACTGAAGCCAGGAGATTTCCTGTCTGCATTGCTCAGAAAATGACTTTCTATCATACAGAGCTTCATTGTTTTAGGAGACAATGAAGACCTGGACAAGGATTAGGAAACTCATTGTAGTTAGTGTTTTTCTTCCTTGGTTACTCAGGTTTGTACATTTAGCGTACTCCTAAATCTAGTGTTGTACATGGAAGCCGTGGTTGTGGAAATGGCTAAGTGTCTTTGAGCAGGTCCACCCAGTGAGTGCTCCTTTCTGACAGACTCAGAACTGATCTTATAGGGTGGCCAGGCATCCTACTTTACAGAGGACAGTCCTCTATTTGAAAGGCTGTTAAAGGGCAGTCCTGTTTTTGAAGATCTTTTTTTTAAATGCTGTCCAGTCCCAATCTGGTTTAAAGAGGAAGAACCATCAAAAGGAGACCAGGACCTTGAAGTTGCCATCAACAATTAGCACCTGGACAACAGTCTTCTCCACTAGGGTGAGCTGTATTGTATTTCTATTCAAATTATGGTATTTTTTCTAAATTTACATATACATATACATTAGCATATGCAAATTTTATAGAAATCTGTATCCCCTTTTGTCCTCTTTTTGGATGATGCATTTCCTCTTTTTTGGCAATGCGTAAGTAGCTGCCCTAATTTTATGCCAACCATATGGAGGCGAGGCTTTCTGAAATGCTTCCACTTTGAGGCAGCAGTTAGATGTGTAATCAGACTCTTAATATGGGGGCACAAGAAATTATAAAAGTGTCACCCCACTGATTCCAGGGGCAGGGTCATTTGGGACTTCCTGATCCCTACCAGGGAAACCATAAGAGGGCTAGAAAACTCCCCTTCCCTTGGTTGTGGGTGGAGCTAATATGAAGTCAGCACTGAATTTCCTTTCTTGAACAGACATGAAGTGAGATCAGTGTTTCTGTCAGGATATAATCCATCCTAGCTTTCCTTCCACAGAAAAACCTTTCTGTGCTAGGAAACAAACCATTACTTGTTTTACAGTCACACCAGTGCCATAGGCAGAATCAATAAACCCTTCCACATTTTAACTCTAAATTTTTCCAGATTTTCCTGTGTCCAGTAAATACATTCTTTCTGCATAGCACAACTCCTGGATCTTCCTAGTCATTGCTAACCACAAACCACTCATGAAACCCATAAAATTATCCATCTCTCTGTTTTGTTTCTTCTTCTCATTATAAATTTCTCATGTGCATTTAAAGGCTGTATTTGGTTCACAAAGTGTTGATGTAATCTATTGTGTGTTATTTCAAAAACAAACACAACTTACATGTTTCCCCCTCCATATTAAAATTATAATACCCACAAATGTGGTCATTGTCAAATACTTTTTCTCCAGAACATCAGGCATAGTTGCTTTCTGTTACATATGGAGAAAAGATGGAGATTGGTTTTCATTTGGGCCATTTAAAAAATATATTTTTGGTAGTGGCAGAGTTCTGATGTAAAAACGTTTGTGTGAAGTGTTCAAACGATAACAAAATTACTCACATTAGTAATTAAGAAAGAGAAGCATTTATTATTTAGAAGCCAGTACTGTACACACTGAGAAGATGTGATTAGGTATCATACGATCCCGGCAGACACTCGGAATTCCTGTACAGAAGTGGCTGAAAAAGTGTTAAGAGCATCTTCCGTCTCTCAGTGCTCAGTCAAGGAGAAAGAGTATCTCAGCTCATCTGCAAACTGTGAAAGAAGGAAGAGACAAGGAGAGCTCATATTTGAGCTTTGAGGGTGGGATAGTGGACTGGAAGGAGAACCTGGAGATTTAAGGTTCTGCAGAAGGAAATGAATGGTTTCATCAGTGTATAATTTAAGGAAGAAAAAAAGAACTGAATGGGGACGAGGTTGCAACTTTGCTGCTAGCAATAGACACATTCAGCAGTAACTAGGCATCTCAGGCCCAATTCACACGTACATGGCGGCAACATAGGTATTATGGTTTCTTCCCATGGCTCTCTGTAAACATTTGGATAAGAGAACCACGGGCTCAGTGCTGGCTCCAGGTTTTTGAGAGCCCTTCAGCAAGATATGCTCAGTGGACCCGCTCCCTCAATGGGGGTCTACCTTCTCATCCTCTGTCTCATCATTGCTACCACTTGCTTGCTTGCTTGACAGGCAGAGAGCCAGTGAGCAAATAGGCATTGGTATCTATTGCTCCTTCTTCTCACCACCACCATCGTCTGGGACAAAGCAAGAGGTAAGTGAAGAAGCAGGTTGCAATGGTGGAGAGGAGGAGCAAGTCCAGGGAGCTCTTGTCAGTGGGCCCTTGCTGGGTGTGGGCCCTCAGCAGGTGCCCAACCATGCCCACCCTTGACACCAGCCCTGAGTGGGACATTCCCAGGTATGTGTGCATTGGATTACTATAGCCTGAAACCCTGGCCTGAAATGACTTTAAACCCTTCTGACTAGCTAAGTTACCGTATTACGTAGCTATCGCTGAAACTAGGAACTTTTCTCCTATAAAGGTGAGAGGTTATTTTCCTTGCTGAAATTAGCCACAGGTGAGGTGATATATACTGGGGATCCAGTATCCCAGTTGCTCTGACTGAGAGGCTAATTTAACTTGCTGTGTCGGTTCGCACATCACGCTAACCCACCCTGGCAATAAGCCACAGTGGGTTGGTTGTTTCGTGAACAACCCACAGTGAGTGTGCCCAACAGATGATCGGGCTCGCCATGGGTTGTTCGCCCCCGCCTTCCCCCCTGGTCCTCCAGCCAGTAACTGAGACACCACAGGAGGACCAAGTTGGCTCCCCCTTCCTGCCATGATTGCAAGCCATTTATTTTTTTTGGCTCATTGTGGCTTTTTCCCCTTCCCCCCTTTTTTGACAGCCAGTAACAGCCCTTCCAATGTGCCTAAGCAGCACATTGGAGGTTCTGTCACTGGTTGGACACCCTTTCTAAAAAAAAAAAAATACTTCACTTTACTCACGGTGGGATCGGTTACCCAGATTTGGGTGACATGACAACCCACTGTGGGTGAAACAAACCGTAGAACAGCCCATGGGTTCTCAGGGTGGCTTATTTGGAAAAAAGAAGAAGACCCAAGCCACTGTGGGTGAAGCAGTCTGGGTTCTGATGACATGATAACACACCATGGCTAGTTACACACAATGGGTTTGTCATGTCATGCGAACCTGGCCTCTGACTTAAACAAAACCTGCTTTCTATCTTAACCTTAAACAACTTAAGGTCTGACAGTTTGTAAATCAAAACGCATTTGGTTTCTTTCCTTTCATTTTGATATATGAAATTATGTCCTATTCCCCCCCCCCCCTAAATAAATGCTTTACTTTTCAAGAATATTCCTAAGTATTGCCTTGGGAGTTTAGCTTTGGACTAGCCAAGGAGTACAAAAACTGCGGCAGCCAAGCAAGCCATTTCTGGCATCCCACCGGACACCCCATCCCTGCATTGGCCACCAAAAAAGCCTGTGGCAGCACTGCCTGGGGCTTCTCCTGCTAGTGCTAGGACTAGCAAGAGAAACCCTTCCCTTATCTCCAATCTCTTCTGACAGACTGGAGATGAGTAGGGGGTTAACTAATTAGCGCTAGCAAGAGAAGCCTTCCCTATCTTTGATCTCTCCTGAGGGATCCGGGAAGAGTTTCCCTTTAGTGCTAGCACTAGCAAGTTAACCCCTTCCCAGGGCCGGTGCTACCATTATGCCAACTAGGCAGCTGCCTAGGGTGCAGGGCTAAAGGGGGCGCCAGTCAGAAGCAGTGGCAGGAGGAGGAGAAGGAGGTGGAGGAAAGAAGAGGGGAGCTCGTGTGTGTGTGTGTGTGTGTGTGTGTGCGTGCGCGCGCGCGCGCGTATGTGCAAAAGGGGGGAGGGGGAGGCCCTGGAGATGCCTGGACTCAGCACCACCACCAGTAGCAGCAGCAGCAGCTCCCGATAATTGAGGGACCCCAGCAGCCTGGTGGGGCTAGGGCATGCTGGGGGGGGTGTTATTTGGAGGGGGGTGGCAGGGGGAGGCGCAGATCCCCCTCCCCCCAAGCCCTGGCTTGGTAACAATGTTGCCGAAGAAGAAGGTGGCCAGCGCCACCCCCCCCTCCCGCTGTGCCACCGAGCTCCCTACATTGCATATTGCTTTCCCCCAACCTTCTGCGCTGCTGCTGCTGCTTGCTGCTGCTGCTCGTGCAGCAGGGAGAAGAAAAAATATGGATCCTTCGTCCTTCTGAAATTATTCCTCGACAGAGGACCGAAAACAGGATCTTTCCCGCTCCTCCTCCACCACCACCAGGATCTTTCCCCCTCCGCCTCCTCCACCACCAGGATCTTTCCCCTCCTCCACCACCACCAGGATCTTTCCCCCTCCTCCTCCACCACCAGGATCTTCCCCCTCCTCCACCACCACCACCAGGATCTTTCCCCCTCCTCCACCACCACCAGGATCTTTCCCCCTCCTCCACCACCACCAGGATCTTTCCCCTTCCCCTCCTCCACCACCACCAGGATCTTCCCCTCCTCCACCCACCAGGATCTTTCCCCCTCCTCCTCCCCACCACCAGGATATTTCCCCTCCTCCTCCACCCCACCAGATCTTTCCCGCTCCTCCTCCACCACCAGGATCTTTCCCCCTCCTCCTCCACCACCACCAGGATCTTTCCCCCTCCTCCACCACACCCCACCAGGATCTTTCCCCCCCCTCCTCCTCCACCACCAGGATCTTTCCCCCTCCTCCTCCACCACCAGGATCTTCCCCTGTCTCCTCCACCACCAGGATCTTTCCCCCTCCTCCCTCCACCACCAGATCTTTCCCCCTCCTCCACCACCACCACCAGGATCTTTCCCCTCCTCCACCACCACCACCAGGATCTTTCCCCCTCCTCCACCACCACCAGGATCTTTCCCCCTCCTCCACCACCACCACCAGGATCTTTCCCCCCCCTCCTCCACCACCACCAGGATCTTTCCCCCTCCTCCTCCACCACCAGGATCTTTCCCCCTCCTCCTCCACCACCAGGATCTTTCCCCCTCCTCCACCACCAGGATCTTTCCCCCTCCTCCACCACCACCAGGACTTTCCCCCCCTCCTCCACCACCACCCAGGATCTTTCCCCCTCCTCCACCACCACCACCAGGATCTTTCCCCCTCCTCCTCCACCACCAGGATCTTTCCCCCTCCTCCACCACCACCATCACCAGGATCTTTCCCCTCCTCCTCCACCACCAGTCTTTCCCCCTCCTCCTCCACCACCAGGATCTTTCCCCCTCCTCCTCCACCACCAGGATCTTCCCCCTCCTCCTCCACCACCAGGATCTTTCCCCCCCTCCTCCACCACACCAGATCTTCCCCCTCCTCCTCCTCCTCCTCCTCCTCCTCCTCCACCACCACCACCACCCTTTCTCCCTCCCCTTCTTTCTCTTGTTCTCTTTCTGTCCTTTTTTTTTTTTAATTGCTCGCTGCCGACTTTCCCTTCCTGTTATTTTCTAGGCACACACGGGGCGCAGAGAAAAAATGGGTGGGAGATGATTCCTAGAGAGAGAATCCTCCGCTCCGAGCGGCTGCCACCTGCGTGTTTCTGGCGTCTGTGCACGTCAGAGGGGGAAGCCACGCGGACTCTCATTCCCACGTGCAGACTTTCTGCCCAGCTCAGCTCCAACCTCAGAAGTGAACCAGTGGGGGAGAGAAGCACTTAGGCGCACATCGGGAGCTGCCTTGCCCTGAGTCAGATCCCCCCCTCCATCTAGCCCAGCATTGTCTACACTGACGGGCAGCAGCGGCTCTCCAGGCTTTCAGGCAGGATCCCTTCCGAGCCCTGCTGGAGATGCGGGGGGGGGGCACTGAACCTGGGACCTTCTGCATGCAAAGCAGGGGCTCTACCCATGAGCCACGCCCCCCCTACATGAAGCGAGGGGGCACAGAGGGTGGAGGGGGTTGAGCTCCTCTCACTGGCCCACTCCTTTCTGTGTATAAATAAATAATAATTGACCCTTTTGGGTGGGCGGGGCAATGTGCATAAATCTGGCTGGGTGACCGGCCAGATGGGCGATTAAGGGGGGGCGCTAAATATCTGATCTTGCCTAGGGCACCAAACTGCCTTGCACCGGCCCTGGGTAGATCGCGGTGAGTCTGACGTGAATGGTGGCGGTAAGTAGCCTGTCAGGCGGTCTTCCTACTCCTCACTAGCCCCAGGCCAGGTCTCTGTGTTAAAAAAATAAAAAATAAAATGCTCAATGAGGTTGTGCTGGGTGGTCTCCTGACTGGGTTGGGCAGTCTCTTTCCTGGGCACTGTTTGCTGGGCAGTCTCTTTCCCTGGGCACTGTTTGCTGGGCAGTCTCTTTCCCTGGGCACTCTTTGCTGGACAGTCTCTTTCCTGGGCACTCTTTTCTGGACAGTCTCTTTCCCTGGGCACTTTTGCTGGGCAGTCTCTTTCCCTGGGGACTGTTTGCTGGGGGGGGAGGGAGATATTTTCCCAGGGCTCTGGGATGGTATATGTGCCTACTAAGACATGTCATTGATTTTACTGGGTCGCTAAGGCCCCCAAATATATTTGCTTAGGTAATGTGTAATTGGTCCCCTGTTATCCCCCCCTTTCTTTTCATGTATTCACTTTACTAAACTGTGATTAATATGTGTAACTGCAAAACTTATAAACACCTTTCAAAAAGGAAATGTCTCTGAGCTTACTTTTGGTAAGTATTCCAATTTTTTTTGCACATTTTACTGCATTGCTTTTTATTTAATTCCATACATTTACTTTTATACCCCCCCAAATTTTACTTGCATCCCTGTTCTCTAAAGGGGCGGTTTTAAGGGGCGGTCCTAGGGGTGGGTAGGGGCGTGGCCAGGGGAGGGGGGGTGAGTTCCACCACCATTTCTCTGAGAAAAAAAGCCCTGAGTAGGGGGTTAACTAATTAGCGCTAGCAGGGGAAGCCTTCCCTATCTTTGATCTCTCCTGAGGGATCCGGGAAGAGTTTCCCTTTAGTGCTAGCACTAGCAAGTTAACCCCTTCCCAGGGCCGGTGCTACCATTAGGCCAACTAGGCAGCTGCCTAGGGTGCAGGGCTAAAGGGGCATCAGTCAGAAGCAGTGGCGGCGGCAGGAGGAGGAGGAAAGAAGAGGGGAGCTTGTGTGTGTGTGTGTGTGTGTGTGCGTGCGCACGCACAAAAGGGGGGAGGGGCAGGTCCTGGACTCAGCACCACCACCAGTAGCAGCAGCAGCTCCCGAGAATCGAGGGACGCAGCAGCCTGGCAGGGCTAGGGAAGGCTGAGGGGGGCATTATTTGGGAGGCGGTGCAGCGGGAGGTGGAGATCCCCCTCCCCCAAGCCCTGGCTTGATAACAATGTTGCCAGAAGAAGAATGTGGCCTGCACCGCCGCCGCCGCCGCCGCCACCTCCTGCTGCGCCGAGCTCCCTACATAATGTAGGGAGTGTCTCCCACCCATTTTTTCTCTGTGCCCGTGTGTGTGTGTGTGTGTAAAACGACCTTCTCCAGGCGCTCCTCTGTCGTGTGCGCCGTTTCTGTTTTCATAGAAACCGATCCGTGTGCCTAGAAAATAACAGGAAGGGAAAGTCGGCAGTGAGCAATTAAAAAAAAAAAAAGGACAGAAAGAAAGAGAACGAGAGAAAGAAGGGGAGGGAGAAAGGGTGGTGGTGGTGGAGGGGGAAAGATCCTGTTTTCGGTCGCTGCCTGAGGAATAATTTCAGAAGAGAAGGATAGGATCCATATTTTTTCTTCTTCTCCCTGCTGCACCAGCACCAGTAGCGCCAGCGCCAGCGCCAAAGGTTCAGGAAAGCAAATGCAATGTAGCCTACATCCCTGTAGCCTTTGGTCCCACCCACCACTAGAAGTTGGGCAGGGCCAGAGAGCTTCTGGAGGAGAAAAGCACTTAGGCGCACCGGGAGCTGCCTTGCCCTGAGTCAGACTCCACCCCCCTGTCCATCTAGCCCAGCATTGTCGACACGGACGGGCAGCAGCGGCTCTCCAGGCTTTCAGGCAGGATCCCTTCCGAGCCCTGCTGGAGATGCGGGGGGGGGGGCACGGAACCTGGGACCTTCTGCATGCAAAGCAGGGGCTCTACCCATGAGCCACACACCCCGACATGAAGCGAGGGAGCACAGAGGGTGGAGGGGGTTGAGCTCCTCTCACCGGCCCACTCCTTTCTGTGTATAAATAAATAATAATTGACCCTTTTGGGTGTGCGAGGCAGTCATGTGCATAAATCTGGCTGGGTGACCGGCCAGATGGGCGATTAACAAGGGGGGGGGTAAATATCTGATCTTGCCTAGGGCACAAAACTGCCTTGCACCGGCCCTGCCCCTTCCTTATCTCTGACTGGAGTGTGCACTCTCTGCTGGGAAACCACTCTTCCTGGTAACTAAGGTAGCCTATCCCGGTGTGTCCTGTTCTCCAGGATGACGGCTGTCTCTGCAGAGAAGCATGGCATACAGGGATGATTCCCCTCACACAATCTGTCTCGCTCCAGAATGGGGCTCCCCAAAGCCCGCCAAGCAGCTGTTTGGTGGGCTGCCTGGCGCCTCATTCTGCCGAGGAGCAAGGCGTGTGCTCCTTGTTTCCGAGCAAAAGCACTGGGATTTCGGTGACAGCAGCCGCTTCCAGCAGCAGTCGGGGAGGGATGTGGCCCTCGCAGTGCACCCCCCACCTCAAGCACTGGAAGTTGCCCACTCCTGATCTAGAACTACCTCATAGCCTTACATGCGAGAATGACAGCACTAAATATGTGATAAATGTCCTTTTTGTCCTTTAAAAATAGATAATTGGGGGAGGAAAGGTGCTATCCAGGCATCAGGAATGGGGGACAGGCTACCTTAATTAGGGGGCTGGAAACTGGGAGTGAGCTTTACATTTAGAATGGAACTTCCTGCCTCTGGAGGTCAGGCAAGACCCGACACTGTGTTGCTTGCAGCGCCTGCTGAAGACCTCCTTGTTCCGGGAAGCCTTCTCTGCTGTCCAACCACCATTTTAATGATACCGTGTTTTCAATGTATCGTTTTTTTTCTTTTATTTGTTTTTATTTTTATTGTTCACTGCTCTGGAATCTGCTTAGCTATGGAGCAGTATACAAATACTGTAAATAAATAAATAAACATGAAAAGATACCAGTTGCAGACAGAAGGAGGTGCACGCCCCAGTTAAGGATGTCTTTTTTTTTTTAGCGCTGTGCTGAAAATGCGTCCAACATTCCCCCCCCCGACCATTCTCATTCAATCTGACAGAAAAGATATTGCTTTCGAAAAGAAATTCAGCGGTGAAGAAAATTTCGTAGAAATTCTCATGGATTGGGTTTGTGTTTCTTGCACTTACCTTACTTTTGAGGGGGCTGAGGAGTGTGTGTGAGACAGTGCCCTGTCTTTCACTGTACAATCATCTCTCTGGCAGCGTGTAGCCTCCTCCGCTTCCTGCCCTTCAATTAAAGCCAGCGGAAGAAAACATCATGAGGTAATTCATCCCATAGGGCTTTTTCAGATCAGGAAGTGCAGGCAGTCTGGGATGCTGCAGAGCAATGAAGAGATGTGTAGTAGAAAGAACACACACACACACACACACACACACACACACAGAGCAACCTTGGCCAACTTACAGTGATAAGGCAACTCAAGAACACCACAGAAATAAAGTATAAAACACCCTAAGAATGAGGCAGATGTCTCTTTCAGGGGGAAGAAAACTTTCAGGAATCTGGAGGACAGATTTGGCTCAGCACTGGCTCCACCTCTTCCCTGGAGCTGGACACAACACTGCCCCCCTCACACCTGCATGGTGGTGGAAGCAAAATGGGAACCAGGCAGCACAGTTGATGCTGTCGCCACTTGCAGTGGCAGCACAAAACCTGCAAAACCCTTAGGGGAAAAAAAGAGAAAGAAACTGTGCTATGACCCCTGCCAATGATGAGCCCTACCTGGAAAAATTTGGTGAAATTGTCCCGTCCCCCCCAATTTCTCTGTCCACAAATATGGAGAATGTCAAGGGGCCATTTGCACACAGCTCTTATATTTTTGGCTTACAAATTCGCTGCATTTTACACTCATGTCAGCTCTTCCGACCCTATGACGCAGGAGGGGGAAAAAAAGTATGCGTTGGTTGGTACATTGAGAAAGAAATCTGTGCTAATGACACCGGCTCTGCACACCTTGCAAGGAAGCCGGGTCAAGATAAGCTGCCACCTCTGGAGCAGCTGTTCTGGGCTGAAGCGTTTTCACAGTCTTTACACTCTCCAACGGGTGCGAGACACTCCAAATGAAGTGCAGCTCCAAAGAGCACGTCCAGCTCTTTCTGCATTAACGGCAGAAATGTTTTTTTGGGGTGGGGTGGGGGTGGGGGTTGTAGCAGAAGGGAACACATATTGCAACCTTTTAAAGGATGGCACAGCAAGTACGCTTCCCCCATGCGTTAGATAGCTCCAGGAGGTATTGCATCTGCCGGAGGCACAATGCTTCTTAGAGCTCTTGACTGAGCAGCGCCGCTCTCTGCTCCCAGCGCAACCATCTGAGTCTATAACCTGCAATCTAGCTCTAAGGTGGAAGGAGGGTCAGCGGCTATATTATCATGCATATCTGCTACCTTCCCTGGGGAAGGCTTTGTATTCAGCAGGATTATTATGGGGGGGGGGAACTGTACATCTCGGTGGTGATTAAAATGCCAAAAGAGAAACAACGCCCTCTTCTATTCTCACCATTTTTAAGGCTTTCCCCAAATGATCTGTACATCGTGTAACCAATGTACTGTTGTGGCAAATTAGTTGTGCAGGATCCTGATATCTTCTGTCAACCAAGTGCTTTTGTTTGGGCAACACTGCAAGCAGCAGTATCTCCTTGCTGGGAAAATACCACTCTTTCCTCAGCCAGCAGACCATTGCTATTTAGAGTGATGTCTGGAATGTGGGTACACACGCCCAGGGCCGGATTAAGAGCATTATGGGCCTGGTGCTGAGGATTTTGGTGGGCCTTTTTATGGAAATAAATAAAATGAAGACGCAATTTTATATTAAAACAAATTAAATATTTTAGTCAGCAAAGAAGAACAGTCAGCAAAGAAGTTACACAGTCAACAAAGTTAAGGTCATTCACAAACTCCAAATATTGCTTTCAACTAGCAACAAGCAACCTGCATTTAGCCTTCACACCAGCAACTGGTGTACATAGGCATACTGCCTCCGATACTGGATAGCATAGAGCCATCAGGACTAGTAGCCATTGATATCCTTCTCCTCCATAAATTTGATGGGGGAAGTGTGTGTGTGTGTGTGTGTGTGAGAGAGAGAGACACACACACACACACACACACAGAGAGAGAGAGAGTTAATCCAAATCTTTTCCCTAGTCAAAATTGCACCTGAAAAAAACATGTTCATGCTCATTAGCCCCCAAGGAGAAAAAGGTCCTATGCAGGTTTAGACAGAAATAAGGCCTACAACTCCCAGAATACCTCAGCCAGCATGGCCAGCTGGCAGATGCTGAGACTTGAAGGACTTACTACTTCTGGCTAAAGATGCACAGGATTGCATTGTTATTTTTCATCCCTCATCCCTCCCTATTCCTTTTTCCTTGTGTGCTGTGTCTTTTTAGACTGTAAGCCTGCAGGCAGGGACTGTCTTCCTTTACTGATCATATGTAAGCCCCGCCAGGAGTCTATTTGACTGAGGAGCGGGATAACAATACTCTAAAATAAATTTAGTAAATAATTAGTTTGAAATAAGTCTTTAAAAAATAAAAAGATGAGCATCTATAACCATGCACCTGCCCATACAGGTGCTCGCAGAGTATAAAATATTTTTTTAAAAAATAAGGAAGAAAAGGTGCTGCAGCAACCAGCACCAACCTCGATGGGCCCCAGCCTGTCTCCTGAGCAGGATACTGCAGTGGGCTTGGGAAAGGCGTATGATTAAAGTCCCCAAGCACCCTGCAAATATTTTACTCAGAGGAAATGCTACTGCCCCACAAACACCACACCACGTCTTGCTCAGATTCTGTTTTTAAAAAACACGGCCCACAACCACCACATCTTGCTCCAAGAAATTCAAAAATGACCCACAACTCCCACATTTTGCACAGAAAACATAAGAAACGACCCCGCCTCTAAGCTCTGGGATGAGCAGAAAGAGGCCCGGAGGCCACGCGGGCCCACTTCGGGTCAGCGAAATCCTAGTTGAGTCGCACAAGCCACCACAGCTTAGATCACGCCACCTCCAAGCTGCCCCACCGCCAAAGCACCCCCCACCCCACCACCCGTGAACGCGAGTCCTTGCCTGGCGGGCTCCTCAGTGGGGGGTGGATTATCCAGTATTAAACACTGAAGCTCCATGTTTTAAAGCAATCTACAACACTGACCAATGCTGCTCCTTGCTAGAAGAGGAAGCAGCAGCGCCAGTGCTAGGATGACTTTTCCAGAATTATATTATTATATAATATCTGATATATTATAATTATTACATTATTCGATTTTATGTTCTTTTATAATATTTCATAAGTGGCTTTTGTAATTTTTTTAAAACCTTACTTGAACCCTTAATTTTGGATATCTGGTGTTTTTCATGGGGGGGGGGTCAGTGCTTGCAAGGCAATCTTTTTCTTTTTGTTTTCTAATTGTCAGGATTGAGCTTCAGAGAAGGTTCTTGCCTTTCCTTCTGACACTGTATCTCACCTGTTAGAGGCACCGAGTCAGCTCTGTTAGGAAAGGAAATCTTTGGCAATTTAAAGAAAGGAATCATGTGATCAATTCCCTCATTCTCCTCTCCCCTCCCTCCCTCCCTCCCTCGGTCCGGGACACCCGGTGCAGCCCCCGCCTCCTCCTCTTTCCGCCCAGCTAACCCCTTCCCCATGGGGCGCCCTCCCGTGCACGCGCACGCACAGGCACGCGCACCCCTCGCCTCCACCTCCCAGTTGAGCGGCGTCTCTCTACTCTTAAAGGGGCCATGGGCAAAATTCAATTGTAGCTAAGCTAAAACTGCAAGCTGAGCTGCCACTGCCCACGTGGCCCCTTTAAAAGCAGCTTGAAGGACAACGCCATTTTCCTGGCAAGTGGGGACTCTGCTCTTTCCCACCAGCTGCCTCGGTGCCTCCCTCCCTCCCGTGATCCAGTGAGACCCCCCCTTGTGAATTGGGGGTGGGGGGAGGGGGAGGGGCATGGCGGGGGGGGAAGGTGCAAGCTGGAACACCCCCCCATTTCACCCCACAGGTAATCCGTTTGGGGTTTCCCCACATGCAGCGCGGCAGCGGCAGCAGCCAGCAGGCGGCGGCGCGGCTCGGGCGAGTGGGCGCGCCGCGCGCTGCCGGGCCGGCTGTGGGCCTATTTTATGGTAGGGGCCTGGAGCTGCAGCTCCAATAGCCCCTATCTTAATCCGGCCCTGAAAGTGCTCATTTCTTAATGTATTTTGATATGTCTTTTGAGCCAAGAACAGCGTCAGAAGAAGAACATTCAAGAAGAGCAAAATCCAGTGGAGGTGAAAACCAGGTCTGTTTGTATTGGAACTGATAAAGACCAAATTCAGTGGCCCTGCACACGCCACAGGTTGCTTGAAGAATTTGGTGGCCTCCGGGCCTCTTTCTGCTCATCCCAGAGCTTAGAGGCGGGGTCGTTTCTTATGTTTTCTGTGCAAAATGTGGGAGTTGTGGGTCATTTTTTTGAATTTCTTGGAGCAAGATGTGGTGGTTGTGGGCCGTGTTTTTTAAAAACAGAATCTGAGCAAGACGTGGTGTGGTGTTTGTGGGGCAGTAGCATTTCCTCTGAGTAAAATATTTGCAGGGTGCTTGGGGACTTTAATCATACGCCTTTCCCAAGCCCACTGCAGTATCCTGCTCAGGAGACAGGCTGGGGCCCATCGAGGTTGGTGCTGGTTGCTGCAGCACCTTTTCTTCCTTATTTTTTAAAAAAATATTTTATACTCTGCGAGCACCTGTATGGGCAGGTGCATGGTTATAGATGCTCATCTTTTTATTTTTTAAAGACTTATTTCAAACTAATTATTTACTAAATTTATTTTAGAGTATTGTTATCCCGCTCCTCAGTCAAATAGACTCCTGGCGGGGCTTACATATGATCAGTAAAGGAAGACAGTCCCTGCCTGCAGGCTTACAGTCTAAAAAGACACAGCACACAAGGAAAAAGGAATAGGGAGGGATGAGGGATGAAAAATAACAATGCAATCCTGTGCATCTTTAGCCAGAAGTAGTAAGTCCTTCAAGTCTCAGCATCTGCCAGCTGGCCATGCTGGCTGAGGTATTCTGGGAGTTGTAGGCCTTATTTCTGTCTAAACCTGCATAGGACCTTTTTCTCCTTGGGGGCTAATGAGCATGAACATGTTTTTTTCAGGTGCAATTTTGACTAGGGAAAAGATTTGGATTAACTCTGTGTGTGTGTGTGTGTGTGTGTGTGTGTCTCTCTCTCTCACACACACACACACACACTTCCCCCATCAAATTTATGGAGGAGAAGGATATCAATGGCTACTAGTCCTGATGGCTCTATGCTATCCAGTATCGGAGGCAGTATGCCTATGTACACCAGTTGCTGGTGTGAAGGCTAAATGCAGGTTGCTTGTTGCTAGTTGAAAGCAATATTTGGAGTTTGTGAATGACCTTAACTTTGTTGACTGTGTAACTTCTTTGCTGACTGTTCTTCTTTGCTGACTAAAATATTTAATTTGTTTTAATATAAAATTGCGTCTTCATTTTATTTATTTCCATAAAAAGGCCCACCAAAATCCTCAGCACCAGGCCCATAATGCTCTTAATCCGGCCCTGAGCACTTTGAAAGAAAATACATGTAAAATACATATTTGAATGCGAATTTGGAGGGCAGATTTTTTTTAAAACTGAAGATTAATGATGAAATGAAACAGAAGAGAACTATGAGTTCTCCCATGAAAATGGCACAGACTGGAAATAGACTGATTTCACTAGTCACAGTCACCTAATGGATAGTGCCCATGACATTACCAATGATGAGCGATGCAACTTTATTCTAGGCCAGGGATGTAGAACCTCTTTCAGCCCGAGGGCCAAATTCCATTTTGGAGAAGCTCTCGGGGACCACATTCCAGTGGTGGCCAGGGTCAAAGGCAAAATGGGCAGGCCAAATTATATTTTAAAAATCAGCATATTTAAACTAACACTAAAAGGTAGCTTTAAAGGTAGATAGAGGGCCGGCTCATCAGGGGCCAACATACCTTAAAGAGATAGTCATTTGGGGCAATGAAGTGGAATATAAATTTAATAAATAAATAGATTGGACTGTCCAAGTGTGGCCACTTACACATTGCCCCCCCCCAAAGAGGAAATGCATCACTAAAAAAAGAGGACAAAAGAAAACACAGACCATTTGTATATGTCAACATATACTGTATGTATAGATGCACATTTAGAAATGATTACTATAACTTAAATAGAAGCACTATGCAACTCGGAATAGTGGGGAAGACTATGACTAGGTGGTCTGTGTTCTTGCTCGGTCTGCTGTTCAGGGGCTAATTGTTGATGGGCAACTTCAAAGTCCTTACTGTCCTTTTCATGGTTCATTCATCTTTAAGGCAGACTTGGATGGGGCAGTCCTTCAAATAGGGGAAAAAGAGGACTGCCCTTTACAGAGGACAGTCCTCTATTTGAAGGGCTGTTAAAGTAGGACACCTGGCTATCCGTTTTATGCATATGCAGAAAATTACATAGCTGTGGTATTCCCCTACCCCTTGCTTGGTACCTTTCTCACTATCCATTGCAACCTGATCTTGAGATTCAATAGTGATTCTCCTTGGCTATCAATACTTAGGGTGGCCATATGTCCTACTTTACAGAGGACAGCCCTCTATTTGAAGGGCTGTTAAAGGGCAGTCCTCTTTTTCAAGTTGTCCCCTATTTGTCAGATTGGAGTCCTCTATTTAAAGGTGCGCTCTGTTTGAGGGTGTGTGTGGGGGCCAAGTCTGTTTTAAATATAAGAACCATAAGAAGGGAGAACATTTGCCCATCCACTGTTAGCACTTGGACAGCAGGCTGAGCTGACTCACAGCTCACAGCCTCCCCCACTATGGAGAGATGTATGGTATTTCTATTTTGTTGGGACTTGAAAAAGATGCTAGGAGAGGATATATTGTGGAGTAATATCCTTCCTATCTCACATTAGTGAGATCAGCAGAGTAGAGTCCCTTTCCAGCTTAAAAGAAGCTTAGATTTGGCTAGCGTTAGCCAGTTAGCATTTGGTGATCCAGGATGCTTTAAGGAAGACTGGATTTCCCTGGTTTTGCCCCCTTTTCTCTCCCTCAGAACAGTAATCAGAGACACAGTCTTGTAAAAGTTAAACGTAACATTTACTCACTCAGATTATGCAGTTTCATTCAGGCAGGCTTAAAAGCGTTTCTTACAGTTGGTTACAAGTTCATTTGTAGTTACTTGGGGTCTGAACTTGTGGAGTTCAGACCAGCAGCAACTCTGGTTACATGCTGCTGTTAGAACAACGTGGAGGCAACTCACTTTACTACCACATTCAGAGTCTCAGTAAGAAGGAGAAGAGCTGAGAGCTACGCCCACTTCCTGCTGAGGCTCAGCTAAACACACACTGAGTATCTTCTAGGGAATCCACCTTAGAAGATACCAGTGGCCTTAACCATTTCATCCAACTAACTGGTGAAACATGAGCCATTGGTTTTGACTGCACTTTTAAATATCCCACATATTTCAAGTGTGGTCTTTCTATTTAAATTATAGTAATTATTTCTAAATTAGCATCTCTATAACTCTATATTAGCAAATGAAAATTTTATGCAAATCTGTGGCCTCTTGTTTTGGTGATGCATATGTGGCCGCCCTTGTTACCTTGTTCGACAGCCACAAGTTAAAACCCAGAGCATCCCAGTTCTACAGACGCAGCAAGGTGTCCCCCCCCACCACACCCGCTTTAGTATAGGCTGATGGTATCTAAAGCCAAAGCGCAGAAGAGGGATGAGAAAGGAGGGTGTGCTAATCGTCAACTGCTTCGTTGCAAGGTATGGGCCTGCTGATGGAAATGGCCCACTATTGGAAATCCCGTTCAATATATGGGTACCATGAAGGAGTAGCTGTTAAAGGTATGTGAAAGTAACACAAATGAATATGTTAATGGATTTGGTTCCTAGAAGAAAAGGACAGTTGAGACCTACCACTTCTCCCCCCCACACACCCATAAATGGTCTCCTTTGGTTGTATTCTGAAATGTGAGCACCTGTGGATTTCTTCCATCAACATTGGGTTAGACTTTTGAGGTCCTTTTCAACTCTATGATTGCATGGATTTTGGCCTAGAAAGACTGGATGATTTAAGATGTTTAAAGGTTATTATTATATTTTATTCATTCCTAATGAAGATTTTTTTTAGAAAAACCAAAACCCAAGAGAAGTGCACTACCAAAGTTGGATATAAACTGCTGTATTCTTGATATTCTTTCCATCTCAGTGATGGCAACAACTGTAATTATTTAGCACAGAACAATGAGTTCTAACTGAGGCAAGCAAACAAACTGGCAAAAAGCACATCCTTTTAAATGTAACTGCAGATTCCTTCCCCTACCTTCCCTCTGAACTTTCCTCACCAAAGCCACAGTGGTTAAATGCACATTGGATGCTTTCACTACTGGCTACTTCTCTGTCCTTCACACAGCCTCCGGAGTTTGGAGAACAGATGGTTGGAGCTGCAGTTGACATTTACAGTGGTGGAGGATGAGGGCCCGGAAGTTCCTGGTTCAGCCTTCACCCACTTTCTTAATTTATTGATAAACTCCATTGACAGGAAAATTAAAAGATGAGTATAAAACTGCCTTCTTGCACTGTGCTCGCAAGGTTTTGTTTTGTAAAACCACATCTTTAGTTCATGAATTAGGAATAGAATGAAGGAGGTTGAGATATCAGCAGTCAGAAAATCAGGGTAGATTTTTTGTATGTGGAGGACAGGGCCGGCGGGGTGAATTCCCCACCTCAGCTGGTGGATCTGGAAGGGCAGCAGATCCTGCACACCCTGCCGCTGGTAGGGTCATGCTGCCACCACTACCCTAGACTTCTCAAAGTGAGGCATAGGGTGCGCGGCTGCTCTGGAAACTCCCACTGGCCACTCTCCGGCTGCAGGAGAGCAGCCGTTGTGGCTCTGGAGCAGCTTCCACCGCCCACCTATGCCTCACTCTGGGTAAGGCATAGGCTGGCAGCTGCTCTGGAGAGCAAAGGCCACAGCAAGAGAATCCCCAGCATGCTGCACGCCCGATGCCTTGCTCTGAGGACTCCTTAGGATGAGTGAGGGATCAGGTGGTAGGCTCTCTGGGGAGCTGTGCCAGTGCAGCTCTTCACAGAGCCCATCTAGCCCAATGGCCTCACACTGAGGGGTCCTTCGTGAGAGTGGGGCATTGGCAGGGAGGTAGCCCCGAGACCACCTGTGTTGCCTCAGCACAGGCAGTTTCTAGGGCCACCCCCCTACCAATGCCTTGCTCTCACCTCAGAGCAAGGTATTGAGAGGAAGGCGGGTGGCCGGTGGGAAGGGGAAGGAGAGGGAGGGGGGTGCTCACAACTCCTCCCCCCCCCACCCACAAGTGGCAACCATCCTGCTATGGCTGAATCAGACTCGGCATTAGAGGAAATTATGGGGCAATCCAGAAGGCAAGGCAACAAAATAGGCAAAGGTTTCAGTTTAGTATAGGATCAGGCTAAAGCAGGAGTGGTCAAGATTCAAGCAAAAGTCAATGTACAGCTAAGCAGCCAGATACAATACACAGTCCAGAAGCAGAGTCAAGCAGGAGTCCAAGAGCCAGTAGCACAGAGGGCTGATCACAAGGCAACATCTGGAACCAAGGCCCTGGAGCGGAAAGAACAATGTCGTTCCAGTACAGGCTAGGCTAAAACTGAAGGCTTATATAGCTAGAGCTTAATCCTGACCCTCACCCAGGGATCAGCTGCAGTGCATGACAGGCCCTCTGGCAAAAGTCCTACTTGGGAGGAGGACCTTGCTCCCGAGAGTCCTCTTTTTTAACTGAGCAGTTCTTCTCAAAGGAGCCTTATTGGCTCTTGAGGTGCTGGGACTGTGGGGGCGAGGTGGTTGCCCAGCTTCTACCTCTGAGGCAGAACTCCCTTCCTCCTGTGGGGAAGGACTAGCGGTGATCTCCCCTGAAGGCCCAGGCTCCCCAGATCTCCTGACATGGGTTGCTCCTTGGTGTTGTTTGTTTCTGGGAGCTCCAGCTCCCCCTCAGAGGAGGATTCCTTCAGCAGCTCCTGCTCTTCTTGCTCTCCCGGTGCGGCGGCAGTGACTTTTGCTCCACTTCCTCCCCCTGCAGCACTTAGCAGCAGCAGCTTGTGCTCCCCCGCCCCATGTGGCAGTGGCGGCGGCTGAGCGGCTCACTGCCTTCCCAACCCATGCGCACTCCTCACTGCCCCATGTGGCGGCAGCTCATGCTCCTCCCCAACAGCGTTGTCACCATGTCCTCTTGCCTCAGCTGGTGGGAGGTCTTATACCAGCCCTAGTGGAGGAAAAGGACTGTGGGCTAAGTTCTGGTACAGAAAACCTTGGGGCTAAGCATGTGCTCAGCACAAACGTCTATAGAATTCTCAGGGAGTGGGGAGAAGCCACTGTTCACTCTACAGGGGTGGGCAACTTTTCACCCATCCTTCCTTCCTCTGCAGCGCTCCTGTGCCCCCTGAAAATTTGCTCCAGAGGCTTAGAGTGACCCTGCAGAGCAGGATGAGAGGCAGCACGGGGTGGGGATGGGGGTCTGCTAGGAAAAGGGGCAGTCAGAGAAAATCACCTCTCCCCCCCCTTCCTTCAGCGGTGGACCTCCAGTGGATCTCAGTCTATTCAGTCAGTGGAAGGAGTCTTTTCCTTTTTCATGGAATGGCCTGCTCAGATCCAACTCAATGTGTTTTAGATGAGGATATTAGTTCATAGCATTTAGCCTTACTTAAATTTTATGAGCATTATTTAGTGTGTGTGTGTGTGTGTGTGTGTGTGTGTGAAGGGGGCTCACATGAACCCAACTTGGAGGGGCCATAGCTCAGTGACAGAGCACCTGTTTTGCATATGGGTGGTACTCAAACCTTTCGTTGGCTCGTGCCTCTCCACGGCTTGCTTCTCCGCTGCGGCAGCCGCCCGAGCTCGATCTTCTGAGCGGCACAGAGCGTTCTCCGCGCCGGTTGAGCTGTCGGCGCCGGTCGAGCCGGTCGGTCCTCTGGCGCGTCACTTCCGGTGCGGCTGGCGCGCTGGACCCCCGCGCTATGTTTTTGGCAGGGGGAACCAGGGCAACAGGGCTTAAACAGCCCTGTTGCCCTGGTTTCCCCCGCCAAAAACATAGCACGGGGGTCCAGCGTGCCGGAGCAGGGTCCTGTCGCGTCACTTCCGCCGCGCCGGAAGTGACACAACGGAACCAGCGCCGGCGGCGCAAGCGGCTTGCTGCGGAGAGCCGAGCTGAGGAGCCACCGGACGCCCGCAGGTAGGCCCGTGCGAGCCTCGCGTGGGCGCAAGCGGGGCCGAGTTTAGTCCCACTCGTGCCCGCGCGAGCCAACGGTTACATCCCTGATTTTGCATGCAGAAGGTCCCAGGTTCAATCCCCAGTGTTTCCACGTAGGGCAGGAAAACACCTGCCTCAGACCCTGGAGAGCTGCTCCCGGTTGTAGTGGTGGGGCCGAGCCTGGAGTCGGCTCCTGGCTCGCTCCTGGCTCGGCCCTCGAGGCGGCGGCGGCCAATCTCGCCATTCAGAGCGGCGCGGAGCGTTCTCTGCGCCGCTCGAGCTGCCGCCGCTGCCGCCCCCTCGCCGCCAGATGCCCCCGCAGCCACCGGACCCCCCACCACCCCACCGCCACCCCATTGCAGCCTACCTTCTCTGCGCTGCCGCCTCTGCCGCCTCCGCCGCTGCCAGAGCCCCGCCCGCGCTCTGTTTTGGCGGGGGGAACCAGGGCAACAGGGCTTAAACAGCCCTGTTGCCCTGGTTTCCCACGCCAAAAACAGAGCGTGGGCCGGAAGGACGCGACGGGACCAGCGGATGGGGAGGCAGGCTCTCCGGAGAGCCGGAGAGCCTGCTGCAGGTAAGCCCGCGGTGGCCAAGTAGCTCGGCGGACACGAGCAGGCCCAGTTCGGGCTGCTCAGCTACATCCGGGCTACTCGGCTACATCCCTATTTAGTGTTGATGTACTGGGCTAGATGGACCCATGGTCTAGCTTGGTAGAACGCAGCTTCCTTTGTTCCTACCTTGCTCCTGGTTAAGAGATTCAATTGCTTTAGGGGACAGGGCTGTAGCTCAGTGGAAGAGCACCTGCTCTGCATGCAGAAAGTCACAGGTTCAATCCCTGGCATGACCAGGTAGGGCCAGCAAAGAATTCTGCCTGAAACCCTGGAGAGCTGCTGCCAGTCAGTGTCGACAATACTGGGCGAGATGGACCAAGGGTCAGACTCAATATGCAGCTTCTTCCTATGCTTTAGGGGAGGGACCATAGTTCAGTGGTAGAGCACATGCTTTGCATGCTGAAGGTCCCAGGTTCGATCCCCGGCATCTCCATGTAGGGCTGGAAAAACTCCGGCCTGGAACCCTGGGGAGCCGCTGCTGGTCAGTGTTGACATTACTAGACTATAAGGGCCAGTGGTCTGACTCGGTATAAGTCAGGTTCCTGTATTCTCCTCTGCATATTCAATAAATGTGCAGTGGAGTTCTCAAGCTTGTACGGGCTACCTGCATTCTGTCTCCCACTTCCCTGATGAACGCCCATCAGACCTTTGTGAGAAAGAGTTTTCTGAGCATACAAATGTCCGTGTGGAGAGTTCCTGCAGTTGAAGAGGGTCCCTGATTGGTCAGTGCCCGTCCTTGAGTGTAAGAGTTCACGTGTACATCTGTGCATGCAGAGAACTCTTTCTCATGAATTCCCAAAGGACATTTGTCAGGGAATGCCAGGCGCAGTTCTGTCAGTGGGCGATGCTAGTCTGCATGGCCCCTGAGAACCCCTCCGTGCATTCACTGAATGCGTGCAGGGAGGGAGGTTGTGTGAAACGCCCCCCCCCCCCGTATGTGTGTTTCTAAAAACCATTTCAGCAAGTCACTTGTATGATTGGCCAGTACAAAGCTCAACATTTGATTGATTTCAATCTTTATTTCACAATGTAATCAAAGTAAAAAAGAAAGAAAGAAAAGAAGGAAGCATTAGGCGGCAACAGGCCTTGTGCAAAGGTAGAGTTCCACAGTGAGCAGCCTCAGCTTTACCAGCATTCAATCAAATTCTCATTTAAGATACTTTTGTTTTTGTTTTTGTTTTTTTGATGGACAATTGTACTGGAGAGTAAAAAAATCACTATGTAATCTGTGTTTGGTCACGGGTAGCAAGTCAGCACAGTTTTTTCCTAGAACAAAATGAAACATTTTTTTATTTATTTACTAAACTCAATGCCTTTTCCAAAACACTGGGATATATATATATATTTTAATAAGTTACGTGGCATGGATCCAGCCGGGAAACCTGTTTTACTGACGGGGGCCTTTGCTCATCCAGTGCTTCTGTCATCAGTCTGACCTTGCTGCTTTCCCCCAGTGCCATTATACCCTGGGTGCTGGCTTATTTTCATACAGCAGCCCCCACCTACTTGATCCCACTTCATCTACTTCACGGACACAGACATTTGTTGGGCTTATTAGCTCAGCAGGAGCCTTATCATATTTTGTATCGGAGGCTGCTGGAGATGTCAAGAGATGGAAATGCTGTGTAGCTTTTTATCCTCCCTTCTTGCACTTTCTCCTTCAGCCCCACAAGCACATTTGGAATCAATGCTCTCCTGCCACTAGCCACCGAGATCTCTTTAAATATGTCTAGCTTTGCCATCTGTACCAATAAAACTGCAAAGGCTTAGCCATGATTAGGCTGTCAAGATTTATTAAGTTAAAAAGTATCAAAGTTTCTTGCTGCAACCCCAGACCTTTTAAGAGTCCACCTCCTTTAGAATCCCTTCCCCCCTCCCCGCTAACACTAGAATCAGTGTGCTTCGCTTGACCTTGACCAACATATGCACCCAGGGAACACTAATGAATTTGGGCCAATTCATCTTGGAACTCCAAATTTAATCAAGCTGACATGCCAGGGAAAGCAGACTGTAATTAACTCCTAGCATTTTAGGCAATCTGTAAAATTCATAAACTTAGCTTGATCTGTGTTTGTGTTATTAAACATTTTTGTTTGTTTTGTTTGATTGTTTACCAACGTACCAAGTTTAAGATCACAGAAAACCTAACAATTAAAACGGGTATTTTGCAATAAAAGACTAATTGCTGGGGGGGGGGGGAGACAAAAGATAAAAAAAAATAAAAACAACAACAAGAATCTATGGTGCTGCCAGTAATGCGAATGCTGTGATCTCCTGTTTCTGAGCAGAAAAAGAAATTAAACCTAGCCAATTAGGTCAATCCTGTTTTTTTTAAAAAAAAAAGAAGAAGAGAAAAGGCTGTATAATCATTTTATGTAGTGTTTTTGATATAAATGAATGCCTGTAAAAGAATATATGTAATGTTCCCTATTGGATTTAGCCTTTAAAAAGGAAAGATTAAAAAGCAACATAGAAGGAATCTCAGCAATAAAAGGAAGCTTAAGCTTTCAGCAATTTTTGCATGACAATAAGTTATGTTGTGCTTTTGTTTACTGATGGCTATCTCGCAAATCCAAGGAGTTTTAGATAAAGGTTGGTACCCTTCTCCATTAAATGCTACACAAACAAAAGGAGGCCATGCTACCTGCCCTGAGGGACATAAAATATCTTCCATGGGGGGGAAAAGTATATATATATATCACACACACAAACAAAAACAAAGACCTAGTCTTCTCTGATGCTACTGCTACTGAAGTCCCCGTGGTTTGTAGGATTCCCTTCTAGTATCTTGTGGTCATCAAACCTACCCCCAGGGCAGGTCCTCAAATCCTGAAGCTCTTGCTCTGTTTTTATATCAAGGAAACATACTGACTCTCAGTAGGTCGTGTTCCCCTGTGTCCACTTGAAGAGATGGGAGGACACAATTTCGGCCAGAGACATTAAAAGCGACCTTTTTGTTCCAGATTCATATGAAAGGAAGACGGCTTATGAAATAGAACTGATATAAAATTAAATAGTCTAGAGTTTCAGCAAACTATTCACACTGATGCTGAAGAATTTTGGAGTACGTGGGAATGCAGTGTTTTTCCTTTCCTTTCCTTTCCTTTCCTTTCCTTTCCTTTCCCTTCCCTTCCCTCCCTTCCCTCCCCTCCCCTTCCCTTCCCTTCCTTTGAAGCATTATTTTTCTCCTAATCTCCCCCAACCTGCCTATATATTGTATAAGTAAATTGTGCAAGTTGAGTGCCCACTTATGTACAGCCCAAAAAGAGGAAATGCATTACCGAAGAGAGAGCGAGCAAGATTTGCATAAAATGTGCATACGCTAATTTCTATGTATAGATGTGAATGTGGAAATAATTACTAAATTAAAATTCGAAATACAATACATCTCACTCTGCTCAGTCTGCTGTCCAGGTGTTAAATGTTGGTGAACAGCTTCGTGGACCCTGCCTGCTCTCCCTTTGGCTGAGTTTGAGCCAGATAGTCTGAATTTTTGATTGTGCAAGATTCTGAAAGGGAAGCTCACCTGAAAACTCCCATGCCTTTTGGATCATGGTTAATAACACTTTGCTGTATTCCAAAAGGAGAAAGAGGGGGTGAAAACAAAAGGCAAAAGAGGGGCTTAAACAGTGAAGAGGGTATTCCCTCATATGCAGAAAGTTCAAAACATGGTATATGGTGAGAAAGGATGTCCTTGCTAGAACCCTTGAACCCACGGGGTGGTCCTCTCTCTCAGCCTCAGTCACTCATCTTTAATAATATAATAATGCTGACATACTACCTCAGAAACTTAGTCAGAGCAGACCCACTAAAATCAATGGGATTTAATTTTGTAATGACTAATTTAAGTCCCATTGATTTCAGTGGGTCTACTCTAGGTATGACTAAGTCAGGATCCAACCCATTGTTTTGTAAGGGTATCTTACAGAGATAGTAGAGTATGTGAAACATTTTGAATGTTCTCTAAATTCCAAGTCAGCCTTCCCCAACATGACACCCTCCAGATATATTGAACCATAACTCCCATAATTCCCCAGCCAGGGAAAAATTTGAACACAAATTTCTATGTGTTGAACACTCCCACAGAAACGAAATATGTGAGCATACAGCCACGACGTTGGTCGCCTTCTGTCCAGCAAAGACAGTCCTCACAAACATTTCAAGATGTTTGAGGCATATTCAAGTCCCACCTTAAGACTCACCTCTTTAGCAACGTCTTTCCTAAAACACCCTATGTTCAGTGTTGCTATTCTTCTACCACAACCTTCCCCAACCTGGTGCCCCGCAAGTGTTTTGGATTTCAACTCCCATCAGCCCCAGCCATCATGGCAAATGGTCAAGAATCCTGGGAGTTGTAGTCCAAACGTCTGGAGGGCACTAGCTTGGGGAAGACTGCCCTATCACTCTGTATGCCATCTCTGCTACCCTTTTGTCAATCTCTGCATGCCATTCTTGTGTATCTAAGGTAGGTTGTAAATTCTCTGTGCAAAGCCTTAATCTCTCCCCATGTTCTGTACATTGCCTGGCAATTTGTACACTAAATTTAATTATAAGCAGTAATAGTAGCAAAGCAGAATTAAGGAGAACTGTCACCTACTTCACATCAGGACAATATGAGTTTGTCTAATTTGGTGAGTGAGAAGTCATTCACCCAGTTTTTTGGGTTGCCCTAGATGACTTTCCAGATTGATAATTCTGCAGGAACATGTGAATTAGGCTTAGGAAAACCACCAATGTGTGTTGACGGTGCTACATAAATAGTAAATAATACAAATGACAAGAAATAAAACAACAACAACAACAACAATTGATTCCTCCTTACTGCTATCTACTGTTCCCAAGGCTATTCATAAAGGAATTGCCCATAAATGAAAGTAAAGTTATGTTAAAATCCTATAGATCTGATCCTGGCTGGGTCTCTCTTCTATGTCTTGAGATATAAACAGATGCAATGGGAAGAGTGAATACAAACAATGAATTCTACATAAGCGCTGCTAATTATGTGCTGTGCATTTTAATAGATGCAAAAGGCTCTTTCCATATATTATTTATTAAACATATTTATGCCCCAATGACCAGTAAAAGCTAGCAAAGTGCAACTGGATGGCTTGATGACCGGAAACGTGAACGAGAAAGCAATCTCCTCGCCACCATTATGTGTGCAATGATGTGGCTGAGTATTAAAAAACAACAACAACTAAAAACTTTGAAGAGCATGAAGTTTCTAACTATTATGTCTTGCTCCTCCTCCTTGTCCTGGCCGCAAATCAGTTAACAACAGAGTAATAACAACAAAGGACCTTCAAAATCAGAATGTTTGTATTCAAGGTTAGGCTCCTAAATATCATCCGCTAAATGAAATTCGTAGTATTTCCGAGAGACGCGGAGTGGATTCACACATGTGTGTGCCTCAATTGGTTTCTCACCACTTGATGTTCAGCACTGGGCTGGCAGCTGACTCCCGTGCAAAAGATTGCGTTTCAGATGACATTGATTAAAACGGCATCTGTGGTGTTAGATCTGTGATGATCTCATTCAAGCTATCACTTGTTGTAATCATCAAGTGATGATTACGCTTGCGTGATGAAGCCCGTCATCGTAGCATTTTTTTCCAGGCTGGCTCATACGGTGACAAATGGCTGCCTACCACACCTCAGTGGTGCCGTAAGTAATTTTAGACCCTGGACCTAACCATCTCAAGGTGCGATCCTATGCATATTTAGACAGGAAAATGTCCTGCAACTCCTAGAGTTCCCCAGCAATCTAACCATCTTAAGGTGCGATCCTCTGCATGCTTAGACAAAAAAAAGTCCTGCAACTCCCAGCATTCCCCAGCCGGCAGGCAGAGGATTGTGCCCTTGTGCACCCCCACTTTAGATGGCCACGTCTATTACCTCAGTTGTAAAGCATACAACTAACTTTTCTCGTCTCCTCATACTCTGCCAATCCACACTTTTTATCTGCTTCTGCATTCCTGGTATGTTGTAACAGTGGTAGGCGATGTGGTGCCCATGGACAGCAGTGTGCCCCTGGACAACTTCCTTGGCACCTACCAAGGTGTCCTATCCCTCCCCCCTTTTTTTAAATTAACGCATTTTCTTACCAGTAGCTGGGATTGCTGTGAAACAAGTTTATGTTGGTGCTGAAAATTGTGGGTTCAAAGGAATTGTTTAGCATGTTGGGGCTCAGACCCCACCTCTGCCATGTATTTGGTCTTTTGGGCAGGCTACTTGTCCTTGGCCATGCTTCCCATGGCAGTTATTTTGTGGTTGTGGTGCCCAAGTTTCTCAAATTGCCCACAGTCCAAAAAAGGTTGCCTGCCCCTGTGTTAGAACAGCAGCAGCAGCAGCAGCAGCAGCAGCAGCAAAACTGAGCATGCACAGTTTTGCATTTTAGCACCCTTCAATCATAGCACCAATTTCATGAATACAGGGCAAAAATCATACAGGATAAAATTGTAGACCCACTTAAATCATAGCACCATCATGACTACGGGATAAAATCATAGCACCATCATGACTACAGGATTTTGGACCCTGGACCTAACTGTCTTAGGATGCAACCCTATGTTTAGACAGAAAGAAGGCCTACAACTCCCAGCATTCCCCAGCAACCTAACCGTGGGTAGTCATTTGGGGGTCCCCTGGGCTGCGGGGCCCTGGACTTCAGCCTCAAGGTTCTGACCTAGTTGCACCACTGCCACACCTAGAAGAAACAGTGGCTACACCAATAATAATAATAATAATAATAATAATAATAATAATAATAATAATAGAACATTAAAACCACATAATCAATAAAAACAGCATAAAAACTGGCACAGAACCATTTTTAAAGTACAACTATTAAAAGGCCTTGGAAACTAAAAAGGGAAATAAAAAGAGAAGAGAAGAGAAAAAAGTAGGTGCCAGGTGAATCTCCCTAGGGAGAACATCCAACAACTCCAGCACTACCACTGAGAGGGCCCTCACTCATATTGCCACCCACCTCACTTCAGATGGCAGGGGCCACCTGGAGGAAACCCTCTGATGATCTTCACATGCGTCAGACACATGCTGTAGAGAGAGGACATCACACACATTTCTGAGTTCCAGCACAATAGGTTGGATCCAGGGTTTTCTCCTTCCAGCAGGAGCAGTCCCTGAGTGGAATCCTGCTCAAGAAACTCCAGCCAGTGGGAAATTGGGGAAGTGATTTTGCCAATGCCCACTCTCTCTGCTGCCCACAGTGCCACCTCCCACACTGTTCTGGAGGGTCCCCCAAACCTCTAGAGCAGGTTTTCATTGGGAGGGGCATAGGGGACTGCAGGGGGAGGAGGAATTGGCAAATATCATCTCCTCCTCCAAGATCAGAAGCCTCCCACAAACAGAAGGGCACTTCTGTTCACAGGAGGGAGACACTGGATCCAAGCCATAGCTTTGCATGAAATTTGCATATGTTAGTGTATATGTATAGATGCAAATTTAGAAATAATTACTACAATTTAAATAAAAATACAATACATCCAACCCTAGTGAGGAAGACTATGACCAGGTGACCTGTGTGACTACGCAGTCTGCTGTCCAGGTGCTGTTGATGTTTGACTTCAACGTTCCTGCCCTCCTTTTGATGGAGAGCTTCCCTAGTCTTGAAAGCAGAGGTGGACAGGAAGACAGCCCTTCAACTGTCCACCTCTGCTTTAAAGAGGACTGCCCTTTAACAGCCCTTCAAAAAGAGGACTGCCCTTTAACAGCCCTTCCAATAAAGGACTGTCTTCTGTAAACTAGGACAGCTGGCCACCCTACCACACTGGACCGAAGGCTCAGATGACTGAATGCTTCTCCATACCAAAGAAATGAAATAAAATTCCCTGCAGATAGAAACCTAGCACATCAGGGAGAAGAGTTCTACCTTAATTTTCTTCCTAACCCTCTTATTTCCTTGATCGTGCAATCACAGGAACATAGGAAGCTGGTTTATACTGATTCAGATGATGGGTCCATTAAGCCCAGTATTGTTGACATTGACTGGTGGTGGCTCGAGGGTTCAGGCTGCAGTTTTTCCAACCCTACTGGAGATGCCAGGGATTATACCTGGGACCTTCTGCATGCAAAACCTGTGCTCTGCCACTGAGCTAAGGCCCCTCCCGTTGTGTTTGTGCAACATGCGTAGTTTACAACTGACATTGTTTTTGTGGTGGAGAAAGGGGAACCCATGCTGTTCCTCCACCCTATGAAGCCCAGCACGTGTGAACTGGGCTTTAGCCTTTAGGCATATTAAATATAAAACATAGAATGTATAATTTCATATGAGAAGCAACATTCACACATTCATTCTTTGTGTGTTAAATAGAGATGTGTTTCGTACCTTAGGGGGGGGCTCACCTCTCCTCGGCGAGCACCCCCCGAAGCCCGGATTCTCCATGGCGCGTAGCGATTCTGCGCTCGCTCTCTGCTCCGCTCAGGCAGCTGCGCCGGCAGCGCAGTGTCGTAAATCCGCCCAGTGTCAAGATAAGCCATCCTCGTTATAACAGTCCGAGTGTCCAAGCCAAGATATATTAGTCCAAAACCGAGCAAACGTAAACCAGTTAGGGGTCAGGCACAAGCGTAGTCAGGGTCGTTCCGAAGATCAAAGGTACAGAGGTCCCGAGGTCAGGAATATCAAGAGCGTCTGGTGGTAGCTGTAACAAACAATTGCTTCCAGCATCTGAGTGTGTTTGGGACCTGCCTTTTGAGCAGGTGCTGATTGGTAAGGCTGCCCAGCTGGGTCAGGCTGCAGTTAGCCTGACCCCACCCCAAACACACTCCGGCACGGCTGGTCTCTGTCTGACCTACTGGAGGCACAACACGCAGGGTCCCATCGCGTCATTTCCGGCTGGCCAGAAGTGACGCGACGGGACCCTGTGCTGACGCAACGGAACCCCGTGCCGTGTTTTTGGTCCATGGCCATCTGAAAAACCCTGGAAAACCAGATTTAGCAACTAGGTAGCGAAGGCATAGTCTCCAATTGCCCCCAAAATACTGGGACTGTCACGAAAATGGTGCGACTGTCATGGCTTCTCACTTTGTCTTGCAGAGTCCCGAATTCCCCAGCATCTTGCAACTGCAAGCTACTTAAAGGGGCCATGGGCAAAATTGCAGCTAAGCTTGCAGTTTTAGCTTAGCTGCAATTTTGCCCATGGCTCCTTTAAGATAGCTCTGCTTAGGCTCGAACACTCGCATAAGCAGGGAGGGAACAGATGCTGCTAAGCTGGGAGGGCCAGGCAAGGATGTGTGTGTGCACTAGGGATGTCCCAAAATCTCAATCAGGGTTGAAGCGGGGGGTGGGGCAAACTCGCCCCCGCTCGCCCCCCCCGAGCCCCTGCTCATCTCCATAGTATTGCAGCCTTACTTTATTTTATGTTTTAAGCTCATTTTTAAATGTAGGGTACAATCATATGCATGTTTACTTGGGAATAAGCCTCATTGAATACAATAGGATTTCTGAGTAAACATGCATAGGATTGCACAGTTAATTGCTGTATGTTACCTAGAGAATGCATGTTACAAGGTGACTAAAAAGTATAAAATAAATAAATAAATAAATATCTAGTATTTAATGAATACTGATTACTTATTCTTCCAGTAGGTTGGACATTTTTGTAGCGTTAGAATGATAACCATAGGCATTTGGGCATTTTGTTTTTATATGGCAGTGATGGGCAGACTTCAGACTTAAGGGATCTACTTTGTTTTTTGCAAGCTCCACCATTCAGACCCAAATGAAAAATAGCAGCTTAGGCACCAGATGTACACTTAACATTAAGAAACAGAGTACCCCAAGCATATGCTCATCCCAGAAATGTTTTTGGTACCAGAACTGATGTTACGGTTCTTTCACCCACAGACCCATTCCTAGCTTTCTTCCACTCAAGCAGTCTTCATTTAAGCAGTCTAATTTGGGATGGAGGGTCCTTTTTCATTTGTTACTATTGGGAGTTAGAAACCTTTACTGATCTAGTGCAAATCACTCAAAGATCTATCAGTAGATCCCAATCTATCTTCTTCCCACCTCTGTTATATGGCTTGTCTCTAATTACATCAGCCATTTTTGTCAGTAATGTATAAAGCTTAAATCCCACCCCCAACCTAATACTGGCCACATTGTGCACACTATTAATTACTTGGATTTATTACTATTGTAGGCTTGTAAGCTAACACCGAATTTGTATGTCTTTTCTCTTTGATGGGATAATGGGCACCACTAGTAGTAACCCCCCTCTCACAAATATCCTTAGTCTTTCCATTTCACCCCATCCCAGCCCATACTATTTTAAACACAATATGTGGTTTGCTAGTAGTTTGAAATTCTCATACCTCATTGCATAAATTAATGAACCAGCCTGTACCTCATTACTCTCTGAGTTAAGCATAATTGCCACTTGAAATATCATGAAGTGATCATTTCATTCTGGCCAGTCCATTGTTTTTATCAAACAGAGAAAGCCTTCTTGAGAGTTGCACTTTGACATTTTCGTTTGGATACCATGCTGATTCAAAGAGAGTTGAGATATCAACATTAACAAATCGCAGAAGTCGTAATTTTCTTCAAACAGAGATGGAGAAAATAAATCATAATTTTCTTCCATCTGGGCTCAAGTTAAATGAAGGAACTCATTATCTTAAGAGCTTGCTGGTGTTTCTTAGCTTTGTCAGTGTTCTTGCTCTTGGAACCTCCACAAGTGTCTTTCATGTCTGACTTCCTGTTACAATGTGAAGGAAATAACATTTACACTCGATCCAGTGACTCTTGTGGGCATACATGGATAGAGTGTGCACTGCATGAGCTGTGCATGAGCAGAAATGTCCTTATTCTCCTCTGTGTTAGAGACTGGCCCACAAAAAGGCTAGGGGTATATGCAGAGATGGACATATCTGGCTGTTTTGCTTTCTCCCACATTCCATTAAAAAAATAGATCTCAAGTTCTTTCTGTCTCCAGCATGAAGACATTTGCAAATTTTGGTAAATTTTGAATTTGATAAGAATTTCGGTAAATTCTTGTACAAAACCAACTAAAACAACTAAAACTCTTGGCCATGAAACTCACTGGGTGACTTTGGGCCAGTCACTGACTCTCAGCCTAACCTACCTCACAGGGTTGTTGTGAGGATAAAATGGAGAGGAGGAGGATTATTTAAGTCGCCTTGGGTTCCTTGCAGGAAAAAAGGCGGGGTATAAATATAACAAATAAATAAATAAAACAAAATTCTAATCTAACTGCACCAGCAAAATTAAAAAGGTACAGCTATTCCTAGCATGGAGAGCACCATGCTTGTCATATGGCTGTTAAAGATGAGAACCTGTAGAAAGAGAGAGAGAGAGAAAGAGAGAGAGAAAGGGCCGGTTCACACGACACGGGAACCGGGGGCGCCCCTGTGGGACGGCCGCACACGGGAAGCACAGAAAGTCACCATGGGCGGTAGAGGGGTAAGCCCCTACCGTGTGTGGCCACCCTGCTGTGCGAACAGTGGGCGGCCATCCCCTGGGGGCCTCCCGTGGCCGCATAGAGGTGGCAGCCCAGAGCGGCCAGAGCTGCGGCTGCTCCGGCCTGTAGGGGCAAATGGCCCTGCTGGGCATCCCGAGCTGCTGCCCCTAGCACCGGGAGGCCCGCGCTGCGGTGTGGGGACTGCCGGCTCCACCGCGGTCTGCCCACGCGTGCGGGGCGCAGGGCGTCTGCGGCACCCTGCCGGACCCTGCAGATGGCCCCGTGGTGCCTCCCCTGCTCACCGCCTGGGTTGTATGAACTGGCCCAGAGAGAGAGAGAGAGAGAGAGAGAGAAAGAAAGAGGTGACAACCCTAATTCAGCAATAACGTGGTTGAATACATGGACATTCAAACCCTATTGGAGCCAGTATGCCTCTGTATACCAGTACTGGGGAACACGAGTGGGAGGGTGCTATTGCACTCATGCAGGGCCGGTGCTAACATTAGGCCAACTAGGCAGCTGCCTAGGGCGCAGGGCTAAAGGGGGCGCCAGAAATAGGGAGGGACGGCTCAAGTGGGAAGGGGGGGGGGCGCTAAATATCTGATCTTGCCTAGGGCACCAAGCTGCATCAAACTGCCTTGCACCGGCCCTGCACTCATGTCCTCCTTCTGAACTCCCCACAGGCAGCTGGTTGGCCACTGTTGCAACTGAATGCTTGACTAGATGGACCTTTGGTCTGCTCCAGCAGGGCTCTTCTTATATTCTTAAAACCAAACTTTTAAGAGCTAAGTGCTCAAAGCTTTGGGCCTGCATGAACGAATGTCAGTTTCAATTTCTCCAACATCCATTAAAAAACAAAAACAAAAAAACAAAACCTCACATACTTTCCATCTCAAATATTTGTGAATTTTGGTAATTCTGATCAAAAATGAACTGGAACAAAATTCTCACCCATCCCTAGCAGATGCACACAATTCCTCAGTATATGGAGCATAGAGCATCCTGAATGGAAATGTATAACAATGATACACATAAAACACATGTAAAAATGACTCATTTTAAAAATATATCATTATTTTACATGGTATTGCCACTTTCTAATAGTAATAATACTCACTTTACTCACTTGTTATAAGTTCTATTGACTTTGCCTGTTGTTGTCTTGCTATTTGGGGACGCTCTTCTTTGTATTTCTCAGCACCCTGAATGGAGCCTTACGAGCATATTGGAGCTCAGGAATACCTCTTGCACACAGATGCAGAAGCTGCTTACAGCTCCAATAAGCAGAAGTTTGCCATTCATGGCAGTGGAGGACAAATCAATAAACACAAAAGAACATGTATATGGATTGGGTTCCTTCACAGAGATGAATGGCACAATTTCCACAATTAAACATAATCAGTAAAAAATAAATACATTCTTAGAAATATAAAAGGTCAGAGTTCAAAATGCCCCACAGCCAACCAGACAATATTGATGTTTGAAATGTTATGGGTGCTAACAGTGATAGATGCTATCAGATAGCATCAGACTGGTGCTATCAAACAGTGATTGGTGCTATCCATACATAACTGGATCAGGATAACAGGTTTATTTATTTTTATTTATTTACAATGTTTATATACCACTCCACATCTAAACAGATTCTGGAGAAAGCTAAAATGAATAAAACACTATATTACAACAGAATATCAGTAAAACAAACAAACACCACAACAATGGCAGGTCAACCAACGAAGGCTTCTTAAAATAAAAATGTATTCTAATTATTGTTATTATGTATTACATTTAACTATTGCTTTTCTTCCACAGAAATCAAGGCAATATACACAGTTTCCAGACAATCTCCCATCCAGGAACTGACCAGAACCAGTCCTGGAAGGCTGCTGAATCATGTGACTTTAGGCGAGGGCCTGAGTCTAGGATTTGTTGTTCACCCTTTCCTTCCCCTTTAGTTCTATCACAGTGCTTGGACTTAATGGAAATCAATTCCTATTCATTCTTTCTATAGCACTTCCAGTGTACAAAGGGATAAGGGATTTACACTGTCCATTTACCATTACACCAACCCGGTGAGATAAATTAGGAGTGCAATCCTATGCATAATTAGACAGAAAAAAGTCTTACAACTCAGAGCATACCCCAGCCACCATGCTGGCTGGGGCATGCTGGGAATTGTAGGACTCTTTTCTGTCTAAACATGCATAGGATTGCACCCTAGGTTGAATTTTCCAAGGGCCACCTAGTGAGCTTAATGACTAAGCAGGAATTTGAACCTGGGAGTGTCACATCCAAAGCCAACACTTTGGTTTAGAATGATTTGCGTAAAATGCTTTATTGCACCTTGGCTGTGGTTTCAGCTGCTGGCATTCATTTAGCTGTTGCTGTTTTAAGAAATAAGTGATTCTACTTTCTAGTGAACATCAGTGGTAACACTTCTGTGGCAACTGATTTGCATTGTGATTTAATTCTTCCTCTTCATTCTCTTTCACATATGGGATATTTTGATGACATTAAGTATTGCTTAAAAAGGCCTCAAACACTCGGATATTTCTGCTCAGGTTGAATATAAATCTACAGTTCTAAAAATTATACTGACCTTGTAAGAAATATTTATTTATTTGTTTGTTAGATGCCTTATAAAAGCAGTTCTTTAGGGATCATATAAATCATTTAAAAACATAATAATAATACAATAAAAAAACCCAACAGTAAAGCTTAAAAAGTCAACCCAGCATAAAATTCTCCCTCCCCCCCTTTCTCTTTTACACACACACACATGCACACACACACACACACACACACGCACACACGGATTATAGTATTCTGTAGAAAGTGCTTTTGGACAGGAGGGAAAAAAAATCAAGAGTTGAAATTATACTGCCATATAGCCTTTATACGAGTTCTTCTCATTATATATTTATTGTTTCTTCACTATCAAAAATGATCATTATCAGTGCTGTTTTCACCTGCCTTTCAAAAGCAAACGCCTGTTATCTTTTCTTTGCTTCACCCGGATACATTCTATAGTGCACATAGTTAAACATAACATGATAAAATGTTTATAGGGACAGCATATTTTTCAAGGAAGCCTGCCTTTCCCCACTCTTTATGCAGAGAAGGCATGTGCAGTCTGAACCTCTTCTTCTCTTCAATTTCAGAGACGGGGCACGCCAGCAGTTCTTTCAACAATCCATGCGTGTTCTACCTGTGAATCGGCATGGCGTGTTTAATGCTTTATTCATTAGAGGATGGTACATATACATGCTTCCTCTCCTGAAAAATGTCCACAGCTAGCAGGTCAGTGCCAGGCAACCCACATGGTCCTGGCATAGAGCCAATAGCTATGAATTGGCTCAGATATACATGAGTAGATGCTCACATGAGTGGTCTACCTGCATGAGCAGCTCACTCATGGGAGAATGCAGTGACAGCTTCTATTGATGGGGTGTCCTGAGGAGGCAGAAATCCCAAGCTCACAACCTCTGCTGCTGCATCTTCTCCTTTGAGTAAACCTCTCTGACATTACACTGCTCATGCGTATAGACCACTTGTGCATGCAGACATCTGTACACATCAGAACCAATTGATCAAATATGGATTAGCTCCTGTTATGCCATTTCACTTCCCCTTGAGTTTCTCTAGCATGCCCTGGTAATCTGGGGTTTGTGTTCCTTTGCTGCTCCCTCTCATTTCAATAATAGGAATTGCAGCAGCCATCATTTGTAGGCATAAATCTATAGGAGACCCTTTTGGGATGAGAACTTTGAATTCCAGCATGGGGGGAGAAATTAATTTGGTTCATATTTTAATAGGGACCTACCTAATTCACGCTTCCTGTACCAATATGTGAACTGCAATGCAGTTTATTCTTAGGCATTTGCAGTTCTCCGAATATTGTGATATACTTCTCCAATCAAAAGCCGTGTACAAAAATGTAGGGTGCGAGTGTGTACAAAAATGCATATGTTAGTGAAAATAGCATACCAAAATGCAGTATATTAGGGGGAAATGCTTGCAAAAATTGGAGAGCCAGCGTGGCGTAGTGGTTAGAGTGTTGGACTAGGACTCAGGAGATCTGGGTTCTAGTCCCCACTTGGCCACAAAGCTCACTGGGTGACTTTGGGCCAGTCATGGTCTCTCAGCCTAACCTACCTCACAGGGTTGTTGTGAGGATAAAATGGAGAGGAGGAGGAGGATTATGTAAACCGCCTTGGGTTCCTTGCAGGAAAAAAGGCGGGGTATAAATATAATAAATAAATAAATAAAAATATTAAGCAGAATTTCATGCACAAATGTGTACATTAGCAGAAATACATACAGAAAGTGCATGCAAATGCAAATCATTGAGCGGCCTTAAAAAAAAAAAAGCACACTGATGGAAAATGGGCCCAAACAAATTTAGGATTAGAAAAATGAGAAGCAGTGAGAAATCAAAACAGACAGATTTGTCTGTTCCTACTCACCTCCCAGCTTTGCATCTGAAACAAGAAAGAGAAAAAACATTACACCATTTTTAAAAGGTGTAAAAGATATTATCTTTTCATCATTTCATAAGAAATCTGCACTAGTGCTCTTTGTAACAGGGTGTCCAGATCTGACATGCAGCTCTCAAAGTTCAGGGTTAAATTTAAATCTACATTGCCTGGTTACCAATCTCTGCAGTTGTACCCAGGCAAGACTAGGAAAGATTGATGATTGTGATTGTGAGATTAATCCTGTAATGTTTACAAGACTCCTGAGCTGAAACCTGGTTGGTCATATCATGCTACCCAGAGAAGACCGCTTGGCTTGCCAGGGTAATTTCTTCTGATGCAGTAAATAACTAGGCATAATGAAAATACTCTGATGTATTCTACTGGCTGATTGATGCTCTGCATGCGATATGGCACAAGCAGTGCACTTCCTATCACAAATTTACATATACAAACCAGTCGAAGAAGCAGGATAATGTCAGCATCCTCCAGAAGCCCTGGGATGCTACACAATTTTATAGCAGTTATGAATTACTGTTGACCTTTCTGGCCTCTTCCACCAGTGTGTTAGACGAAAAGCGTATTGAAAGTCATTAGTCTGAAGCAGTCATTCTTTACATAATTATGGCTATTTGCATGGGAGCAGATCTTGTTTCTTTTTATTGTTAAAAAAAATTAGCATTAGAGAAATCACTGCTGCGAATCTCTAGTCAATCTGTTACTCTAAACACACATTTTAATAAAAGCAAGACAACATAATGCTTCTGACTTCTCTGCAGTCTAGAAATGGATGTTTCTGACATTAGGTGAAATCAAATCATGGATGGGCTGGTTTGTTTGGCACCTCATGGTTTTAAGAAAGAAACTAACCCCTTGATGTTTTCATGCTGCCGTTTAAGCAGAATGTACTTGCTGACTTTTTCAAGTTCAAAATGAACAAGGAACATTCTACCTGAGGATAAATGGCTTCCCAGGTACGAATATGGGTAAAATCTTTTGAAATCCCATAGATGCATTTGCTAAAAAAAGACTCTTCATCTTTCATACTAAATATGTGAATAATCAGGCTTTCAGCACATCGTAGAACAGAGCTCCTTATTATCATTTGCATTTTAATGTCCTTAAAATTATTACACGAAGGGAAATGTTTTTGATACATTACAGCATTTCTTCTAAATGTGTGATTATGTTAATGGGTTTTCAATCAGTATCCTAGTCTGACACCATAAGAAAATTTATGCAAAGTTCATACCCTGTCAGGGCCTTTAATCAGGACCATTTATTAGACCCCTGCCTTCTTTGATGGTTGCTTCTCTCTTTATTAAATATACTGACTTGGCCATCTGAAGAAAAGGACAATAAAAGGTTACTGGGGAAGAAAGCACGGATGCTATTTGCTCATGTTTCCTTTACAGACACTTCTTCAATAATTAAGGAAGGGCTTTCTTTGGCCTTTTAGGCGTTTGAAGTGCATATCAAACATAACACTTAGTTCTTGTTTTTATGGAATGTTTAATGCACAGAATTAGTCTTCTTAAGCACAAGGATACTATTAACATGGAAATGGTAGCAGAGTAGTTTCCAAGAAGCAGCTTTCACAGAAAATTGTAACGCAGCCTAGTAGTTTCCACGAGGAAGACGGAAAATAGCATTTCAATCAAAGTATTTTTATTTGTTTCTTATTTGGACCTTCTTAGCATTAGGGAACTTTCCCTCAGCCCGATGTATGCATGTATGCACGTATGTATTTATTGTGGTCCATTCACCTCAGCGGTTGATCGAGAAGCACGCAGTATCAGAAACTGTTTCTTTTTCTTCTTCTTCTTTTCTTCTTCTTCTTCTTTTTTCTTCAATAGACTCATTTGTTGTTTTCAACAGTTCATTAATATATCACAGAAGGAGAACCTGAACAGCACCTTCTTCCCTATGTGGATTACATGCAGAGCAAAACACACAACAAACCGAAGATCTAGCTAAGTGGTATTGACAACCTGGGGTTTGGATACAAATTCAATATGAGAAAACAAACTCACTTCAATGAAATACAAATAAACAACAAATTCCGTTTTAACATGTCTAAATAGGCTGTGGGTGAGTGACAGGCTTGGGTCTCATAGGAAAGCCATTAGTAAAGCATTTGATAGGAAAACATTTGATTTGAATGTGAGCACCACTTCCCCTCAGGGGGTGATCTGAGTGGTAGACTGGGGATTCACAGGCGCCCTTTTCACTCTAACATGCCTGCTGGGCTATATCATGGTAAATGAAATTGTAGGTTTTCCTAATACTAACAAGTATCTAACTATATCATTTATTTAGAAGGCATGCTAATTATCTTGGGCCACTGATGTTCATTTTCTCATTCTGCCAAAAATATATTAAAAAGTTTTAATGATGAGCACCTGGGTCAATTTTATGTCCAGTTCTCCTCCTCAAATATTGCTTCATTAGTTTAATTATCAATATTTATTTTTATGGGGGGGAAAGGGGAATTCATTATATTTCCCCACAAGCAATTGGCAAATATGAAACAAAACATCAAAATTGGCTAGCTAACATTGCCACAAGAAATTAGCCATATCAACAGTGACCTAATCTAGAAGTAAAGTTTTTTTGGACACTAATTGGAATAGTTTTCTGAAATATTGATTCATATGCTGATTTGCTATGTATGAAATAAACTCTTTATTAGCAGTTGTAATTACACATTTACAGGGTTTTTGAGAATATAAAACCTACTCTTTTCAACAAAAGTAGCAATTTATGTTGAGCTCTGCTGTTCCCATGATTTTTTAATTTTTAAAAGATACCATTGTACATGAAGCTTCCATGTCTACTTAGAAGTAAGCCCCACTGAGTTCAGTGAGACTTATTCCCAGGTAAGTCTGTATAGGACTGCAACTTTAAATATGCATATTAAGAAGTGCTAATTAAGACCTTGGTATATGCGCAGTTAGGGAGTTCCAATCTTCTGTGCCTATATTAATGTAAAATATTTGTTTCCTGACTTTGCTTAAAAAGTCAAAGGTAGCTAACAAATTGAAAACAATAAAACAACTATATATAGAAATTACAATATCACAACTGAAAGCAGAGTTAAAGGTGATGAAATAAAACAGAACAAGGAACTCAGGCGCATGCACAGTTCTGTCTCCATTTTATCCTCACAACAACCCTGTGAGGTACGTTAGGCTGAGACATGGAGACTGGCTCAAGCTCACCCAGCAAGCTCCATGGCTAAGTTGGGATGTGAACCTGGGTCTATAACTGGTCTTAGCCTGACACTCTAGCAACCACTCTGTACTGGCTCTCCAGTTATATATTTAAGCAGTTTATGTTGGGTGTTCAAAGTTGGGCTCACAGGGCACAATCCACTATGACATTCTCCTGCAGGGACCCCATTGAAATGGAAGGAAGGTAGGCTAGACCATAGAAGTTCTTGCCATTCATTTCAATGGGGTTTGCCCAGGAGGACTTCCTGGTGGACCGTGCCCTCAACTAGATAAGTAGCAGCTAACCGAGTGTTCTCCAACCTTGGGTCCCCAGATGTTTTTGGCCTACAACTCCCAGCATGCCCCAGCCAGCGTAGTTGGCTGGGGCATGCTCGGAGTTGTAGGCCAAAAACATCTGGGGACCCAAGGTTGGAGAACACTGAGCTAACCCAAAGAGTGAAATGTGGAGGGCTCATCTTTTGCATTGGCCAATGCCTTCTGCTGGGGGGGGGGGGATGACGCTGAGGATAATATATGTAAACCAAGCCTTCAATACTGGTATCACACACGTTTCTGAACTATCTCATCAGCATTAGGGATCAGCTTATCTTGCTTGCTGTTGATCTACGAAAGAAGCAAGCAGGCTAAACAAATTCAGTTTGCAACGACGAATGCACAATGTGCATCTGTAAGAATACCGTTACCTCATCTCATAATACAATGCATTATTCTTAACTAAAAATGGTAATTTGTTTGCTTTAAAACCTCCTGTTTTTATATGGCCAAATAGCTACTACCACATTCCCCCCCCCTTGCTTCCTAACACTCAGGGAAATCAAAACAACGAAGCAAGCTAGCAAATAAAACCATCTTTACTCCCCTTGGTACGGAAAGCAGAAGGATTCAGGAGTCCTATAAAATAGATCTTTTATAGCACAAAACAGTAAATTACTTTGATCAGCTGCCTGTATAAGGTGTAAGGGTTTAATAGGCATAAGGTGATTTCTGAGCCTATATAAATATGTATGCTATATAAGGTGTAATGTAAATATACATCTGTAGTTTTATATATTGCCCGCGCACATGCAGCCTGCATATATTAAGGGTCGCCGAGAAAATGGCAAACAATATAGATGAAAATCAGCCTCTGTAAAAGGCAGCAATCCCATGATTCCATCTGAGCCAATCACTTAACATATCATTCATAATGCTAGCTTGCTCCCATCATCCTCACCCTGTCAGCAGCATCCTTCTTCATTTTCTCTTGCTTCTCAGTTCCAAGAAAGTGGAACCACTGTATCATTTACTGTCCACGACCCAAGTTGCTGATTTAAGGGCTTACGTTTTGGGTTAATTTCCTCCCGCTCCTCTCCTTCCCAGCGTATTCTGTACTGTTTTCTGGTTTCTGAGACAAAACAAAATTAACTTTGAGAAAGATCATTTTGAGCGTGCAACTATTTCACCGTTGTAAACCTCTGTCTCCTATTGTATAATATTTTATACACACACACACACACACACACACACTGAATAATTGAAATCCCCCCCTTTAAAATTACCCAGTCTTTCAACAAAGAAAATCTTAAAAGATAGGACCTATGTCTGAGATTTTTTTCCAAATCCCCACAGAAATCTTCAGAAGGAAAGACATACGCACATATGTACACACATGTTTATTGTACCTCTTGAAGAGTGTCATTATTTTTCTTAATGAGTTCTAGACATGAAAACCTGCTTTATTTTTCAGGACTCTCTGGTGTTCTTTCTGCTATTATTATTATTTACAGTGGACAATGATGGCCTTCTGTCTTAAAACCTAATCACTACTGCCTATTAAATTTGGGTTTCATATGTTGCTGGAGGTAGAACTGATTATCATAGTGAATGAAATACTTGTTTGGCGTATTCCCAGAGGGCAAAAAGCCATTCTTCAAGGTGATGCATCTCATTTGAGGAATACATTAACAATTGAAGGCAGTTAAAAAATACATGTGAACTCCCAGTGAGGCAAACCTGAGGCTGACCATATATATATTTACTGACCGGCTCTTGCCTCATTCAGAGAAGAAAACGATGATATGGAAGACTGGTTTCTGCATCGTGTGAGACCTTAATTTACAACTCTAATGTGGCAAGAATATCAGAGCTACTTAGAAAATATTTAGGATTTAACGCTCTGTATGGGTTTCAGATGACTTTTGTGCCTTCGAAGGTTAAAGGGAAAAAAGTATGAGCAAAGATAAGGCTCAACAGCATTAAAGGTCAAGTTTGCGATTGAAATTAGCTTCTCATTTCAAGGTTGCAGGACAAAATATAAAGAATAAGACGGATGCAGCTCCCAAGCCACACGAAGAAAAGTTTTATTTATTTTTTTCCCCAGGAAAAAATATAGCAAGGTCCTACTTGAAATCAATTGTTATTCATAGGAAAGGCCAGGTCACAGTATGATTATATTATCTGGATTAACACCCTCAGCATAGGCCGGAGAAGCTGAGAGAATGTCCTCTTTGAGGATGGATGTAGCCAAACATTGTTGTCAACGTCATCTTTGTTTATCTCAACATTTATTTATTTATTTTGGCCAGAGCCAGTTTCTAGAGTGAGGGAAGTAGTAGAATTGTGAGTTTTCCTATAGATCTAATTGTGGATATGTTTGAAATCTGAATGCCTGTATTACATGTAGAAAACAGTTATATAACACAAACATAATATCCATACTTGGGAGTAGTGTTAAAAAAAAAAGAAGAAGTAAAATCCTATTCTCTATTTTATCTGCTGTGGCACAAGCAGAAGTTAGCTTCACAACAGGGAAAAAAACAAGGCCTTTCTTTTCTTTTCTTTTTTTGCTGCCCCCATCCCCCCCCAAATTCTTTTCTATTACTGCCAAGATTGTGGTTCCCCCAGCTAGCTGATACCTTCCTTATTTGTGCATGGATGGTGCCGTTTTGGCTACATAAGGATCAGCACTCAGATAATAAGTTTGCAGTTAGCATACAGAATAGCTTCTTGTGTTGGGGGGAAAAGGGGGCAGTGCTTGGTCCCTCCTCTCACTAAAGCCCGTGGAAATGTTTACCCCCATATTTCATTTCCTAGTACAATGTTGCATTAGTAGTAGCGGCTAATTGTTTATGTGCTGGGCCCAGATGGCTGGCTAATGCCATTGATTTGCGTTTGGGGAGAATTACAATAAAGGTGGGCGCTTATGCATTGCCAAAAAAGAGAAAATGCATCACCCAAAAGGAGGGCAGAAGAGGATAAAGATTTGCATAAAATTTGCATAAGCTGATTTATACATAAAGATGTGCATTCAGACATAATTAGTATAATTTCAATAGAAGTACAATGTATCTCTCCATAGTGTGGAAGACTGTGACCCGGTTTGCACAATCGCCAGAGCCAACCATGGCTTAAATAAGCCACCCAGAAACCATGGACTATAGTAGGGTTCTGGGGCAGCTTGTTAACCACAGCAACAAGCTACCCTGCCTGGGTTCACATGTCACAATAAGCTGCGGTGCCCATTTGCATTCATACATCACGATAAACTGCAGCACCCATTATTGAAACCATGCGGGGTGCTGGCAGTCATGCAAACCAGCCCTGTGACCAGGTGTGACCTGTGAGTTTTCTCAGTCAGCTGTCCAGATGCTAAGTGTTGATGGACAACTTCAAGGCTTCTGCTCTCTCTTCTTAAGGGTGCAATCCAATCGAGACGATCTTCAGCCTCTGAACTCAGAGGCTGATGATCATCCAATGCAGAGCTAGAGGAGCGGCAGAGATGGTCATCGCCTCCTCACTCCTCCTGCTCTGCATTTTCTCTAGACGTCCATTTTCAGCTGTCTAGCTGGGGCACTTTGGAGGGGAAGAGGCTGCAGAGGACACAGGATACATTGTAACCTGGCCTCTGCAGACTCCTCCCCTTCCCGCCCACCAGAACACCCCCTTTACCCCCTCTCTGAGGTCAAGCTCCCAACCTCGGAGAGATAGCCAGCGTGGTTCTTTCCATGCTGGCGGCGAAGGGGAGATTCCCAGCATGGATTCCTAGCACCAAGGTCAGAGCTCTGTTACCGACCTTGGATCTGGAATCTGAAGTATCCTATTCCCCCCCCCCCCCGATGCTGTTTAGCGGACATAGGATGCTTCCTCATGTGTTTATCTTTCAACTGGACTCGGACTCCCTCAAATAGAGGACAGCTTCAAATAGAGGTCTGCCTCTTTAAAATGGGACACATGGCTACCCTAATTTAAAATGGCAGTGCCAGCAAGTCCAGCCACATGAGGCTAGCAGGCATATCTGTGCCATTGCTGGGGTAGCTGCTGCTGGTGGAGTTGGGTCACCCACCCACTGTCTGTTGCCTGGAAAGCCTACCAGGGGGATGTCCACTGAAGACATTTTACCCAGGACCCTTCAAACCTGAAGCTGGCCCACATTAATGTTACCTCGTAGTATTAATTCCTTCCAGTTTGGTGTAGTGGGGGGAATGTTGGCTTGGATAGGAGATGCCCAGATTGCTATTTGCACTCATTCATAAAGCACACTGGGTGGCCATAAGCAAATCTAATCTTCCTTTGCATGGCTAAGCTGAGGATCAGTAGGAATTTTCCAGCGTTTTGTACTCTAGAAAAGTGCAATACAAATACTTAATAAGGATAACAACAACAGTCGTGATGCAAACCCGATCCTTTTTATAGTAAAACTTCATGCGGCACAAAACATCTTTCCTACAGTACTTGATCTCAGAATGACTCAAAAAGACACATTCCTGCCAACATCTTCAAAGCTGCCATGTACTCAAAGAGCTTTACAATTTCCAGTTGATTTCCCTAGTGTACTTTGTAATGTTCTGCAATAATGTTTGTTCTGGGAGCACAACACCCACTCCAAGCGTTAGGTTTGTAAGTCCAGTTTTTGTAGTGTCTGTCAATACTTAGTCAGCTATATCCTTCGTTAGAGGGGAAGGGAAGAGAGAAGGAAAAATAGAGAGTTGAACGGAAGACCTTATTCAGGAGAAAGGCAGAATCTTAGGGACTGGAGCGTGTAATAATGATGTCATTTCAGCATGCTTCAAGTAGAGAAAAGAGAGGTCTGCCCATTGGAGTGAATGCCATGCAGGGCTGCCCAGAGGTAGCTGGTGCAATGTCCCCCAGCCTCCGCTACCACCCAAGCAAGGGATCTCCTGCCTCATCTCTTGTGTGAACTATTGGCCCCTGCACAAGCCCTGCCATATTTCTCACCGTAGCTCCGCAAGCAGCTGTGTTCCTGTTGGGAGAAGTGGCAGGGTCCCCAACATCTCATCTGCCTCAGGCCCCATAAACCTTCTGGGTGGTCCTGCTGACATCACACGGACTCATCTAAGGGCCAAATTAGATGAGATGGAGATCCCGAATCATCTCTCCTAAAAAACATAGCCACGGAAGGGTGGGCTAAGTGGTGCCTTGGGAGAGGGATTGCTCAAAGCACATTGCTCAATCCAATGTGTTTTTCAGTTTAAAAAAAATGTGTCCATCCCCCCCCCCCCAGCTGTTTTTTTTTGCCTTGTTAAGGAAACTATTTGTGTATTTGTAAGTTTTCCCTAACTGGGCAAAGGGCATCTTTGGGAAGAAAAATGGTGCTGAAGGGGAAAGGGTTAACCCCACCCCACAACCCCACTGTCCCAATCTGAATCATGCCTCCCTCCCCACCCCCCATGACAGCTTTTACCAAACATTTAAAGAAGACTTTCCCAACTTGGTGCCCTCAAGATGTATTGGATTGCACCCTGAGGAGGATGGGAGTTTATTGGCCATGCTGGCTGTGGATGATGGGAGTTTTAGTCCAGCTTATCCCAAGGGTGCCAGGTTGGGGGAAGGCTTATTAGAAGATATGGGTATGCTGCTCATGGATTTCCAACATCTCACTTGCTTCATTCCTAACAGTCAGGGGGGAAGAGAAAATAATAGGGGACACCTTGGATACTTAGGGAAGAAGGACCATCGCTCAATGGCAGAATACATGCCCGTGTTCAATGCATTGCATCTCCAGTTTAGAATGCTGCCAGCTAACTGAGCTGGGAAACGTGTTTGCCAGTGACTGCTGGCAGTCAGGGTAAACAGGTCTGGACTAGACTAGGGTGGCTGGGTGGCTGGCCAGATGGGCAATTAATAAATGTAATAAATAAATAAATAAATAAATAACCTCCAGTATCAGAGGCAGTATGCCTCTCAATACCAGTTGCTGGGGGGAGAAGAGCAGGGAGTGCTATTGAACTCATGTCCTGCTTCTCAGCTTCCCATAAGCATCTGGTGGGCCACTGTGGGAACAGAATGCTGGGCTAGAAAGGCCTTTGGTGTGATCAGGGCTCTTCTTATGGAATGTGATTTCTATGAATGGCCACGTTGATGGATACCATATTCATGTCTTTTGTATTCGGGAACTGGCTCCTGCAGTCACAATATATCGTATTGAGAAACCCTTAGTTTATCCCCCTAACACCCCCAGAGATAAGGGATGTCAAGGAACCACAGGTGCCATAAAAACAAGGGCCCACACAGCTTTACACAAAGCACACTCTGTAGGATTAAATTGGGGTCTTTCTGGACTTTTTCATCTCATTAATTTCAGAACATATGTCAATATTACCTCCCTCCCCAATGCATACTCTGTCATATAGAACAGTTAGAACCATGTTCTTCCAGCTGTGAACCGGAAATAACTTGGGATCAGGCAGTGATTATTCTGCATAAAAGTAACCTCTTGGAAAGAGCCATTTTTATGCAAGCCATTGCCGCAGTCATCTGTGCTGTGATGCAGATCAGCTGGAATGCATCTAGTGAATATGAACTATTGTTACTCAGAATATAGTCTAGGGGATGGAGATTTTGGCCACAATTCAAAGGGGCACAGCACTTTCCATGTACACACCTGACACTTTTCTTTTCTTTTTAAGATTTCACTTTCAGTTTTTAGACAAGTTCCAACCTGTTAGAAGCTGGTTAACTTGAAGTTTATTTGTTTTCCCATCATATTCAATAAACATTTCCAGGGTTTAGTCTGCTCTTACCTTTACATGACCCCCGAGAGTTGCAGTACTTTGAAATTTTTTGGATTTCAAATAGACGTTTGGCTTGAGTATCTATTGTCAAACAGTTTGCAACGTAATGTATTTAAATACATATTTTTCAGGTGAATAGTAACACATTTTGATGGAATGTATTTTTCTGATAGAGGATCTACCTGGGTTTTATCAGATTGGTATTCAAGAACACACACACCTTTAGGGTCAGGTTCTGGGCAATCAGGTTCTGGATCCAGGAAGCTGGGTGTCAGTTCAAATGGGTTAGAGGCGCCGCAAGTACATAGTCAAAACCAGGCAGGGGTCAAGTTCTAGAACAGCATGCAGTAGTGCAGCTAGGTAATTTAAGACCTTGGATTTACCGTAACCGTTTTATGACTCCCCCCCCCCCCAATACAGCATTACTTCGGTTGTGAAGCACACAACTAACATTAATCTCCTCACCCCCCATTCCATGCTTCAAGACTGCTTTTGCATTCCTGATATGTTAGAACAAGCACAAAAGTGTTTGCCAACCCTGATTTAAAAAGGAATTCTCTGAGCATGCACAGTTTTTCACTTTAAACTCACTTAAATCATGCCAGCACAGTCATGACAGGAATAAAATGGTGTTTGCTTCTGCACCTGCCGCTCTCTGGGTAGTCATTTGCCACCCCCCACCATAGCTGTGGGTCCCTGTACTTTGACCCCAAGTTTTGGCCCCTAGATGAACCACTGCCAGCATGTGGAGTTGATGGGAGCTGTAGTCCAACAGCATCTGGAGGGTCACAGGACCCCCACCCCAGACTTAGGAAACTGGGGCTTGGCCGTTGGGGTGAGCTGACTGAATGCTTAGATGGTGCCCTTGAAGCACAGAATTTAGACTGCCACGTCTGCATTAGAAATGGTTCTGGAGGTAAACGCCTGACTGGTGGAAGCCTGGATTGAGATTCCGCCTGGTTCTCTCTCTCTCTCTCTCTCTCTCTCTCTCTCTCATTTTACCCAAATAACGTTCCATACTGGTTATAGAAATGTTCAGAATGGCCTGTTAAAAGGAATCAGAAATGCAACAAAACAATACATCTGTTTATGCAAACAGTATTAATAGGTCAAAGCATCTCAAGCTTCTTTCTCTCTCTTTCTCTTGAGCTTCTGGAGCTGTTGTAGAATAGCGGTGAAGAGAATAAGCTGACTTCCGGTGGAGTTTAAAATGTCGGTTTGACACTTCCACGGATCGTGGGATACCAACGTGACGTGAAATCCAGTCAAGAGGTTATCCTGGCTGGTTAATCTTCTCGGAATAAGAGGATGATTTAAGAGTGATTCCCAGCATATCTCTAAATGCTCTCTCTGTGAGTTATTTGCAGCAGCTTGGGCTGATTGCAGTTTCTCTCGGAGGGGGGGGTAGAGAGTGGGAGTATCCATCTTTGCTCGCCGTCGCATTTGGAGTTCTTTTTTTTAAGAACCTGAAGATCGACAACTCCATTTCTTAAAAAATTATTGTTAATTAGGAACAAAGAGAAATTTTATCCACAATCAGGACTAATTACCCTTTTTTCTGGAATATTAAAAAGAAAATATGCTTAAAAAACTTCATAATGGATCAACAAATGTGCTTTGAAACGAGAAAGAATGAGGTATTGTAACTCTTCTTACTTTTGACTTTGGAAAAGTGTAAAACAGGAGTAGCTGTCTGTTAAATTCCTACTGCGTCACAGACAAGATGGCTACCCATGATTTGTGGCTGAGGCTAGCTGAAGAGCTGATAGTTTTATTTGGAAACATTAAAAAAAAAATGACTGGGGAGGTTGGTGAAATCAGAAGTGTGGACTGTACAAATAACTCAGAAATTCCAGGATAATACAGAGGGTGACCGATCGTCTGTGAAGTTTGAACAGAACAGGGAGGACAAGGTGAAGATTGATATGTTGCAAGAGATAGCAACTGGAACTTAAAAAGAGGCTTGATTTCGCAGGAGCAGGAAGAAAACTACACACAATCACTGAAGAAAGACCTTGCCATTGAATCAGAAGGTAAAGATGTCTTCGGAAATGTAAGGGGGAAGCCAGCTACGGAGAACTGGAAGGACGATTGCTGGGCTTCTTGGAGGAAGCCACTTAGGGGGGTTTACAAGAAAAAAATATTGTGTTCTGTGGAACATGAGCCTGAAAAAGATTGTGAACACACTGTGTTTGATTGGGGGAAATAGTTTGCTGATTATGGGATGGAATAAATGGTTTGACTCATGTTATGATAATTGCTGACTACTGGTGGAAGGGAGAGGTTCTTATGAAAGAAGTAAGAGGGTTTAGTTCCCCAAATGGATTGGCGGGAGGAATCCAAATGGGAGAAACCTAAAGGGATCGCTGATAGTGATCCAAAGAGAACATTCATGGATCTGAACCTAAAGGGGTTGGTGAGAGGAACCCCTTTGAGAGAAAAGAGAACTTCTCCAGTTGGAGGTGGTTTTTCTTTGACCCTGAAAGGGGCATACTTGGGAAGGATGGGATTAGGAAAAAGAATAGTTGCTGATTTTTAAAAAAGGATAAGGTTTAATATTGAATCAGAATCTGAATAGTAATTGGTTATTGGTAAAAATGTATTGAGCCTTGGTGAAACTTCGTATTGAGAATGAATAATGGAAAGGAACCAACTAAATGTGGGCTAAAATTTGGGATGTGAAGTAATGTGGAAATGTGAAACTATTTTAAAAATATAACATAAAAGCTAGGCCGTTTGTTTTTATAAACAGAGGGAAAGAAATAGAGATTTTCATTAAATAGAAGTAGAAATATTAAATATTGTTTAAGTAGAAGGATTTTTATCTATGTTTAGGAGTAAAGTGTTGTAAGGTTTTGAGGCTTTGTGTATTTGTGAGGTTGATAAGTAAGGGGGGGATTTTATTTTGGGGTTTTTTGCTTAAGAGAAAAAAGAAAGCAATTTCTTTATAATTATAATATAGAATACTTGATGTTACTTATACTTGGTTGTGGAAAAATTGGAAGTCCTTTTTAGTTTAATGTTGTTGTTTTGTCTTTGTAGTGTATGTTTGTTTGGTTTTTGTTTTTGTTTTTGTTTTGGATTTCAAAATTCAAATAAAAAAAAAATTACCACCCCCCCCCAAAGGAGAGAGAGAGAATGAGCTGATGAACTGGAAAGTCACCAGCAAATCTCACTTCAGTCATGGGTGACCTAAGTAACTATGCATAGGATTGTAGCCTAACAGTGCAATGTTACGCATGACTACTTAGAAGTCAGTCTCGTTGAGTTCAATGGGGCTTAGTCCCAGGAAAGTGGGTACAGGACCACAGCCTAAGTCTCTCAGATTCACCCCCCCCCCCAAGACAATGTACCTTACAGAGTTGCTGCAGGGATTACTGAGGTAGTGTGTGCAGAACCCATAAGAAATGTGTTCATATAAATACTAAGCCTCCTCCTCCTCCACCACCTTTCCCTGTATCATTCTAGCCTACCTCACATCAGTGTGAATGTGATTTCCCCTCCATTTCCATTCATCCCACAAACAAGTCATTGATTCTGATATTAACTGTGTACACCAGGGGTCCCCATCCTTTCTGAACCCAAGGTCATATTTGGAATTTGAGAAACTGGCTCCCAGGGTGGATGTGGCTAGTCACATAATGGCTGCCATGGGAGCCTGGCTAGTCAACAGTGAGCTAAAGAGGTTGGTGGGGGTGGGGTGGGGAGAGAAGTAGTGATGCTAGAGGCTGGGAGGGTGAGGGAAAGTCAGCAAGGTAAAAGAATCACAGAATCATAGAATCATAGAAAAGTAGAGTTGGAAGGGGCCTACAAGGCCATCGAGTCCAACCCCCTGCTCAATGCAGGAATCCAGGTCAAAGCATCCCTGACAGATGTCTGTCCAGCTGCACCTTGAATGCCTCCAGACTGGGAGAGCCCACCACCTCCCTAGGTAGTTGGTTCCATTGTCTTATTGCTCTAACAGTCAGGAAATTTTTCCTGATGTTTAGGTGGAATCTAGGTTCCTGTAAATTGAGCCCATTATTCTGTGTCCTGCAAACTGGGATGATCGAGAAGAGATCCTGGCCCTCCTCTGTGTGACATCCCTTCAAGTACTGGAAGAATGTGATCATATCTCCCCTCAGTCTCCTCTTCTGAAGGCTAAACATGCCCAGTTCTTTTAGTCTCTCCTCATAGGGCCTTGTTTCCAGTACCTTTATCATCCTTGTTGCCCTCCTCTGAACCCTCTCCAGTTTGTCTATGTCCTTCATAAAGTGTGGTGCCCAGAACTGGACACAGTACTCAAGATGAGGCCTGACCAGTGCCGAGTAAAGGGGAATTATCACTTCCCGCGATTTGGAAGCTATACTTCTATTAATGCAGCCCAAAATAGCATTTGCCTTCTTTGCAGCCACACCGCATTGCTGGCTCATATTCAGTTTGTGATCTACCACAATTCCAAGATCCTTCTCACTTGTAGTATTGTTGAGCCAAGTGTCCCCCATTCTGTAACTCTGCATTTGTTTTCCTCTCCCTAGGTGCAGCACTTGGCATTTATCCTTATTAAATTTCATTCTGTTGTTTTCGGCCCAGCGCTCCAGCCTATCAAGGTCACTTTGAATTTTGTTTCTGTCTTCCAGAGTATTAGCTGTTCCACCCAACTTTGTGTCATCTGCAAATTTGATAAGCATTCCCTGTGCCTCCTCATCCAAGTCATTAATAAAAATGTTGAAGAGCACTGGGCCCAGGACCGAGCCCTGTGGTACCCCACTCGTTACCTCTCCCCAGTTTGAGAAGGAACCATTGATAAGCACTCTTTGAGTCCGATTCTGTAGCCAATTGTGGATCCACCTGATAGTTGTTCCATCTAGCCCACTTTTAGCTAGCTTGCTAATCAGGATATCATGAGGCACTTTGTCGAAAGCTTTGCTGAAGTCCAGATATATGATGTCCACAGCATTCCCACAGTCCACAAGGGAGGTTACCCGATCAAAAAATGAGATCAGATTAGTCTGACAGGATTTGTTCTTGACAAATCCATGCTGGCTTCTAGTAATCACTGCATTGTTTTCAAGGTGCTTGCAGACTGACTTCTTTATAATCTGCTCCAAAATTTTCCCCGGGATTGATGTCAGACTGACTGGCCTATAGTTCCTAGGTTCTTCCTTCTTGCCCTTTTTGAAGATGGGAACAACATTTGCCCTCCTCCAGTCATCTGGCACTTCATCTGTCCTCCATGATTTCTCAAAGATAATAGACAGTGGTTCTGAGAGTTCTTCTGCCAGTTCCTTTATTACTCTAGGATGCAGTTCATCAGGCCCTGGAGATTTAAACTCGTTCAGAGTAATCAGGTGCTCCTTGACCATTTGCCTATCAATGCAATATCATTGCAGCAATATCAAGCTGCAATCCTGCCCCTGCAGTCTGCACTTCAGGTTTGCCAGGGGGGGTCATAGACCCTCTTTTGGGAGAAGACCGAGCCGAAGTAGGAATTGAACACTTCTGCCTTTTCTTTGTCTTCTGTTATCAATTTGCCATCCTCATCGTGTAGTTGAACCACCATTTCTTTCCTCTGTCTTTTACTGTGCCCGTATCTGAAGAAAGCTTTCTTGTTGTGTTTAGCATCCCTCGCTAACCTTAGCTCATTCTCAGCTTTAGCCTTCCTGACACTATTCCTGCAGTTCTGTGCTACCTGCCTGTACTCTTCCCTTGTAGCCTGTCCTTCCTTCCACTTCCTATACGTGTCCTTTTTGGTTTTCAGGTCATCTTTGTGTTTATTGTGAAGCCACATTGGCTTCTTCTGTTGACCTCTGCCTTTTTTCCTTGTGGGAATTGTTTGCAATTGTGCCTTTAAAATTTCCTTTTTTAAAAACTCCCACCCATCCTGGGCTCCTTTTCTCATTAGAGTCGCTTGCCATGGGATCTTACTTATCATTGTTCTGAGTTTGTTAAAATTGGCTTTCCTAAAATCCAGGGTACGTGTTTGGCCTCACTCAGCTTTTGCTCCCCTTAGAATCAAGAACTCAAGTATAACATGGTCACTTTCTCCCAGAGTTCCCGAAACTGCCACTTTATCCACTAACTCGTCTCTGTTGGTTAGAATCAGGTCAAGGATAGCCGATCCTCTAGTTCCTTCCTCCACTTTCAGTAGGAGGAAGTTATCAGCAGAAGTAGAGGGGAGAGAAAGAGCAAGGTTACAGGGGGATTTTTGTGTGTGGAAGGACTGGCCGCTCTGTTCAGTTCTGGTACTCAGAACAAATCCTGGGCTCAGAATTCTTTAATTCTAAGTGTACGTCTTTTGCACCTGGCTGTGGTTGGTGGATCTTGGGGTTTTCTAGTGAAAAAGAAAAAAGGTTCCACAAGCCTATGACTGCTCACCCCTGATCTAAGAACATGAACCTGAATTTAGGGATGTATCTGAGAGTCTTGAGGGGGCTGAAATCAGCCCTCTTGCTCCACCGAGACTTGCGCGCCTTACCTGGCCGCTGCTTGTCCCATCACTTCCATGCTGCACTGGCAGCGCGGGGTCCCGTCGCGTCATTTCCGGCTACCAGGAAGTGACGCGATGGGACCCTGCACTGCATTTTTGGCATAAAAACCAGGGCAACCTAGCTTAAAATGGCCGCGAATAGCAAATCGCAGCCATTTTAAGCTAGGTTGCCCTGGTTTTTTATGCCAAAAACTCAGTGCGGGGTCCCATTGCGTCACTTCCTGGCAGTCGGAAATGACACGACGGGACCCCATGCTGCCGGTGAGGTGGATCGAGCCGCGCAGGGATTTGGGGCTTCTGGGTGTGTGTGTGTGTGTGTGCTCGCCTAGGGATGTATACCTCTGCTCGCGTGGGTGCGGGTGGGACCCGAACTGGGCCCGCCTGTGCGAGGCTCGCCCGGACTTACCGGGACCTTTGGTGGCTCGCCTCTCTGCGGCAAGCCGCTTGTGCCGGCCGCTCCAGTCCCATCGTGTCATTTCCGGCGTGGCGGAAGTGACGCGATGGGACCTTGTGGCGGCGCACTGGACCCCCATGCTAGGTTTTTGGCGGGGGAAACCAGGGCAACAGGGCTGTTTAAGCCCTGTTGCCCTGGTTCCCCTTGCCAAAAACCTAGCGCGGGGGTCCAGTGTGCCACCGCAGCCGGATGTGCTGCGACGGGCGGCGGCGGGGGGGTCCAGCAGCAGCAGCGGCGGCAGGGTCCAGTGGTGGCGGTGGCGGCGGCAGCTCAATCGGTGGTGGCGGCTTAAGCGGCGCAGAGAACGCTCCACGCCGCTCAGAAGAGCGAGATCGGGCCGCCACCGCCGTGGAGGACCGAGCCGCAGAGAACAGCGAGCCAGGTAAGGGTTTGCTGAACTCCCCTATGCTCGCCGAGAAAAGGTGAGAAAAGGTGAGCACCCCCCCCGAAGGTAGGGTTAACAACCCTACTTTTCCCACTAAAAAGGGCTGATCATTTGCTAGCACTGAGATGCAAACCATTTGCTAAAGCCTTTTGAATCTATTGTCTCAGATTAAACATCATGGAAGTAGACCAGGGGCGTAGAAACCTCTATCAGTGTTGTGCTTCCAGTTGGGATGGAGAAGGAGAGCATAGGGCAACTGAGCCAGATTGTGTTTGGGGATGGGCCAGGCACATGTCATCTGCAGCCTGGCCTAGCTGTGCTGCCTTGCCAATCAGCGCTGGCTTAAAAGACAGGCCCCAGAGACACTTCAGAGGCTGGAAGCAATTGTTGTTGCAATCAGCCATAGCCAGATGCTCTTGCCAGCTCCCAGACTGAGACTTGTGAATTTTGACTCCAGAACGACCTTGATGACTCTTTCGCCTGCTCCTCAACCGGTCCGTGTTTGCTAGATTTCGGATACATATTGTGGCTTCTAACCTTGGACTGTGATAACGACTACGGCTTATCTCTGGACCGGACTAATTTACAACAATCAGCCTTGTCTCACATTAAAACATCATGGAAGTAGACAAAGGGTGTAGAAACCTCTATCAGCTGGAGGGCTGAAATCAATTTCAGAGGAGCTCTCAGGGGCCATATTCCAGATGGGTGGGGCCAAAGAGAAGAGGTGCGGGGCCAAGGTACCAGCATATTTTAGTTTATACTGCCAGTAACTAAATTGGGAACACCTGTGGGCTGGATTTACCCATGGGCCTGTGGTTCAACAAACCTGAAGGAGACCCATAGAAGGGGGTGGCAATCTACGTATGCTGTGACTATGACCAGGGGCATGGCAGATTCTACATATTACCACTGTTCCAGGTTATGGGACAGCAGCATTGCTTGCCCCAATGAACCTTCTGTCTCTGTCCACAAATAAGGAGTGTGTATCCAATTTATACTTTCCCAGCTGTATCTCTAGAAAGTACTTTCTATGCCAAGGTTGATGAAGGCTCCAAGAATGAAAAAAGTATTGAAATAGCACGCTTCATCTGAAGATGAAGCAATTACAGACAATAGTTTCCCTGCCTCCTCAGCTGTCAGCAGCAGAACAGCACAAATCTTCACCATCAGGCTTTCGTTGTGCAAGCCGTGGGACATTCCTTCGGTGTGCCAGTGACCGCATTCCTTTTCCAAGAGGAAAAAAAAATGGTTTTCTGAAGCATCTTTCCCTGTGACTAGACAAAGTTATTCTCTGGATGAAGAACAGCTGATGATCAATTTGAGAATGAAGCGGCATTGCCAAACCTCAGCATTCAGAAATCTTGCTTTAACCTCATGAACACATGAAACTGTCTGAATGGTTGTGAATTTCGGAAATAACAAATGGTTATTGTTTTCAAACTGGGGACATTTATCATGAGACTCATGATAAATCAAAAATCTTGGCCTCACTGGAGAACCAAGACAGAAGCTCTTCAAAGCATTTGGTTCTTTGACATAAACGAGCATTCTGCTCTACTAGAGGTTCTATTAAGGCACCCATTTTTGCACATTTATACAAATTGAATTGACTAACCAAGCAATTAAAAACTAATCCAAGTGATTATCTTTACTTTGGGGTCATTTGGTGTTTCCAGGGCTGGCTTTAGGTCTGAGCAAAGTGTCTTTTGTCAAAGTGTCCTTTGGTGCCCGTCCCCTCTGTCAGTGAATCCTGGTGGGGTTATCTGGCTGTGGTGGTAGTGTTCCAAGCAGTGCCAGATGGCTGTGCCTAGCCACACTTTGAATTTCCCACAATTCCCCAGAACAATACGAGGTCAGGGGCATTGTGGGACGTTGAAAGGGTGGCTAGAGCCATCCGCCTGGCATTGCTTGGAGTGCTTACCCAGAAGATTTCTTTTTTTGGAGGGGGAGGGGCTAGAGTGGGCATCAAGTGGTGGTGACCCTGCCGGACTGTAGCTCTGTCAGTTACACAAGAATGCCAGGTGCTGATGCCAGCACTGGGTGTTTCCACTGGGCCAAAAACATCTAGCAGCTACATCTCCCCCCACCATTTTTATTCTACAGCAGATGCAGGGCCCCCAGTCCAGATTGGGACTTGTGTATGTGTGTGTGTATGTGTAGGTAGGATGGCTTTTGAGATCTGGCTCCCTGAGAACAAAACACACAGACACAGACAGACACACACACACACACACCACTCTTGCCCCACTGCAATGAGACTTTTAAAAAGCTGTCATTGACATTAATGGAGGCTTTGAAAAAGCCTGATTGCAGGGGAGAGGGGTGATTTTTTGAGGGGGCACAGAATTAAGGAGGGGAGGGTTAGCCGTTCCCTCCCCACTGGCAAGCCCCATTGCAATCAGGCTGGAAAAAGCCTCTTGTGGCACCAATCTCATCTCCCATGCTCTTTAACATCTATATGAAGCCACTGGGTGAGGCCATCCAAGGTTTTGGTGATGACACACCCAACTCTATTTTCCAAGTAGGCTGTAAAAAGCCTCCAGTGGCGCTCCCATGAAAAACCACCCCTCCCCCACTGCAATGAGACTTTTAAAAAGCCTCCATTGGTACCACAAGAGGCTTTTTCCAGCCTGATTGCAATGGGGCTTGCCAGTGGGGAGGGAACGGCTAACCCTCCCCTCCTTAATTCTGAGATAGAATCTTGAAGACAACCACAGCTCAAGCATGAAGGTGTTGAGCAGAAATTCCCCAGAGCTACTTTCTGAACCCAGGCCTTCAGCTATGTGTGGAACCAACCCACTGAGATGGTCTAATAGGATACTATTGTTGATGGTATCAAAAGCAGCTGAGAGGTCAAGGAGAATAAAAAAGAGCACACTCCCCCTGTCTCTTTCCCAACAAAGGTCATCCATCAGGGCAACCAAGGCTATTTTGGTGCCAAACCTCAGCCTAAACCCAGATTCTAGATAATCTGTTTCATTCAACAGTGCATGGAGTTGGATCACCACCACACTCTCTAGCACCTTGCCCTCAAGGGGGATATTCTCTTATCCCCAAAGGGAATATCTTCTATGGAGGCCCTTCTTCAAGTGCCTTCCTTAGGAGCAGTGCATTGCTATCTACAAAGGAGAGGGCCTTTTCTGTGGTTGCATCACAACACTGGCACATTCTCCCCAAAAATGTACATCTAGTGCTGACATTACAATCTTTTTGGCATGAGGTTAAGGGTCTTTTTTTTTTTTTTTTAATTTGCCAGGGAATTTTAAATGATCATACTGCCTCTTGCCTGCTTCATGTTTTTTTTTTTTTAAAAAATAGTTTTATCTGCCTCTTGTTTGTTTTAATCATTATTGATGTTTTATTACATAGTATTTATATTGGCATGATTAGTTTTATTTGTGCCTTTGTACACCGCCCTGCAATCCATCTGGACAACAGGCAGTTTAGAAATAATTTAAATAACAAACAAACAAATAAACAGAGTTGTCCTCAACAGCAACTAGATGCTTCCCAGAGAGACTACAAGAACATGGCAATTGTAGAATGATCCATTTATTGTCATTACTTTCTTGCTTTTGGTAATAAGGCTTAGGGATGATCCTTGCTTGATGCGGCATCTCCTGACACTCATGGTAAAAAGCCATGGCTAGCCATCATCTCAATGAAACTACCTTTATCTCTAGCAAGTTTACCCTTGTCTAAAGCTGTTATAGTACAAACCTACATGCTATCATACAGCTTTGTGTTCTGCAGGTTTATGGAGGCTTGTATGAAAAGTATTTCTTCCTGCCTTTTAAAGTTTCATATATCTCTGCTTTTTCACTCAGTTCCATTTTAACTTTGCCCTGTGCACTCTCATATTTCATTACCAGCTCAAGGAAAAATGTCTTACAGAGCTTTCTTTGTCTGATATAGGTGGGTTTTGCTCTATGCCTGCCCTTCACCTGCCAGATGGACCAGGAGGTGATTTTTGCCTTTAAAAAAGGTGATAGCTGCTATGTGTTCTTACTTCTTCCTGTAACAAAGGGGGAAAAAAGATTTATATATGCATTGTAGCTACTCACACATGCCTCTCAAGTTTCTTGTATCCCTCATTATGAAGGATTTCCTATATTTGTTTCCATCTCTCCTCACTGAACACCTGCTGATATTTCTCAACCTCGTTACAATAAGTGACACTTGAGAGGTCTTTCCCAACCCAACTTTTTGTGGTGGTAGGATTTTGCGCAACAATTGCACTAAGACCAGAGATAGCCAACTCCAGCCTACAAAATATCTGGTCCTTGGCAGCTCTATCAAAGGTTAATCAACCTAAGGTGCAAAGTTAAAGGGAATTGTTTTCAAAAGTTGTTAGATATAGACATATTCTGCACTTTAGACTGCAATGTTATGTTATCTGGTAGTAAGCTCCACTGAACTCAGAGAAGCTTACTTCTGAGTAAACGTGCATAGGAGTGCACTGTAAATGGGCTGGGTCCAGATTTACACATGTGCAACTCAGCTGGTAGCAATGGCATATTGCTAAAATTAAAAATATGAAGTTCTGAACCAGTGATTACTTCTGGGTGTGGAAACTTCCTGATCCACAAAGGTCCCCATAATTTTCAGTTCAAGCCACAGGTGTGTGTGTGTGTGTGTGCATGTGTTCATTTCATTGCATAATGCATGCTCAAGAGCTCCATATGTATATGAGAACATACATGGATCTCTGATTAGCAGAAAGGTGTTGTACAAAATAGAGTGGACTGAAACAAAATACTACATAATGTGATGTACTTTCAAAATACACAATTTAAATTTTGATGTCAAAATTCAGCATTTGAATTCCGTAAATCATTTTTTAATGTCAAAATTTGACACTCATCTGTTTTGATTGAGGAAATGACTGGATGAAGTTAATATACAATTTACTAAATGTTAGCATCACATATTGCCTACTACTACTTTGGCATGCTTGTGGTCAGATCTTGTCAAATATTCACAAATACTCATGTGAGATAGTGTCAAAAACTGACTGCTATTGCATACCCACTGTCTGCTTCATCTCAGATTCTGTCAGGTACTGACTTCTACTGCTTGCTAGCTGCCAGATACTGTCCAATATTGATTGCTACATGTTAAATACTAAAAAGCTGACAACTGCTGCATGTCAGGTCTCAGGCACCATCAAAAATGGCAAAACCTGTAGATTTCAAATGCAGGTGGAGAATACCAAATATTCATCGCATGTTCAGAACAATCTTCTATGATTGCTCTCATGTTGAGAACAATCATAGATTTGCCCACAAAATTCATAGAAAAGAATTTTCAGCAGTATTTGTTTTGGGCAAATTTATTTTAGCTCTAGGAGGAACTGCCAGTGCATGCCATATCAGTGTGAATGCCCTTGCTTTATTAGCAGAACTTCTTACACACCTTATCTTTGCCACAAGATTGTGTCAGGACTACACATTTAAGATGAGGAATACTTGATTTTTCCCTGTGAGGATTATGGAAATGGATTTCTTTAGGAGGTAGACTGCATTATTGATGGTATGTAATGATTGCACTATTGTAGGATTGTTGTTATATCACTCTGAATAGTTACATTTACAATATATCACTATGCATGTACAATGCATCTTATTTTGCATAAATCACAATTCTTATTCAATTACTAGTCACAGCACAGTGATGATATTTAGTGACATTAAGATGTGACTTTATGAGATAGTGTAAAACTATAATGATGACATACTGGATAAATCAATGAGAACTTCTTACCGCATTCGTTAAATGCCTAGCTCTAATGGTGGCAAAATACGTTTGAAAATCTATCTGTTGTGTAATCTAAAGTCTCAAAAAGCAATGCAAAAATTCACACACACACACCACGATTTTTGCCTATCAATAATTTTAGGAGCTTTATTTTCTTTAGTTACTTTCTGAAGTGTCTCCAACATTAATTAGAAATGGAGCTTTACTATCTTCATTTCATAGATTTCACAGATTTCATAGATCATAGAGTTGGAAGGAGCCTACAAGGCTATCAAGTCCAACCCCCTGCTCAAGAATTCTACTACCCTGTTAACAGAATGTGAGATCAGGTAATTTAGTGATTTAGCCTCCACTGAGTTCTGGTCACTCAAACTAGCAATGTGTGATTTTTATTTAGGGCATTTCTCCTTATGTTTGCTGTGTTTTGACAGTTCGTTGTCTATAGATTCAGCAGTGTTGTGAGTGACCATTGTAAATGCTGACACTTCCTCCCAATACACTTCATTTAAAAATAGAAAAAAAACCCCCAAACTGGAGTTGCCTCTGGTCACATAATAGCTTTTATTTGTCATTTCAATTAAGTGAAGTTCCCAGTATCCTTTGACTTTATTTAAACATCTAGTAAACAACCAATATGTCCCAGTGATCCGATAAAACCTGCTGGATTTGTTAGACTTGCTGCCAAAATTCACACACACATAGCGATGGATGTATCATGCTTCACTTTCACTTTCTCCCAAATTCATTTTTTTTAAAAAATCTCAAGTTAGTAAATTCTTATAAAAAACCAAACCAAGTTCAATAAGTAAAGCTTTTCTCAGCATAGAGAGGCCCATGATGTATCTTCCTGTCATGTAACGGTTAAAGTTGAGAGGCCTCTCAGAAAAAATAGGGCTCCCCACATCCAAAGCCGAATGTGTAGGCCAATGTAGCCCTATTTGGGCAGCAGGGAGCCTTCTCTACTCATGGAGGCTCCCTGTGTTATTTTATTTATTTTTTATTTATTCATTTATTATATTTATACCCCGCCTTTTTTCCTGCAAGGAACCTAAGGCAGCTTACATAATCCTCCTCCAATTCCTCTCCATTTTATCCTCACAACAACCCTGTGAGGTAGGTTACGCTGAGAGTCAGTGACTGGCCCAAAGTCACCCAGTGAGTTTCATGGCCGAGCGGGGACTAGAACCTGGATGTCCCGAGTCCCAGTCCAACACTCTCACCACTACGCCAAACTGGCTCTTTTAATGAATCCATGAGTAGAAAGGGCTCTCCAGTGCATATGTTTGCCTCCAGCTTATGGAGGGTGATGAGGACACTGCTGGGGGAGGGGGAACTAGCACGCTGATCTCTGCTCTCCTTCATTGCTTGAGTAGTTTAAATGCCTGAATAGGGCTTGCATCACACATATAATCTAGGCCAGGGCTCTCCAACCTTGGGTCCCCAGATGTTGCTGGACTACAGCTCCCATAATCCCTTGCCACTATTCATGCTGGCTGGGTATGCTGGGAACTGTAGGTCAGCAACATCTGGGGTGGGGACCCAAGGATGGAGAGCCCTGATCTAGGCTGTCCTAAATGGTTGCTTTCCTGGTCCTTCCTCTAATCAACCAGGGGTCTGCATCCTTTTATGATGCTGACCTTCTTTATGTAATACTTGGATTGAGCAAAAGTGCCAAATTTGAACTCCACTGGCCAGAAACATTGACCATGTCTAATTGCCTTCCAGGTGTAGCTCAAGAGCTTTTAGCTTGGACTGTCATTGATTCGCTACCATTAAAAAAGTCAGGGATGCTTTTAATGCACTATATTTTGCATCAGATATTTGTTGTCAGATTAAGAACAACAGTATCAATAAACACAGAAAGCCTAAATTGCCCCAGAATGTAAACTTTCTAAAATTAACCAAAAAATTATTTATTCAAATGTGAGCATGTCAGTCTCATTTCATACTGAATAAGATCCCTTTCTTCTCTTTAGACTGAGAATGTCTTTAAAATATGGTGCTGCAAAACTTCCAGATGTGAAATTACTCTGCATAATTATAAGATTAAAGCTCTGAGGTAAAGCTTACCTGTACCAAAATAATATTCTTAAAATGTTCTTAAAATAAATCAAGCATGGTAGTGTACATCTAAAATCCAGAAACCAATGAAAGTAAGGAAGGTAAACCATAACCATAGTTATAAAGAGAAGCCTTAAAAAATATTTTCAACTGATATAGGGTGCAATCCTATGCATGTTTAGGCAGAAAAAAATTCCTCCAACTCCCAGCATTCCTCAGCCAGCCATGCTGACTGAGAAATCCTGGGAGTTGTAGGACTTTTTTCCTGTTTGAACACACCCATAATGTGTTGCACCAACTTCTGATATTTGTCTATTCCAGGCTTGTAAATAACCACTCACCTTGCATAGCTAATATTTTGCAGGGTAGTAAATTTTGCAGAATTTTATGGCACACTGGTATAGTGAATTCAATGTTTTACTTACTTTTAAAAGGTGAGGTTGCCCTCACAAACCCACTGAGGAGGCACATCCCTGTACAGAGATAACAATATTCCCTAATATAGGAGGGTGGACTTTCATTTCCCTTCCTCCCCACTGCCACCAGCTCCCTTGCTTTTCATGTGAACCGTTGCCTGAAGTTCAGCGGTTTCCCTTCTTGCCACTTTACAGATGAGCTCAAATCAAAGATCCCTATTGCATATACAGTAGATTTTGAACCTGCTTATAGACATGTAAAAGTGACTCTGCTAGCAACTGCGCTGCTTGTGCTGAGGTTTAAACACTGGAATTGGTTTCCCAGCGGATTTTCACTTTCACAAGTACTTAATGCAGCTTTAGGTGTCCCCAGGGCAGACTGAACTGGCCACCGAATGTCTTTTTTAAGGGGAGTGAACAATGGCTTAGTTCCACCTCTGCTGAAAGTCAAGATTCATGTTTTCCCTCTCAACATTTAGTGTTCCTGCAGGCGCTCGGTACTGTCGCATTACTGAATGAGACTGTTTTTATCCATCCCAAGGCTAGATACAGTATAGGTGAGGGCAATCCAAGCTTCCCCGTGGTGCTTTCTCAAAGCTTGTTAACCCTAAACTGAGCGGATTACCACTTCGGAGTATGATTACAATTGTAATTTCAAGCCTATTAAAAAAGCAGAGCCATTTTAACTAGCAAAGGGCTTTGATTACAGCACACATGATGTCACTTTTCTTTTAAAAGGATTGTCATCTGTCTGTGGATATAGCACAGCCCATTTTTGTCTGGTTTTTGTTTTTTGTTTTATGGCACACATCCTAATATCTGGGGATGTGGGCTCCACGAATAAAATGAAGCTAAGTTTGCTCTGAAATTGGTTCTCAGGTTGGCATTCAGGCATTTAAGGGCCAAACTGGAGTTCCTGTTGCGCCTTTCATTTTTTAATTGCTAACAGCAGGCACCCTGCTTCCAGTTTTCATAAGGACCATGGTGTGTGGATGGTTTTTTTTTTGTTTTTTTTTAAACATTTTCCTTTTCTGTCACGGTCTAGCTGAAAATCTCCTCCTGGGTTTCCTCCTGGGGCTAATAGCAGCTGTGGGAAAGGCATTTTTGCCAGGGCTGTGGTATAGACCCTCTCCTCACGTGCTACAGTCCCAATGAAAATCAGTCCCCACCCACTCCTGCTAATAGCAATGACAACATGAAAGACCCAACAGTAAGTGAGATGTTTAGTGTTACAACCTTTTAAGCCCTAAAAACACTCTTGCTTGTTCCCCGCAAACCAGTTCTAGCATTTTAATCTAGCATTCCCCTGCCCCCCCTGAGAAACTTCTCTACTTGGATCTTATTGATGTTCTGTTGGTTCCCTTCAGATATGTTACTCAAGGAGTATCCTCAAAATTTGCTTCCAATTTCCCCTTAGCTGAAATCATAATGGTATCTCTAGTCAAGAAGTACTACATTTACACAAGCCTGTTCGATACTTCAGGATTAGCCAAGCTAGTTATGATGCACTTGTGCCATCTCATGTGTTGAAATTGCTACATGTCAGGACTTCATACCTGGAACATTACCTGCCTCTTCAATCTAGGTTGCACAATACAACTAATTTGCAGGTGAGGCTGGTGACTCCTCTGTCAGCAGGGCTCCTTATCCATTGCAGCTTTTATTCTGAACTTTATAGGAGCTACCCATGGTGCTCCATGGTGGTGAACTTATTTTGGGGGTGGAGTTTAGTATCATGGATAGCTCCTATAAAGCTCAGAATAAAAGCTGCAATGGATAAGGAGTTCCACTGACAGAGGAGTCACCGGCCTCCCCTGATACTTCATATAAAGCACGGCTTTTTAGGATCTACTATTAGTATATCATCTGATTTTCTAATTCAGGTGTAGCAAAACAGTGTAGGGTGCATTTGTGCCACTCTCATTGGTAGACAGAAATGGCTATATGTTAGGACTTTGTAAGTAGAACACAACGGTTAGGGTCCAGAGCAATCCTAACTCCCAGATCTGCCAGATTGGGAGGAGGGGCCCAGTGCCCAACCACCAGTGGAGAGGAGCTCCACCAGCAGGGGGCACTCCATCCCTCCCAGTGGCCCAGTTCTGAGAAATCCATAGATTTCATAGATCATAGAGTTGGAAGGAGCCTACAAGGCTATCGAGTCCAACCCCCTGGTCAATGCAGGAAACTAGAGGAGGGATCTCCCATCCAAGTAACAACCAGGCTTGACCCTGCTTAGCTTTCCACGCCCAGACAAGCTGAGCCAGCGCTGGTGGAAAGTGCACTGTTCATCATATTTGCAGTAGACCCATTGAAATTAAGTTAGTCATCACTGACTTAAGTCCCAGGTTCTTCATAACATCATGGAGTTATAACATCATGGAGTTGAAATGGACCTAAAGATAACCTAGTTCTGTCCACTGATACAAGGTGGAACCATATATTCACAGATCAGCATATTCAATTCAGACCATATAGAATTGCAGAGAGGAGGCAGGTGGTGGGTGTTTTATTCCAGATAAAAATAGTTCTTAGCCACATACTACCTGCACTTATCCTCAAACACAATTGCACACAATCTTCAAGACAGGTGAAAGACTCCCACAACGGGAGAGTTCACATTGACTTCCCTGAAAGGAATGCTTTGCACACACAGAAATTTCCCATATTGCGTATCAAATGAGTTCATACAGAAAATCACTGATGTCACAGAAACACCATTATTATTGTAGCCTAACTCGAATCTCAATGATCAATGCAAAGAAATTGTTTTCTTTGTACAACCCACTATTTTCCACTGAAGAGAAAGAAGCAGCACCAGCACATGTGGAGCTCCATGAGTATATTATAAGTTCCAATATCTCACGGTATTTATTCTAATGGAATGCATTATAAACAGCATCATGAGCTGTCTATGACCAAATTAGAATCAATACTATATTTTTATATGGACCACAAAAATCTGCATATCTACAGAGTCCTATATTTCATTAAATATTCAAATGGCTCTGCAATATTTAAGCAAAATCCATAGGCTAATTTCATTATTGCCACAGGCAGAATATTATATTACCTGAAAAGTGCTCAATAAGATTGATTTGTGTTTTACCTTCTGTAACACAGAGTCTCGACTGACCACTTGCCAAGCTGGGTTGCAAGAGTCTTTGAAAACCACAAACAGTGCTGCCGTCTTTACAATACATTGCCCGGAATTCTCAGGCTGTGCTTTGAAACACTACAAAATATCAATGACTGCTCCACATCCAATAACTACCTAGGCAGAGGTCCTTTACTGAAGATCTTTTGAAGTAGCTATTAGTGGAAATCAAAGGTTTAGTGTGTTCTTATCTATGCTGCTGCCTCCTCCTCCTCCTCCTCCTCCTCCTCCTCCTCCTCCTCCTCTTCTTCTTCTTCTTCATCTTCTTTTCCCCCATTGCCCATCTTGAATATTCATAAATGGTCCGTACACATTTGCAGCCAGCTTTCAATCCCTTGATAAACCTTGAACTGCTATAATTTAATCTCTTCCGCAATTCTTTATGAACCCCATCAATGCCATTCATAATTAATGAATTGCAGGATGGTTCCTGGATGAACTAAAGTTTTTAGCCCTCACAGCGGATCGATGATTCTGACCATGTCTGTTTCATTATTGACAGCATCTGCCCACATTTACTCTTATAATTAAGTTATAGTTCAACTCTTAACTTTTCACAAGTGTTTGAAATGGCCGTATGGTGTTCTTAATTTCAGTTGCTGTTTCATCTCGCTCAGTGGGTGCCTATTTTATTGTTAAAGGTCATACTCATTTGTCTGCTCCAACAAAGGCATGTCCTTAAAGTTGGCTGCGGTTTAGACAGACAGTGGGCCCTATAAGTGATGGCCTTAAGGACAGACCTGGCACTGCGAGACAGTCACCACAGCAAGGGAAATAACAGATAACAAATCATGCCACTATTTTTCCTCCTGGCGTGATTGACGACATCACAGCGGGTATAACTTTTCAGTGTCTTCAGATTAAAAACCCCTCAAACAAATGAGTTCTTAAAATACTGTCCAGGGGCGTCAAAGTCAATGGCTGGACCCAAAAGCATTAAAAAAAAAGAGTTTTATATTAAGAAGAAAGCAAAAGTCAAAGTGCATAATTCAAGACTATGGAGTGCAATTATTTAATTGTCAAAGATCTTTTGGTTCTGATCGAGCAAAGCTGTGCTTGGATGGATTGAGAACCTCTTGAATGATAAGCAACTTTTAATAATGGGAACCACACCAGGCAACATGTTTAAAGCAGGCATCTTCCAACAAATATTACGCAGCTCAGCCATGAAAGGGAAAATAGTAGAACTATGTTTTGTCAGGAAATAGTAAAATGTAGCCACTTTTAGGATATTTTTTAGTATAACAGGAGCATCATTTTTATAAACACTTTCTGCTGTTGCTGGGCAAATGCAGATGAAGAGAGATAAAGTTAAACTTTCAGACACCCAGCTTAGAAATGTGCATTGGAATTTAAGGCATAGAATAAATCCCAGCTGTTGTCAGTAGCATGCCATTCTCTTGCCAGCACAGAAATGCAAGGCATTATTGTAAGCATATCCAAAAATTACAGTATAAAAGGGAACCTTCAATTTCCTGCCCATTATTGTTAGCAAATGCTTGCCCTGTAAGTAAATAATAGTTGTACTTCTTTTTAAAAAATTGCTCTCTGCCTTGCTTTATCTTTAAAGCCAGACTTCTTCTTTTTGAAAAAAGAACTCATGAACCACCTAGACACAAAATAGACCTGTGTATTAACCATGATTGGACAAATGAATATTTTGGGCTGAAAGCATATTCAGCACATACAAGACATCCTATACAGAGAGATAATTGCTGTATGTTTGCATACCTATAAATCCAGAAACTAATTCTCTCTCTCTCTCTCTCTCTCTCTCTCTCTATCTATATATATATATATATATATATACTCAGTTTTTTAGAAAATGTAAAATGGAATGGTTATTGATTAAACTGTTGATGGAATTAGAGGGGTTTTTTTCTTTAAAAAACATTTGGGGGGATAAGCTTATGATTGAAAGCCTAGTGTTTTGAGTTGTCAAGAAAAACAGGAATATTTGTTCCATATATAGGGATTCCATATAAAAGGAATATCTCTCTCTCTCTCTCTCTCCCTCCCTCCCTCCCTCCCCACACACACACATTCACAAACTCTCCCGCTATACTTGTTATGGGACTTTGATTAAGCCTGGGATTGCCAACACTTTTCTTGGCACCCATGGGGCTCCCTGTCCCTCCTGATTTTTAGTTTATTTCTTAAGATTTTCTTAAATAAAAACTTTTTTTTTTAACCTAGGAGGTTGGCATGCTGCAAAGTGTAGTGCTGTCCTCCAGTATCAAATTTATTTCAATTCAGAAGAGTGTTTTGTAGCTCTGCCCCACCTCTGCCTTGTAATTAGGTTCTTGGGCAGGTTACTTTTCTTTTAGTCTCCCCAGCTTGTCTTTTGGGAAATTAGTGGTTTGTGACTGGCCATACCCACCACTGTAGCCATTTTATGAATAGGCAAGCCATCCCCCCATGTCAGCCATTTTGTGAGAGCTCCTGCAAAACTCTTTCAAAGGCACTCACTGACCCAAAATATTGGGGGGGGGATACCTTAAGCACTAGGGCAAATTATGCAGTCAAAATCAGGAAGCTTCTACTAGCATGGCTCGAAATATGGAAATGATCACCAGCAGTTATGTCAGAAATCAGGGCTCAGACTCAATAAGATGGCATGATACTAAGCAGGCAACAGATTTGGTGGGACCAGCACTGGGAGTAGGAAATAGACAACAGAGCCAGAAACTGCAGGAGAACAGGCACAGACAAAAGCAACCAGTGTTAGTGGCAAAATGAATTGCAGAGTACAGTGAATGCCTATGCCAGTTTTTGGTTACAACTTTCAGTCAAGACCTTGTTGTAGCGGTCATAGCTAGTTTGCACATGTGTGTGTAACAGAGATAAGGCGGTGGCAGTGGGAACTTTGATGTTATAAAAAATGCTGAAAAGCAAATACTTGTATGTGTCATGCTCCTCCTTAAGAGGACCTTGGGCAGGAGATCCATACACCATATAGCTTGCTTCCCACCCTACCCAGCCCAATTTCCTCATTGGAAATTTCAGTGGAACTCCAAAAAGTTGAAGTCTAAGACATGAGCACACATCCTTGCTGGAACCTTTTATAATGTCAGAGAGAAGGGAAGTCAGGACTTTTGGAGTCGCTAACCTGTACAACATGGCAAATAGAAGAGGAACATACTTAGTGGAAGGGCCATAGCTCAGGGAGGGGCCATAACTCAGTTGAATGCAGAATGCAGAAGGTTCCATTTTAAAAAGGATCTGGCACAAGGCGGTGGGAAAGATTTCTGCTGGAGACCTGGTGGAGAGTCACTGCCAATCTGAGTATACTGAGCACCAGTTTAAAAGGCTGGCATCATAATCACCACCACCACTGCATAGTCTATTTCCAGGCAGCCTGGGAAGCTGATCAGCTGACAGGAGAGCCTAGCTGAGAGTCCAGGCAAGGAGTACAGAGGAGGAGGAGGAGGAGAGTGGAAGGTGGGCAGTTCTATCTCTGTGTCACTTCCTTCATTGTCCTTTGCTCCACCTCTTTCCTTCTCTCTCTCTAAAAAAAAAAAAGGAAGAAAGAAAGAAAGAAGGAAGGAAGAAAAGAAAGTGTGGTATGTGTGTGTGGGGGAAGAGGACAGGTGAAGACATAATATAAATATAAAAGGGCAGAGAGAACTGCTCATTGTCTAGATAGGACATTTTCTAGCTTAACCTGAAAAGCTATTTTTAATGTGCCTAGGGACAGAAGAATAGCTACCCAGAGAAATCAACATAGAAATCCAATATTTTAATGTACCGTAGCTGGAATTGGGCACCAGTGTGTCCATCCCACTCCCATCGTCCCAAACTACAAAAGGTAGCAGCAAAAAAGAAAGAAAGAAAGAAAGAGTTCCTGCTCCTTTAAAGCCAGTTATTATTTAATGTAAGTGTGAAGCATTTACAAAACAGACCTCCACTGTTTCCCTTCCATATTGCCAGCACATATATTTTCACAAGCATGCTTACGTTGTGTGGCAGGAACCACACTTTCTAGCAACTCCAAACAGCTTTAAACTGTTTTTAAAAATGTAAAAGGTTGCCCTCAGACACCTCATCTGATATGTAACTAATTAAACCATGCAGAGGAAAGGTTCATAAAACTGCTTGTGAAAATGTACATGCCGGCTGCGTGGAAGGGAAATAATGAACAGTTGCAAAGAAGACTGAAATGCCCCAGCAATTCAAGAAGAAGGCACGAGTGCGCCGGAAAGAAATGAAGAACAAAGGAACATGACGGAATGCTATCTTGGAGCGCAGGCCACTTTCCTGATTACAAGCCGCATATTTTTAGGCCTGGAAAAGCAAGGCACATATGTAGGGGGACAAATGGGACCATTTGTGAGGACAGGTGAGGGGGTGTGACCTCAGAAAGGGGTTGTGGCTTGGTGGGCTGGACACAGAAGCCTGGTCCATATCCAGTCTGTGGGCTGTAGGTTCCCCACTGTTGTTTGGCTAGGCAGCATAAGGCAGGCTGCCACAACCTTGGTTGATGCACTTCTCTCCCCACAAACATGTGCTCCAGTCCTGAAATGGGTCAGGTAATGCTCACTCCCCCCTTTAATAAGGGTTGTGGAACAGGATTCTGGATCTGTTGCACTTCCAACTCTTGTAGCCCCTGCTCCAGCATGTACGGGACCAATGGCTGGAGAACACACCCTCCAGGTCTTAATTTGAGCAAGTGGATCTCTGTGGTCTTGCCTGGTCCCAACATTATATATGGAAGGCAGTATATGGCTTGGTTCACTTTGTTGATCTCCATTATGGAGCTATGGCCTATTACGTATGCAGCCAATTTGGCAATGCACTTAGTCTCCACTTGTAGGCTGTTTGGGCTGGGTTGGATGCTTGAGAATCTGCTGGGGTGTGTGTGTGGAGGGGCTCTGAGGCAGATAGCCCTGTCTCATGTCTGGGGTTTGGACTAGATGGCCCTCAATTCTTTTTGAGGCTATAATTTAGAAATCAGTGATTCTATGTTAATAATAATAAACATTTATAGCAATTCTATGCCTACGCTCCAAAACAAAGAGCCCTGTCTTTTTCTTGTAATTTTAGCATGCTAATAAAGTATAAATGAATTGAATTGAAAATGACTACATTTCAATGAAAGGTATTGTGGTTGGGGAAAAAAACCCTTCCAAGTATCAATTAAGTCTATTGAATGAGAACATTGTCTTCTTCTGTTTTTACTGAAATACAGCAAAGCTTCCCTCTTTAAAGTCTTCACTTATTACCATGAACTATTTCTCTGGAACTGTAAAGTACCAGAGTCCTTCTGTGGTAACAAAAGCCTGTAAAGCCCTGCACAGTCCTTATTCCATTCATCCCCACCACAAGCCTCTTTGTTTAGTCGCTGGTATTCAGTACAGGCAATTTTGACAGAAGAAGTGTTACAATGTCAGTTTCTCCTCTGACAGTAACATGCAAAAAATGAGCAGGATTTAGAGATCCCCTTGTACAACTGGAAGGCATTTCCACTCATGGAAAGACGGAGGGGGGTCATCCAATTCCGAATCTCAACCGCAGTTCAGTGAACCACATCCCATACCATTTTGGAGGAGTCTCCCAAACCCAAGGCATGGCTATTTGAGTATGTGTGTGTTTGTGCATGCATGCACATGCACACATACAAGGGGCTGCAGTGGTAAATGGGATGCAGGAAAGTAACATGGCATAAGTTACATCCTTCATGGTTCACTGAAGATCACAATGTAATATATCCTGAATAACCACGGTGCTTTTGCAGGATGCCTTTTAAAACTTGTGAGGTTAAAACTTGCCTTTTAACCTCACAAGAATGAGAATGATCCCTGAAATTTTGCCTACAGTGAAATGTGAAGCTGATTTGGGCTTTTGTCATAAAGTGAAATATCTGAGGAATCCTGTGGGAAACCAAAAGCATTTCAATAAGACTAGCTCAGCTTCTCCATTTGGGGGGTGTTTTGGGGGCATATCTGTAAACGGAACCTGCTACAAGATCATGTATTCAGATTAATACTGAGGTTAATGGTCACCTTGTTGTTGTTACCTTTCTTTCTTAAAAAATACAAAGGGAACTACTCCTGTGTTTGAATTGCATGAGTCACTGTGGTAATAAACATTTCCATATTATATTTATATTCAGTAGGGTGACATCTAATGGAAGTGAACAAGATTCAAAACATGGGAAGAGTCCCTCATGGTGCTTTCATACACACTCATTTCTACCATACTCTGCAGGTAGAAGATTACAACATAAATGCATGGTCCACCCAAGCACATTGACCATCTGCTTCCATGAGACAGATCTAGTCATACCTTTACAGTATTTTGAGCGTGAGAATGCGACTGGATTTGACATTAATTTTATAAGATTCCCTTCTATCATTTATTACCCTTGCAAATTCCCACATTGTTTCCATGTGATTCCCTTCTACTATGCCTTACTTTAGAGCCCAAGGATTTGGAAGTATTTCTGGGTAGCTCAAATGATGCTAGTTTCTTGTGATGGTGGTGGCCTATCCATAATACAGCTGCTCATTCTTTGTTTCCTTGTGTCCAGCAGTTGCCTGATGGGTAAATAATCCCAGTCCAAGGAATAGAGAGAGGGGAGACCAGAAAAAAAAAACACTGGCTGGTACAGGTTTACCTTGCAACAGTTGATGTTTGATAGAATAGGATTTGGGCTAACAGCACTGATTTTAGGCTTTGTTACATGCAATTCCTATCCCTGCCCTTTAGAAAAATCTCCGAAATTCAAGACTCTCTAGGTAAGATCATAGATACCTGGCTACCAATCTATCATATCATGTTGGATCATTTAGAACAGTGATGGCAAACCTTTTTGAGCCCGAGTGCCCAAACTGCAACACAAAACCAACTTTTTTGTTTCAAAGTGCCAACACTGCAATTAAACCTGAATACCGGGGTTTTAGTTTAGTAAAAACAACTCATACAGTTGTCCGAACTAATTAACATCTTTTGTCTTAAAAGAAAAACACAATAACAGGGCTTTCAATGATACAAAGTTTTTTTATTGAAAAAAACATCAACTCAATTTTTTTTCTAGTACTACATTGTAGCCTTAAGGTAATTTAAATAATTAGGCATATGTATTTTTGGATAAGGGATTCTCAACTTGTAATATGATAATGTGATTTTTGCTGTTGCATGCATGCTGATCATTTGTCAAACTTTGGCTCATACTCAGTTTGAGAGCAACACATGCAGCACTCAGCTCATCTGTTAATCTGTTTCTGGTATCAGATTTGATATAATTCAAAGCTGAAAAGAGCTGAACTCATGTTTTTGTTGTTGTTCAAGTCTTGGAGTCTACAAAAACACAAAATTTATTTAAAAAGACAGATGAAGCACCTGCAAGGAACCCAAGGCGGCTTACATAATCCTCCTCCTCTCCACTTTATCCTCACAACAACCCTGTGAGGTAGGTTAGGCTGGATGTTGTGAGGATAAAATGGAGAGGAGGAGGATTATGTAAGCCGCCTTGGGTTCCTTCCAGGCTCTAAGATTGTTAACAGGACTGGCCAATGTGATCATATTCATATTATGCCAGTGTAGATGGGAAAGTACTGGCATAATATGATCACATTGGCCAGTCCTGAGAGGAAGAAGAAGCTACTGGGGTGCGGAGCGGGGAGCCAGAAGTAATTATTAAGATGATGGAAACGGGGAGAAATGAGGGAGGGGGGAGGAGAAGAGAAGAGAAGGGAAGCAATATCGAGAAGGAAAGCCTGCTGCAGTGAAATAAAAGCCTTAGTGCCCTCCATGGAGTTACAGAGAACTAAGGGTGGGGGGGCAAGGGAGGGAAGAGGAGGAAGCGCTATGGGGGGGGGAAGTAATTATGAAGACGATGCAAACGGGGATAAATGAGGGAGGGGTGAGGAGCACGAGAAGGGAAGGGAAGCAATATCGAGAAGGGGAGGCTGATAGGAAGAAGGCAGTGCGGGGGGAGGGGGAGAAGCGACTGTGAAGGCGGGTAATGATGAAGACGATGCAAACGCAAACGGGGAGAAATGAGGGAGCGGGGAAGCACGGGAAGAGAAGGGAAGATACAAAACATGGGGGGGAGGGAAGGAAACTGGAGGGGAAAAAAGACCTCAAGCATTTGGTGGAAAGAGAGGGGGAAAGAGTGGGGGGGATCATGATGAAGCCAGGGAGAATGTGGGGGTCGCCAAGAGAGAAGAAGGGAAGCCTACGGCGGTGAAATGCCTCCCTTCTCCTGCGGCTCCTCCCCCTCCTGCAGAAAGAACTCCCGGCCGGCCTCATGCCGCCGGGAGCGACTCTCATGGAGGCCCCCCAGGCTTTGGTGGCACGCATACGAGCCCTGGATCGTGCCCCGCTGCCGGGAAGGGCTCCCTTCTCCTGCATCTCCTCCTCCCCCTCCTGCAGAAAGAACTCCCGGCCTGCCTGTCTGCCTCGGGTCCGCTCCGGCTGGGCTGTGGCTCCTCCCTTCTCTTCTTCCTCCTCCTTTGCTGTCTGCAAACAAACAGCACCAGCACCTCGTTGGGAGGGAGCACGTGCGCGTGGCATGACGCTGCCTCACGCCTCCCGGCGACCCCACCCCACCCCACCCCGGGAGGACCCTCTTGGCCCTTCCCCGGCAGAGGAGGCGGCCTGCGGGATGCCGGGCGACACGCAGCAGGCAGGAGCAGCCGCTTCGCCCCCCTGCTCTCAAGCTCTGTGCCCCTGGCGACCTATGGCTCGCGTGCCAGCAGAGCGGTCCCCACGTGCCAGCTGTGGCACGCGTGCCATAGGTTCGCCATCACTGATTTAGAACATAACTCGTTAACAACAGAGGCAGATCAGACATTCAGCAGAGAGTCTCAGGCAATAATTCATCAAGCAGGGAGACACTGAGTGCTGTACATGTATGTGTGAATGAGCTGGAATATTGGATTCATGCTAATTTAGTCCCATTGAAAACAGTAGGACTACATAAATTTAAATACAGATGCTCAGTTTGTGCGTCAGGGTGTTAATCCCATGGAAATCAGAGCTTTTCCAAAGTATGTGAGGTTTTTCCCCCTTTTCTTTCTTATTCTTTAATAACCCATCTGATTGCTTTGGTTTAATAAATGTCCAGACCTATCACAGCAACACCAAATTCTCTTTTTGTGTGGTGCAGCAAAAATTATGTTCTTGCAAAATTATAATCTCATACAATTTATGGTAATTTCCCATAAATTTCATAGACCTATTGGAATCTTGTTAATAATTAAAAGTCTTTTACTTTTTTTTCAATTCCCAAATAAGTGTTCGAGTAAATAGTTTCCAGCCTTCATCTGACATGATGTCTAAACAATACAGGCATCACAAAATAAATCATTTATGAAAAATATTTATTTAAAGAGCTGTAATTTACCTTGCATTTACCATATGCCATTCATCCAAGTATCAATATAAAATATTCATTAAAGAAACTCATTAAAACAAACTTCCATACAATGGGGTGACAGGCCAACAAAAAGCATCAATCATCGAAAGGCTTTAAGTTTTTACTAGTACACCTAAGATACACTAATATTTCAAAGAAGAAAAAATCATGAATACGGTTGATCCAGCCCCCAGATGACCATGAGGGCACAATGGGGGGAAAATGATAAAGGTATAACAAAGATGGGGTGAGATTTTCTTCATTTGTTTTCATTAAGCTGAAGGAATCCATGACAGCAAACCCAAATTTATTTTATTAATGATGAATAAACCTGATGTAATAATTAATGGGAAATCTATAGCTAATCTTAGAGGAAGAAGAATAACCAGGCATGTAATGATATTTAAGTCCGGCATAGCAGAACTTTCTGCAGCTGTCTCTAGCTGCAGATAATATAAGCGGAGCAATCAGCTGTGAACATCAACAGCGCCAGACGGGTGGGATGATACTAAGGACCAAAACATAGCAATGTTTCTAAAATGCAGCCAATGTGTGATCCCTAACATTTTCCTCCATAGCTTTAGCTCAGGCTTTCTTTCAAGCACATGGATGAGCATCTGGAATATTTGAACACTTTTAATATCCTCGGTTGAAACTTCCTACGCTCTGTGAAATTTCTTTGAAGTAAACACACATTCAAACTCCTGATCTGAATTCACAAACTGTGGCACGAATATGATGGGATTCACACAAGAAATGTGGCAGCTCTCCATATATAGTATTTTTCACTTATTCATTAGGAAGTTCTGTTAAATATCCACTTCACATAGACTGCAATTCTATTAGACTGTTGATCTGTGATTAAATGTTCTAATAAAATTAACTGGCTTTGCTGCAAACGGAACATCTGGAGCTATGTTTAATTTTATGTCAAACATATACAGGAAACACCTGTCTAGGTGAAGTAATTTTTTTAAAATGACATTAATCCATCTGTTGTGGAAATGTATGTCACAGTTGTCACATTAAAAAAGCAATATCAACAAACATAGAAACCCTAAATTGCCTCGGAACGTACACTTTCTAAAATTAACAAAAAATTCATTTATCCAAATGTTAGCATGTTAGTCTCATTTCATACTGAATAAGATCCCTTTCTTCTCTTTAGACTGAGAATGTCTTTCAAATATGGTACTGTAAAACTTCCAGATGTGAAATAAGTCTACATAATTATAAGATTAAAGCTCTGAGGTGACTCTTTACCTGTACAGAAATAATATTCTTTAACATTCTTAAAATAAATCAAGCACGGTACATCTGAAAACCAGAAACCAATGAAAGTAAGCAAGGTAACAATAGTTACAAAGAGAAACCTTAGAATACATTAAAAATACTATAGTGTGTTGTACCGAAAGAATATGATTATGTTAAATGTTGTACAAGAGCATGCAAGAAATGTAGCAGATGTCCTCCATCCCTGTCTATTTATTCAGGTTTTTTAAAAAATAAGATTAGGAAAGGGTTTATTACTATAAGATAGAAAAAAAATCTCTACAGAGTAATTGGGGCTGCAGTCCTACACATACTTGTAGATATCTACAGGACTGCATGGTAAGGAAAGAATAATATCCATTCATTAGTATCAATCTTCTATTTTGCTTTACAGAGACAAAATAACACTGTGGAGGGTTGTACTTTTTAAAGCAAACAATTAACAGCACAATCCTATACATGCCTACTTAGAAGTAAGTTATACTGAGTTCAATGGGCTTACTCTCAGGTAATTGGGTACAGGATTTCAGCCTTTGTCTGAAATCTTTTCCACAAGAGAAACAAATTATAATCTCTCTCTCTCCCTCCCTCTCCATATCTATTCCCTTTGTGTACTGCCCAATAGCCAAAGCTCTCTGGACAGTTCACAAAATAGAGGTAAAACCATAAAATATAACAAAACATAGCATAAAATCCTTAAAAAAAAAAAGCTACAGGATTAAAGTAAAATCTTAGCAGTGCTAAGATCTAAGAAGCATGGACACAGTTTTAAAGAACTGAAGGACTAAAATGTCTGGAAAAATTAAAAGGTCTTCACCTGGCACTGAAAAGACCACAATGTAGGCACCGGGCAAGCCTCTCTGAGGAGGGTTTTCCACAACTGGGGTGCCACTACTGAAAAGGCCCTCTCCTTAGTAGCCACCCACCTCACCTCATTTGGCATGGGTACCTGGGGGTGGGCCTCTGAAGACGATCTTAGTGTTTGGGCAGGTATATATGGGAGGAGACAATCCTTCAGGTAAGCTGGCCCCAGGCAGTTTAGGACTTTAAAGGTTAATTCCAGCATTTTGAGTTGGGCCCAGAAATGGACCACAAGCCAATGCAGATCACAAAGCAATGGTATAATATGATCATATCGTCCAGTCCCTGTACACAGTCTTGCTGCCCAATTTTGGACCAGTTGAAGTTTCTGGACCATTTTCAGAAGCAGCCCTGCACATAACACATTGCAGTACTCCAGACGAGAGGTTACTAGAATGAAGTATGATTAGTGAAGGGCTTATGGAGGGAGGGCATGTCCATTTGAGTGAGAGAGAATGAGAGAGAGAGAGAGAGAGTGTCTGTGTATGTATATAGATCAGTGTTCTCCAACCTTGGGTCCCCAGATGTTTTTGGCCTACAACTCCCAGCATGCCCCAGCTGGCTGGGAGTTGTAGGCCAAAAACATCTGGGGACCCAAGGTTGGAGAACACTGGTATAGATGGTTACAAAGTCCCTGTCAGTGCAGGCAGGGCCACCTATTGTAGTAGGGTGTGTGTGTATGTGTGTATCAACAGCTTTCCTCTCATTACAAAGTTGTGCCAAAGTTCTGTGTGAACCCTGTCCCCACCCCCATGGCAATTCCCAGAGGGATGGCTGTGTTATTCAGCCACAGCAAGAACAAGTCCTTAAACAAGACTAACAAATATATTGTGACATTAAGCTTTTGTGGACTAGAATCTGATGAAGTAGATGCTAGTCCATGAAAGCTTATGCTACAATAAATCGTAGTCTTTAAAGTGCCACAAGACTCTTTGCTGTTGTTTTCCACCCTGGAAGTGAAGAGTAGTGAGTGATTCATTCATATGGGAAAGAGTAGAAGGGTAAAATATTCAGGGACTCCGTTGGGGTGCGGATAAACCTGTCCTTGGTGAACTTAGTCTCTGGTCAGTTTTGCCCCTTTCTGTGTCCCTGATGGACACACGCTTAATTTGTGCTGTAGACTGTAATGGAAAGCACTGAGAATCAAGCCAAACCCACATCTCCCTTAATGTTCAACATATACCTGCGCTGCTTCTGTTTCTTGAGCCTGCTTCTTACAAACAGCAAATGAAGAGCTAAACCTGCTTCCAGATTATACCACTTCAGAATAAAGGTGGTGGCTCAGATCACTGAATGTTCCTCTGCACCCAAAAATAAGCAAATAAATAAATAAATTAAACACATAGGAAACTAGATGTCCCAAAGAGAAGAGTTCTAGCCTAGCTTTCTGACTGAAATACCAGGTTTCTGTGTATTGATTCCCCCCCCCCCCATGCAGAAGCATTCAGTCATGTGAACCCCCACCTTCCTGAAGTAGTATAATCCACAAACTGGTTTGATCACATTCTGCTGTTTTTGAAACTTGGCCATGCTATGACAGAAGGTTGGGCTTTCAGGAATGTGATGAAGATAATGTTTAGGAACTGGCTACCAAGGAAGAAAGGGTAGCTGGTTCCAGGCAGACAGCTCCTTGCTGTACTGTAGGCGATCACTCGTGACCGAGTAAGATTGTCTTCCAGAATAAAAAAAATACAAAAAGAAAATTTTAAAAGGAGGAAATTCTAAAGAAAAATATTGTGTAGACTCTAGCGATGGGTCCATAAGTGACTGTGGAGGCCAATTCTAGATCCACACAGCTTCCCACAGTGAGGACACAGGTTACCAGATGGAAGATGGTCCTGTAAAGAATTTGTTTGACGTGCTTTTCACTTAGCACGTGTCTCTCTTTCACCTTGCATTTGGGCTTCTTCAAAGTCCATAGAACCTTTGTGAAAGGCCAACCTCCAGTTAGAGCATTCATGGGCCAGAGCTTCCCAGTTTTCGATGTTTATATTGCATTTTTTTAGATTAGCCTTAAGAACATCTTTAAACCTCTTATGCTGACCACTGATATTCCGCTTTCCATCCTTGAGTTGGGAATAAAGTAACTGCTTTGGGAGACGGCAGTCAGACTCCTAGCACCACCAACTAAAAGACATGGTGCAGCTATTTTGTCTTTCCATCCTTAGCAGCTTTTTAATGGAGCAAAAATGGAATAGGCAATGGAAAACATGGGCTGGATGCAAGTGGAACATGATGCTGTCTTTTGTCCTATAAAATTCCATGAAGACTCATGGCGATTGCAGGTTAAAAGCCTCTTCTGGAAACTCTCAAAGAAAAATATTGTTTGGAACTTTAATATATACTCATATTTATTTTTTAAGCCTTTTAAGTACAAAAGCGAGAATGAGGTTGAAATATTGGCTGCCTAGGCATTTATTTTAAACTATTCTCCTATATCCAGGAACTGCAGGAGAGGAATATAGTCATGAGAACTGGAATTACCCATGACTCCAATCACTAAAGGGGCTGTCAAGGTTCCACTACTGCAGGGACCCCTCAACCTGCCTTTGGAAGATATCTGCCTCTTCTCAAAGCCTCTCCCTTTCCAGGAGATCAAATCCTTTGCCTGCTTCCAGTAGCATGGGTGTAGGCTTTAGACGTGGTGAATAAGTCACTCCAACAAACCAGGGTACGCAACAACACTTTACTTATAATATTAGGGTATTTACTTAATAGAGTGGTTATAATTCAAAAGCAAGTATGATAAAATAAAACAAACAAACAATCCAAGGTTCTCTAGCTTAACTTCAGACTACCTCTCTCCTCTGCTGACCACACCCCACCCATATATAGCCCTCCCAGGAGTGGAAGGTTATAATCAGGTGACCTTGATCAGGAGACTAATTCTTAACTTCTATTGGGTACTAAAACTCTCAAACTCCCCCTCCCATCCTGGAGTGTTTGGGCCTTCAGGCTTCAACTAATCTAGGGAAGTGTTTGGGCCTTCAGGCTTCACCAAACTTAAGCCTGTGTAGGCCTCAATCCTTCACAGGGGCCTTGAACCCTCTGCATTGCCCAGCTCTACCAGCGAGGTGAATATTAAGTCTAATGTACCAATAAACCAATCAGCTGTTTATAAGAATATAAATTTCTTATATTTACTTGTTGCCAAATCTTATTTCCAACAGCAATATTCAAGCAAATAATTCTTTAAGCTTCAGAGTATTTGGCAGATAAATGTCTGGATAGGTGCAACTGTGTTCATTTGTTATTAAGGAGCCTTCAGACAGAGAGGCTATCCAGTTGGCAGAAGTAGTAGAATATATCAGGAAACCTTCTCAGCTCAGAAAAAAGTGATTCACCCAACCATATTATCAGTGTTCTGAAAAATCTGTAAAAAGGAAAAAAGAAAAAGAAGAAAGAAGGTCAGATCCAATTTTGTGTGCAGCAGCCAAAAAAATTTCAAGATGAACTTGGAGGTTTGTGTTCAGGCAAAATATCCAAGGAATTCCGAAGGAAGCAAACACAGTTGTGAAAGCAGTAGCAATGTTTCTCAGAGGCTTCCACGCCTCCCATCATACAAACGAATACAAACTTGGATGAAGCAAATCTCACCAACAACCACAATCTGCATACAAAGCCTCCCGGCAAGCATGCGGAATACCTTGTTTGCTTATGGACCTGAAGACTGCTAGGCTAGGCTTTGCAGCTTCCAAGTGGAAAGTCAATCTGGGAACATCACAGCAGTCAGGACTACAATAAATGCTGGACTTCCACAAGAGAGCAAAAGAGTTTATGGCCTCGGCACAAAATAACCTTGCTAAAGCACAGGAAAAGCAGAAGGACGGTGTGATTGACAAGCTATGGCTTAGACATATGAGGTGGGGCAAAGGGTCATGATCCCAATCCCAGTTTGGCAGGAAGACTGTAAACAGACTAAGAGGGACCATTTGACAGCATTAGATAGGTCAACAACACCATCTTCCCTGCAAAGCTTCCAGGCAGAAAGTGGAGGCACCGGCTCTACAATTCAAACACAAGCAAGCTGTACTAGGAAGTGGCAGAAAAGCTCCTCACAATCTGTCAGGAGTTAGAGCTCTTACTGGCTTTGCCCAGGGAAGGCAAACATAATAATTGGCAAAAAAGGAAGACTTTTCTCTCTGCAGGGTTACCTTTACACAGGATGGGTCGTCAGATGACAGAGGTATACAGTTCAGTCACTGATGTGTTTGCAGGCAGGGCAGGACTCAACTTAACAAGAGTCTCAAGTGAAGTTTGACATGACTGCAAAAAGGGTGATATAATATCTCTCCACTATCAAAGACAGACTATCCCAGATCTCCCGCTTAGGGCACTGTCTGTACCCCACCATCCATACCCCTCACACAAAAGATCTTAATAAGTAATACTTGAATTTCCATATTGGACCACATGAATGCTCCAACTAATCATCTTGATTGCATGAGGTTTTAATCAGGATTGAACTGACAGTCTTTTTAGTTTGATTTTAGGGTCAGGGTTTTTTGGGGTTTTTTGGTTATTATTGAAAAGCACATCCATTTTTGTCACATTTCCAGATACATTTTGGATGGTAGACAGAGGAAAGTTTACAACAAATACAAAGGCTGTTTTTAAAGGCTCCAGGGAACTGTGCAGTATCTAAGCAGACAGATGGGGCACAACTCAGGGAAGCATCCACGCTTTGGGACTAAAGGAGCTAGGCATTTTGCTATAGTTTGTTTTGAAAAGTACATAAAATTTGAAAAATAAAAAATAAAGGAGTTAGCCAATCTGTTGTTTTCCCAATCAAGCTTAGCGAAGCTACCTGACCAGGCTGAGCTGAATGTTACAAAATGTGCTCCCTTTTGTGCAGACACATGTATGCCCTTGTCCATGTTTCCCCGGACTCACGTTAATTGAATCCAACAGGGATATTTATACATTGGTCATAGAGGATGTATGAATAGTTAAGAGGAGACCTTCCCACCCAAATACACACACACACACACACACACACACACACACACACACACACACACACCACTTGCCATGTTTATTGATTACAGACCTGAATTTACAAGTTGACTCTCGAGAAATTAACTTGGTGAGCAACATCACATTAAACAGAAGCATAATAATAAATTTGCAAGCCTTCCTTGAGAACTGTACTCTGCATGAGAAAACTAGTTACATTCTCACGAGGCCTGTTCCTGAAACAAAATGTATCTGTTCTGTGGGCATGCATGAACAGTCATTCTGCAGGGGGAGAAGTAGATTGTAATGATAGCACAAGGAGGAGGAGATTGGTTACTGTGGAGTCCCCAATACTCATGGGAGTTCGAAAAGAAAGGGGATATGAGGGAAGGGTGAGAATTATGAGTGAGGTGGAGAGAGTGCATTGAGGGGAAACTAAGCCAGTAGGGTGAGGGTTCTGTTCCAGCTATACCGGACATTCATTGTAGTTTACAAGGCTATGGAGAGGGGATCTACCCAGAGCTTGTGTAACACTCACATACTCCAGTTTAAAGCACTTTGTGTGCTTGTCAAGCCTGCCCCATTATTAGGTTCCCTTAACTGTGGAACTTCATAGTCGATCACCTCTACTACTATAGGACCCTCAAAACCTTGAGGAAGATAACAGGAACGCTGCAAAACGGGACTCACAGCTGCAGTCCTTTTCACTAGCAAAGCCAGGGAAAGATGCACTCCAAAGATGACTTAAACACATGTACCCATCTACACACGCATACTCAGAAAGTGAGTATGGGGGGAGGAGGATACATTTGTAGCAAGATCTCCGAGAGCTGTATACCTTTCTTCTCTGGGCTGAAGCCCTTTCCTGTAGACTGGATACTAGGGAGCACTGAAACGCCAGCTGAGGCATCACTGGAAACAGGCCCGGTGCAAGGCAATTTGGTGCCCTAGGCAAGATCAGATATTTAGCGCCCCCCCTTCCCACTTGAGCCCTCCCTCCCTCCAGCCCTATGCCCATTATGAAATAAATTTCCCTCCCTGGGAACTGCCGAGCCCCATAGAAAAACTTTGTGGACTTTGAGACTTTTCCTTTGTGTTCACGAGGAAAGCAAAGAGGCAACATCAGCCCAGCTATGCCAGGAACTCCCAATGGCCTTCTCCTACTCCATATATATGTAAAAGCCTGTCTCCTCCTGCAGGCAGCACAAGGGATATGAAAAAAGGATGTGAGAGAGGTGTGGTGGCGCTACCTGTGAGGAATAGAGACAAAAGGGCATCTTGCAGCCTGTCCTACCTCGCAGGGTGGAGGTGCAGAGACACCGGTTTGACTCGTACACCTTCTGGGTTGCAGGGGGGGGGATGCATGTAGTAGAAACATAGCAAAGAGAGAGCCCGTGGATCATCTGGTTCAAATTTAGGAGGGGATTTACGAAACTTGCTGCTTCCCCTCCTCTCTCTATCACTTTGTTGCAATATTTCTTTATTAGAATAATGTATATTATCCTGTCTTTCCCTTTACCAGCCTAGTGCTCAAGGCAGACAACAATATTCAAAGTACAGTAAAGAAAACATCAACAGCTCAGGGCACAATCCTAAACACGTTGAGGCAGAAAAAAGCCCTGCAACTCCCAGCATTCACCAGCCAGCATGGCTGGCTGTTGGAACGCTGGGAGTTGTGGGGCTTTTTTCTACCTCAACGTGCATAGGATTGCGCATGGCTGGCTGGGGAATGCTGGGAGTTGTAGGATTCCCCCCCCCTCCAAACACGCATAGGATTGCATCCTAAAACCATTTAAAACCAAAACACAGAAACAGCATGGTAAATAATTAAAACATTGGAGCCCCAGCTAGCTTAAAATACCTTTCCCTCCCTCCCTGGTTGCTGGAAATAACTGCTTTCAGGGGACCTTGAGCTGAGGAACCTGAGGCTCACGCGAGGGAGGGAAGGCGAAGGAGGTGTTTGCAGGTGCATCCTTGAGAGGGAAGGCGAAGGAGGTGCATCCTTCCAGCCGCCCACCAGCCTCCCATCATTGGCCCCTGCCCGCCTCCCCTCCTCCAGTCTGTAGCCTTCTCTGCCTCTTTTGATGCTGGTTGTGAGGAGGAGCCTGCCTGCTGCTGTTTCTGGTAACGAGCTGGAGGAGAGAGAGGGAGGGGTGCGCTTCTTTCACCTTCCCTTCCCCGCCACAGGACATGATTGGTAAAACAAACTTGGTAAAATACGTGATGTATTTTTTCCCCCCAAGGCATTTCTGGCGCCTCCTTTAGCCCAGCGCCCTAGGCAGCTGCCTAGTTGGCCTAATGGTAGCACCGGCCCTGACTGGAAAGCTGTGTCCCTTTTGTAAAGAGGACGCTTGTGTTCCCCCAGTGGGAGAGCTAGACCTACTTGGCCAAATGGCTGCTTGTTTGGGAAAACTAAGCTAGATAATGGCAGACCTTTGGTATCTATGCCTTCCATGAGAGACTTGGCCTCCCACAGAGGTAGCGAGTAGGAGGCTGGAGTTTGCCTTCTCAGAGGAGGATCAGCCTGGAGCTTGGGTAGGTTTGCCTGTGGTGAGAGCAGCTGAATGGTTGCTCGTCAAACCATGGCTCGGCACCAATCAAAGCTGGCACACCTTGCTGCTAAAAACTTCACGTTTTATCATTTTTACACAAAAGAATTGACATCACACCTGATGTGACAACCCAACGAAAAGTGAGCTAAACTGGTCTCTGTGTTGGAAATGGTGGTACCTCTCTGCAGACAAAGGACTTGATTGCCCTTCTTGAAAAAGCTTTTCCTTGCACAAAAGGAATACTTGGTGAGGATTGCTACCTCAAGGAGGCACACTGGGGAAACCTATTCATAATACTTCGCAATATTCTGGAGAGAAATCACTCTGTGTGCAAGGCATGCATACCTTGCTCAGTTTTATCCCCTCCTTTTCCTTTGGGGCATACACACATTTGAAAGTTTGATTAGAATCTGATGATGTCCTATCTAGTCTTGTGTACGTGACATAGCCGCTGAGACTTATCCCTTTGTCTGTGTTTGTCTCCCTTGCCAAGGTCGAGGGTGACAGGAACAAGCTTACTGTTCTTTAGCCAAGAGAGCCAGTGTGCTGTAATGGTTAGCTGTAATGGTGTGCTGTAATGGACTGGGACTCAGGGAACCTGGGTTCTAGTCCCCACTCAGCCATGAAGCTCATTGGATGACTTTGGGCCAGTCACTGACTCTCAGCCTAACCTACCTTGCAGGGTTGTTGGAGGGATAAAATGGAGAGGAGGAGGACCATGTGAGGCACCTTGGGTTCCTTGCAAGAGGAAAGAAGATGGGATATAAATATATTAATATTTTTTTTAAAAAAAGGATGGGCTCTGTTTGGTTCATTCGAAAACCAAGCTATTTCTTAACATGAAGTTTAGACATAGTCCTTCTGTATATTGACCCTGATCCAGACTTTCCATGAGTAGAATTCCACTCACAGGATGCTCCACTGAGGAATGAGGAGGTGGCTTTCACTGATTCCTCTTTCCCCCTGCAGCCCTCCCAAACTGTTCCTGACCCTCAAGAGCAGCTTTTTGAAGAACTACAGGAAGAATTACAAATCAGTAAAAATAATTTCCCATGCCTTTCTCCAGGGGGAGCCTCTGCTGGATCTGCATCCTTTCCATTAATGGAAGGAGCCCTTCTATTTGCAGAAGGGCTTGTCTGGATCCAATCAAATCTCTACTAGCCCTTCCTCAGCACGTGTGATTGATAACAGGCCTGTCTCAGCCTCACCCCAGCACTTCCTTAGTCCCACCCCCACCCCCGCCTACAGTCACACAAGTTGGGGGGGTGTTACAGAGGGGATATATAACTATGTAAACTTCAGCTCTACTGGTTTGGGAAATTTTACAGGGCTTGGGTAGGGAAGCTCAGGATTGGTGCAGAGTGCTTGGTCCCAAGGCTTCCTTGAACTGTGTCTCGTGGGCTAGCCCAGGAAATGCACCAGTTCTCAGAGCCATTGGCCTTTGAGTGGCTTTTGCACAGATTGCTCTGAGCTGCATCTAGTTTTCTCTTTTGTGCAAATGTCTTAGCTGTTCCATGAAAGAATCTCCTTCACTGAAAAAGACAAACTGTAAGATGAAAACAGACTTACAAAAATTCTGCTCAGTTCTAATTTTAGTAGCACCAGATCTTAATGGAGGACTCTGTTTCTTTTCAATCACTTCTAGTTCTAAGAATTATATTAGGGTTGAGTGAAAAGTTCAAACTTTTGGCTTGATATTTTTGTCAGGGTCAATTTTGAGCCCCTGAAATTATTATGTGCCTGTGTGCGTGAGTGTGTGTGTGTGTGTGTTTCAGGAGGGGAGGGTGAAATTTCAGGGTGTGCTTACTGTGGTGGTGAGCAGTGGCAGTTTCACTTACTTTTCTTTAAAAACATCTTTTTATGGTGTATTTTTGCCACTACCTGTGGGGGCAGTGGGTACAGCAGATGTCTTTCAGCAGTTGTCAGTTTGAAGCTAGAAAGAAGAGCTCCACAGCTGTGGAGAGAATACATTTTAAAAACAGGGCACACAAGCAAGTGGTGAGAGATCTTCCCCACCCTACCTGTTGGACCAGCCTCCTTCCCCTGGCAGGCTGCAGCTGTGCTCTGCTGCAGAGGCGTGGCCCAGCCCAGCCAGCTACTATTTCAACCACTGGAGGACCAAGGCAGCGGCCGAAGGGCGCTGCCAAAGGGTATTGCCCGTTGGGTGCCCGTTAGGTGTCTGTTTGGGGCCTGTTATGCAGACTGTTCTCCGTTTTTCTTACGGAGGAGGAGGTAGCCGGCTCTAGAGGCTGCTGTTTGAGTTAATGTTTTTAAATATTAACCACCCTTTATTGGAGAAACAGAAGCCGTGGCTGCAGTCCAGGCTGATGGGGACGGGAGAGGGTGTTTCCTCCGGAGCTCCGTGCTTGTTTTAATGTTTCTTCAGTTTGCTTTTGTTTTTAAATTTATTTTTAGCTTTTATCTGTTTTAAATTCTGAACTTATCTGCTTCTAGCAGTAGCATTTTATCTTCGGCATTACTTTTTTGAGACCCGTTTTTTGGCCTACCGTGCTTTAAGCTATTTCATTTGGATGTGTGCGGGATTGAAGGAGTAAAACAATTTCAAGGACAAACCTACTGTTTATTCAAAGGTTTGCAATTCTCTCAGCTGCTGTGTAATTAAGACCGGATCTCATTGATAAGACTGTGAGTAAACTTTCTAAACCCTCTAACCTTCCAACACTGCTGCCTGTGTTTGGGGAGGAAAATTAAGGATAATTTAGGACATGGTTTTTACTAGAAGCAACTATAGGAACTTAGGAATGGAGCCTTCTCTGGAGTTAATTCCCCATAGACGTCGAAAGCAAATGAAAATTACACAGTTTTACTCCCCAAGGGAGATGAATAAACATAAAAATGCAGGAGAAGAATTTCCCCAGCACTTAAATACAGTCTTGGATTGGTCACTTGGCACAAAGGGAGATTTTAAGCCTGTTAACTTGGATTTATCTCAAAATAATCTTGCTTTAGAACTAGCTGTGGCAGAAAATCTGGCCCCGCAAAGACAAATACAATCTTGTGAGAACATCCTGACAAAGAAATTGGACGATCTGATAACAAAACAAGCTGATGAACTAAATGAGAAAAATGAATCAGCTAAACTGGAGGAGAAAGTAAAAGTAAATAAAAATGAATTGCCCTCCCAGAAAGAACAAATAAAAGGTGAAGATCTGCCAATAGAAGGCTGGTTTCTCATATTGATAAGTGAGATAGCACTAATTAAAAAATTTTTATCTGAGTGTAACAACCTTTTAACTGTTTTGGTGGAAATGTACGTAAAGTCTGATCCAAGACTAAAAGACGAGGGTGTGAGGGATGAGAGCAATAAAGACTCTATACAAAAAAATAACTTAGCACGGAGGAGTAACACTGATGCAAAGGAAGTCACTAAGAAGAAAAAAGGAAGAGATTTGAAAAAGCCCCAAAACGTAAAAAATCAAAAGTCTCCATGGTATAAGAAAATGGATTTTGGTAAACTGTTTATGCTATTGGACAATAGTTCAACACAGAAGTCAGGAACAAAGGAAATAAAGCAGAGCAAGAAAAAACCTCCAACAAAGGGAAACAGCCAGGAGAACCTTAATCCTTATTTGGAAAAGGCGGTTGTCCTTCCATCTTGTCCTTCTCCATACTCCTCTGTGCAGGTTGGGATCTCTGACCAGCAAGATCCTTGGGACTATGTACTTTTGCGGCCTAAATTACCTCAGAAGAGGCTGTCTGACAACAAAAAATTGTGCCTAGTTCTCAATCGTCAAAAATTAGTGCTATGAAATTACCCCAAACCCACTGGCCATCTTTCACAAGTTGAACGTAAAATACATCTTTTGAAAATCTTAAATGAGATTTCCCCAGGGTTATTCACTACGGAGGATATAACAAAAGTGGAATATCTATATTATAACAATATTACCGCACGTGCCGTGGTTACCTTTAGTGGGTGGGATATAGCTAGATTAGCCTTTAAGTACAAAGAGGCACTATTTAAAATGGATATCTATGTACTAAGATTTTATGTGAACACAGCATCCCCCCAGACATTAGCTGTGTACCCCAAACAAAGTAGGAATGATAGTTATTCAGAAAATTTACTAGAATTTAACTCTTTTAAAGATAATTTTGTTTCACATAAAGCCGGGGAATATCATGGCCTGGACGAGGAGGTACTACTTGGAACTCAAAGCCAATCAACAATGTTAGATCATAAATCTGTACTGCTTAAAGAAGAGAAAATGCTATTAGATTCCTTTTGTGCTCTATCACAAGTAGCACAGAATGAAATCATGTCAAGATTTGAAACTTTAAGATATCATCTGTTAGATTTGCATAACAAGGGTAAGGGTTCTACCCAGTACCCACATTGTAGATGGATACCGGGAAATAGCGGACCCTGACTTAACACCTGGGGAACAGTTAGGAAATAAGATAGATAAAGAATTTTCCGGGATTAAGAGTTATACTCCTCAACGCCAGGTTACTGCAGAAATAAATCTGATAGTAAATAATTCTGTCCAGAGCAGAAACGAGAAGGACCTACCCCCTATATCAACTTGCACACATACTGGGGTATCTAAGTCCTGGACTTGGACAGATATGAGATACTTAGATGATGATGAAAATGGATTGTTGCAGAAAGATAACAATCCAGTGAGTAAGCCACCTGACATGATACGTCCAATAGTCTCAAATGTCAGCAGACTGAGCCCGTCTATGGAGATTTTTGAATATCTGGAAGAAAACTCGAGGAACTCTGCTGAGCCATCCAACGATAAAAAAACAACTCTATAGGCAGACAAGATCTCAAATTAAAACCCCCACAGCTTGACAAGGATTAAGACATTTAAGCGCCCACTTAAGACTCCTTTCATATTATAGCACGCCCTAAAGAAATAATGTGGTTGGAGTTAGAAACATGTGAACTACGTAGTACTTTGGGGAATATTTTTTTTCAAAAAAATAATAATAAATTGATAAAAAATATAGACAACCCTTTTCTAAGAAATTTGTTAATGATTTGGGGTACTATGAAGAGTATATTTATACCAGGGATATCTCCATTAACTCCGGTGGTAGCTCTTAAGGATTTTCCTGAAAACTTAAGATTAGAGCTGGAGAGTAAACTAAGAGAAGAAAGGGTTATTAGATTGACCGATTGGGTGGAAAAGATGGGGACTAGAGATCAAATAATGGAAATTGTTGGGAGAAGAAGATTATCGTGGTTAAATTTACTACAGTTAGAACAGTGGTCGAAGAAATGGAAAAGGAAAACTGAGTACGAGAGAGATTTAACTAATTTTGAAAAGATGGTCATGTCTAGAGACGGCCTACCAGGTAATGCATCAACAAGAGGTATAACAAGGGATTTATATAGATTGATCCGAAAAGCAAAAGAACAAGAGGATCAGCTTAAGACAGTATGGGATAATGAATTTGAAGAGGTGACCTCGAAGGTGGGGTGGAACAATATATGGGATAGACGGATTGTGAAAATGATGTCAATTAGGATAAAGGAAAATTTTTATAAACTAATTTGGAGATGGTATTTAACTCCAGTAAGATTAAATAGAATAGATAATAATTGTTCTGCATTATGTTGGAGAGGATGTCAGGAAAAAGGGACATATGCTCATATGTGGTGGAGTTGTAAAAATGTATTGGTGTTTTGGCGAGAGGTTTTTACAGAAATATCGAAAATTATTGGTACTAATTTAGAGGTCTGTCCAAAATTAGCATTGTTATCAATAACTGAGAAGCTTATTTGTGATCAAAATACGAAGGAGTTAATTGTAAACTTGTTAACTGCGGCCAGGCTAATGATAGCGAGAAATTGGAAAGTACAACATGTTTTCCTAATAACAGACTGGTATAAGGAAGTTTGGGACATAGCCCTAAATGATAAATTAACTAGTAGTATCAAATGCAAAAAAGGATTGCTAAAGAAGAATAATTTTATGGAGATATGGAATCAATTACTAGACTATGTATTAATAAAGGGGAAGGGTAACATGCCTTGTCAGGATATGTTATATTTTTGGAATTTAGACTTTATTTGATCAAGAGGATAGAAGCATATTAATTGGTCCCTTGGAGGGTGGGGCGGAGCACTTTATGACTTATTGTATGTTGATTATGTTATATTTGTGTGATAATTTTGTATTTTGCTAAATATATTTTCTGTGTTATAATTTGTTTTGAAAAATAAATAAAATATTAAAAAAAAAAAAGACTCCTTTCATGGAATATCGCTGGATGGAAGAGGCTATCAGCAGATCCCCCCTTTTTGGACTTTATTAGCAAATATGATATAATTTTGCTACAGGAGACATGGGCTAGAGAAGACTTAGACCTAAATGGATTTACAGCCTATTCGTTGAAAGCAATTCCTAGTCTTAAACAAGGACGCCCAAAAGGTGGTTTGGCATTATTAATTTCTATCAACATCGAAGCAAGTAGTATCAAACTCGACCCCCTGCCTGGCCTTGCAAATGCTGTACTTATTAAACTTAAATTGACCTGGTTACTTGTTATAAACATTTATCTCCCTCCTCAACGTAAAAAAAAGATGGTGAAGAATACTTCATAGATTTCATAGATTTCATAGATCATAGAGTTGGAAGGAGCCTACAAGGCTATCGAGTCCAACCCCCTGCTCAATGCAGGAAACTTGGCTCAGACTAGAAGAATATATTGATAAATTAACAGCCTTATACCCAAAAGCTGTCATAATGGCAGGGGATCTAAATGCCAGAACAGGGCAAAACGAGGAAAATCTTTATTCATACTTTCATGTACCTCAACCTACAACAGATGAGGCCTTGAAGCTACCAGTGAGGCAATCTAAAGATAAGGGCTGTAATTATGCTGGACTTTGTCTTATCCAAATGTTAAACAGGTTTAATCTAGTAATTGTAAATGGGAGTGTGGAAGGTGATCGAGATGGGGAATTCACCTTCCTGTCTAATATGGGGGCATCTACAATTTATATTATAGTATCCTATGAATCCTTAAAGATGGTGTCTATGTGTACGTAGAAAAACGTATTGAGAGTGACCATTTACCTTTAGTTTTATCTCTAAACTGTGGTATCCAAACGATTCACGCAAAGCAAAAGACAATGATAAATGGAGAGTTTGAAATAAGATCCTCCCGTATTAGATGGTCATCAAAGTTGGAAAATAATGTAAAAGATCTATTATACTCAGAAAAATGTCTCCATCAACAGAATCTGCTAATGTCAGCAAATTCTGCAGAAGCTGCACTTGTAATGTTTCAGGAATTGTATTTGGCTATACAAAATTGCTTGAAACAAAAGAACTTGACTAGGAAAGGCACTCCCCTCAGTAAATCCAAATATTGGTTTGACAAAGAATGCATTTCCATGAAACGAGCTTTGGTGGAAAAATATAGAACATATAGGGAGGAAAATTTACCAACAATACCTCCTGAATGGTATGAGCTGAAGAGGAGATATAAAAAATTAATTAAGGGAAAGAAGAGCCAAGCTCAGAAAGAGTCCTGGGAAAATTTAATAAAGGCATCCAGGGAAAAGGATGTGATTACTTTTTGGAGGTTGGTTATTAGAGGTTGGCCTAGCCCTTCTCGTAACATGGAATATCATATTCCTGTGAATTCCTGGGAATCCCATTTCAGCAATATATATAAATCAGGGCAAAATCCCTACCAGACTAAATGGGTAAATACATGTACCCTCCCTGAATGGCCTCCTGTAACTGCTGTGGAAATTAAGATCCTTATATCCAAGCTTAAGGCTGGCAAGGCACCAGGGAATGATATTATCCCCCCGGAAGTATTTAAAACCAATATAGAGTGGTGGGCCCCTGTACTGGCGGCATTATTTACAACCATTGATCAGACAACATATATCCCAGAAGATTGGGGCCTTGCTATCATCATTCCAATCTATAAAAAGGGGGATAGATCAGACCCTGCTAACTATAGACCTATCAGCCTGCTAAATATTGTTAGTAAACTGTACGCTAGCCACTTATTGGAAAAATTGCAAAGATGGTTGGAACAGGAAAATATTATCAATGATGAGCAGGCTGGATTTAGGGGTGGGCGTTCTACTATAGATCATGGATTAGTTTTACAACACCTGGTTGAAAAGTACTTAGCTAAACCTGGGGGAGCTCTTTATGCTGCCTTCATCGATCTTAAATCGGCCTTTGATCTCATATCAAGGGATAGATTATGGAACAAATTTGAAGCCACTAACATTGATCGGCGTTTACTGACTCTTATCGGCAAATTATATGACAACACTCGATTGCGGGTGAGATTTAATAGCACGGGACATCTGACTGGGTCTGTCCCCACTTTCAATGGAGTGAAACAAGGTTGCGTTTTAGCCTCTACCCTGCTTAATTTCTACATTAACTCTTTGGTTAAAAATTTAGAGGGGGTATGTTCTCATCACCCCAGTTTGTCAAATAGACCTTTGTCAATTCTGCTTTATGCAGATGATGCAGTACTCTTATCGTTAACAAGTATTGGATTGAAACGTCTGTTGAAGGCCCTGGACAGTTACTGCAAAATAGAATTACTGCAAATTAATTATGATAAAACCAAGGTTCTTGTCTTTTCTAGGAAGAGGCCTAAACATAAATGGCAAATAAATGGTCATAAAATTGAACAGGTGACCACCTATAGATACCTAGGAATAATATTCCACTCACTAGGAACATGGAGGGCCCAACTAAAAAATGCCATTGCAAATGTACAGACAAGTGCAAAAGCACTTCTCTCTTTCTTTTATAACAAGGGTGGGCAGCATATCCCCTCTGCCATCCAGGTATTTGTTGCAAAGGTTCTTGCCCAGCTGTTGTATGGCTTAGAAGTATGCCCGATTGAAAAAACGGCTCCTTTGGAGGCTGTACAGACTAAATTCTTGAGAGCAATACTTGGTATCCCTAGTTGTGTTCCAAATGTAATTACACGCTTAGAGGCAGGTTTAATATCAATTGAGGTCCATGTATGGCAACGTAAAAAAAATTTCTGGTTAAAAATGATGTTTGTACCAGTAGGATTGGCACCACTTACTTTAACCGACTCCTTCCAATCAAAATGGAAAAAACAACTAAACATGAAACTATTAACTTTTGGTTTTTCTACAACTGCCATCTTAACCCTAGGGTATACCAAAGCGAAAATAGCCAATGCCCAGCGAATTCGAGACATCGAATCCCAAAACTATCTAAGTCAAGCAGCTTTATATTCTGTTTTTATAGAAAATAGAGGCCCATTTGCACCTGCTAACTATCTGATAAATTTGACCATCCCTAAACTTAGAAAGGCATTCACATTAGCCAAATTAAATGTTCTACCATCTGCGCTGCTGGAAGGAAGATTCAAAAAGATCCCCTATAGCAAGCGGACCTGCCCATGTGGGATGGGGGAGGTAGAAAAAGCGGGCCACGTACTTCTTTATTGTAACTTTTATCAAGGCCTTAGAGATACCTTCATAAAACCGCTTTTACAAAAAAATCCTGGTAGGTCAAACAAATTTTATTTAGAGTATCTGCTGTCCGACCAGAATTCAAGTATCACAGCCAAAGTGGCTAGTTTTTGTGCAGCAGCCATAAATTGCCGAAAGGGGATGATGGAGTAAAATCGCTAAATAATGAAGCCACTAAATACTGTGTATTTTTTACTGTATGTTGATTCTTGAATTCTCAATTTTAAACTCTATTTTTAAATTTTAAATTCTAATAATGTTTTTTGTATTGTGTTGTATTGTTTATTTGTTTATCTGTTCTTATAGCTGGCTGTTTGCCGTAATAAATTATATTATTATTATATTAAAAACCTTTTTTTAAAGAAGAAAAGTCACTGCTCACCACTGTAGTAAGCAATTCTGAAATCTTCTGACAAATTGCTATGCATAGAGTGGTGAATTTGAGGGGGGCGGGGCGGGGTGGTGCTAAGTCCCAAAAAGATCTGAGGCTCAGGTCCACAGGACAAAAAAATTTCACAAATGTGTATATGCTAACTTACATATGCTCTGAAGTCTCTCTCTGTGTGTGCCTTTAAAGGACCCTGTTTCCTAAAGATATCCCTATTTGTAAAAAGGGATGGATGGGCAGGGGAGAGGCGGGCATTTGGTTTCAGGAAAAAACCCACTGACAGAAAAATTCAAGGGGGAGGGGGCAGCAGGAAGTGAAGCATATGTGGACAAAACGCCAGATAATCCAGGCGGATCAGATGAAACACAGATAATCAGGCCCCCTGTACCTTTATTTCAGCAAATGCTCATGGACAGCAGGGTGGTGGGGCAGATGGCCTCCCAGAGATTCGGGGCCAGCCCTAGTGGGCTGCCCCCTAACACTGTCTCGGGTGTGTGTGTCATTTCAATGCTCTGGTATACCTGTGTATAAAGCCTTACTATGATGAATGCGTATCATCAGTCAATGGCATCAAGAAAGGCTGAGTTGGCCAGGGAATGAGGAAAAGATGTTATGGGAATATGAAGACACACGCATTTTACTGACAGGCACTTGCTAGCCTGTCCTTCTTCTTCTAACTGCATTAGACTACATGGCCTATAAGAGCTCCATCCAAATGTTCCTTCATCAGCCACTTTCCTTCATGAAGCTTTTTCTCCTGCAACAGACTGTACACCTTCAAGGCAGGGACGATGTCAAATTAGTATATTTAGGCCTTACATACTTACTTACCTATTTGTTCTTAAAATATATTTATAAATTGCCCAAAACGGTCACCAAGGTGAAATACAGGTGTTAAAACCAAAGAAATCTAATTAAGAACAGAGCAAGGCATCTTTAAAACATCCAGAGGGAGCAAGAAAGCAGCATAAAACTTTGAAACTCAGCAGCATAAATAAAACAGCCTTTATAGTCTGCCTAAAACTAGGCGAGGTCATAGGGATGGGCACATATGTTGCTTCTGCATTTGATGTAAAAAAAAAAAATTCAGGTTCTTTCTCTCCTGAATATGAAGAACTGCACGATTTTGTAAAGTTCTATTTTGTAAAATATTTTGTAAATTCTTATTAAAAATGAAATTCTCACCAATCTGCACCAGCCAAATTTAATAGGTACAGCTATTTGCAGCACGGAGAGGACCATGTTGTACCTCCTTGCCATATAGTTGTTAAAGATGAGGAGCCTGTCAGAAAAAAAGACGTGGCAAACCTAATTAGGTACTAGCATGGTTGAATACACAGGGATTCAAACCCAGACCTTTAAGAGCCGAGCACTCAAAGCTAGTGGTGGGCAATCCTGCCCACCCCTGATTCGCTGGACGCTCAGAGAGCACTGCTGCTCCTTCCGTCAAGCCTGGCCAAAAGCGAACACCAGCTGAGCTGCTCAGCAGACTTCTGGGTTCCCGGCAAAGCGCTTTTTACATAGAAAATGGCATAAGATACATTAAAAGCGGCTGCAATTTGCGTAACTTGCGCAAATTGTGGCCGTTTTTAACGTATCTCTCACCATTTTCTACGTAAAAAACGCTCCGCCGGGAACCGAGAAGTTGCTTCCCTGGCTCGACTCGGGAGTATGCGAGTCGAGCTGGGGAAGCTGGTAGGTGGGACAGAGTTTGGGGGGTTGAGCTCGTTGAGTTTGCCAGACTCCCCCCCCCCCCCGAAATCCTCACACATCCCTACCAAAGCCCTGGACCTGGATGGACGAATCAGTTTCAGTTTCTCCTACATTTGAATTTTTTAAATCTCACATTCTTTTTGTTCCAAATCTGGTGAACTTTGAAAAATTTAGGTAAATTCTCATAAAAACTGAAATGAAATTCTCACCCATCCCTAGAAGATTGGGCCAATCTGACCTTGTCAGGGAGGGAGTTCCCATATTGGGACACTGCCACAGAAAAGGTTATTAGTTTTGGAACTAACCATGCACTAAAGACTAATTGTGATCTCAGTGTGCTTACTACATACACCTAAATTGGTTCAAGACTGGGCTTTAATAGTTCAAGTTCTTCTATAAGTTTACATAATAAAGGTATTTAGAGAAAATGTAGTTAGCTATTTGAAAGAACATGGGTAAGTAAACAGAGAAAAAGGACATTTCCTGATGAACTGACCAAGTTGTTTCAGTGGACACATCTAAGTGCCACTGCACACAATCAGTTGCCGTGATGATTGTCAGGGAATTAGATTCGCATCTCAGGTTTCGTCTATACACACAGCAAAATGAGGTGGTAGTATGTGGAGGCAATACAATGGACTGCACCACTTCAGAATGGATTGTACCACGGCATTAAAAAAACAAATAAAAACAACCTCCCTTCAAATAGGAAACTAGCACACCAGGGAGAAAGATCTTAGCCTAGCCCTTGATCTCGTTATTTACATTCTCTTTGGAGGAAATTGTTAACAAAGGGGAGCATTAAAGAAAGTGGCCTCGCTCACATCCTATAGTGCAGGACTCTCCAACCTTGGGTCCCCAGATGTTGCTGGACTACAGCTCCCAGAATCCCTTGCCATTAGCCATGCTGGCTGGGTATGCTGGGGCTGTAGGCCAGCAACATCTGGGGACCCAAGGTTGGAGAGCCCAGCTATAGTGGTACAGTCTGTTCTACCTCCTCATTCTGCTGCATATGTAGATAAGGCATGACACATTTGCCATCATACCTTTGGGTACTCATGTAATTAAAAAGAAAAAGTATTTCCATGGTATTGGGATAACAGTTTCACACAGCCCATTAAGACAAAATGTCTGACCATGATATTGGGATAACAGTTTCATGCAGCCCATTAAGACAAAATAGTTTGTAAGAAAACACTCCAGTCCATAGAAATATGGTTATGTTCTGTAATTATAACTTCGCAGCTACTATCTGTACCTAAATTCAAAGTCTAGTTATTGGCTAAACTCTTTTTATGGCAAGTTAGACTAAACATGAACGATTTCTCTTTTCGTAGGAAAAAAAAATCTTAAGCAAAGCTATCCTCATCCATCTAAGCAGTACTAAAATACCAATCTTTCTCTTGAAATGAGTGTTGTAGCAGAAGAGGGCTATGGTCTTTGGCCTCTGCATTGCCCCAAGGGCTCTTAGAATGGTTATAAGATCTGTCATTCTCTTCCTAAGCATTTTTGCTCCCAGAGTCCTTATCTGCTTACACAATATCTTGATTTCAGCCAATTTGGAGGGGCTCCTAAGGCTGCATCCTTTAGCCGGAGTGCAGCTAAGTACTGTAATCCTTTCTCCCAGTTTAGATTTTCTAGGATTTTCCACTATTAGAGCTACAGCTTTAACATAACTTGGCCCAAAATAGGAATCCCTAACACAGGTTTTTCAAGATAAGATGCCTGCTACTTTTTTCAAGCAAGGAAATGCAACCATTTCTCAGTTGTCTGTCTTTAATTGGGACTATTATCAAGGATCTTAGAGGTATTATATTGAACCCACTTTCCCCCCTAAACCCTACTATATGCAGCAAAACTAAGGATTGCTTTCTACATTCATCTTTCTGCTGATTTGAACTTTGTGTGATACTCCCACCATGCAAAGAAGTGACGCAGCCAAGAAGTAGTTCAGACCTTAAATCTAGGAGCTGATGAATAGTCTACTCTAGATCAGTTTGCACTCCCTCTGGAGGAGAAGGTTGGTAGCTTGGGCATATTCCTGGACCTGGCTTTTCTACTGGAGTAGCAGGTGACAGCTGTGTGCTACCTACTATATCCTCTGTTTGATGACCTTGCCTCAATGTTCTATGCCTTGGTAACTTCTGCATGGCATTACAGGAATATACAGGACATGTTGTCCAAACTGCAGTAGCTATATTTTTAACGTATAGACCACCAGAATCATACAACACCAGTCCTAAAATCCTACAGCAGTTACCTGTTTGTTATGGACCCAATTAAAAGTGCTGGTTTTGCCCCTTTCCCTTTTAATTTGAGTGCACTCTTGGATCTAGCCCTCATATGGGATGCAAAGGTGCCAGCAGTGGCCAGGAAAACTTTTGCACAGCTGAGGCTGATGCGTCAACTGTGCCTTTCCTTGGAGATGTCATATCTGGCCATGATGACACATGCCATAGGCTGCGATCCTATACCCACTTACCAGGGAGTAAGCCCTATTGAACTCAATGGGACTTATTTCTGAGTAGACATGTATATCATTATGCTGTTACTTGTAACTTGTTTGGATTATTGTAATGTACTTTAGAGGAGACTGCTCTACATCTTCTCTACATGAACAGTATTCAGAAACTTCAGCTGGTTTCGAACAAGGGTGGGCAGACTTCATGTTTGTGGGACTTCACTAGAACCCTGAGGCCCACCAAGTGGAGCCAGATGCAAAATAGTAGCTCAGGAAGGTGGACATAGAATTACGGAACAAGGTGCCTCTTAGTACATGATCAGTTCAGGAATTCATTTTTAGTACCAGAACTGGAGCTCTCAAATAAATCCTTTCACACACAAATCGATTCCTGTTTCCCCTCCAAGCATTCTTGATTTCAGCATAATTTGCAGTTTTAGATTGTCAGGGTACTTTCCTTTCCAGATGTCAAACAGTCCCCCCCACCCCGAAGGGGAGATGTATCATTGCTTCTAGACATCAAAACAGCAGAGCATCAGACTACAGTACATTCAAATATTGTACAAACCTTTCCTTTGGGCAAGAGATTAATCTGCACAGTGGTAATTGACCAGCAGACATTATTATAAAAGGTCTTCACTCTAAACACAAAGGATTCCATCCAATGTTGCACTGGTGGAAGGGAATTCATGGAAGTGGATTTCCCAGCCACTCACTTCTCTGGGAGCCTCCATAGCCCTTCCAATTGCTACAAAGATGATCGGGTGACCCTCCTAAATGGGGGGAGCTGTGGCATGGGGGGTGAGAGGGAAGGGGACTTCCATGAGAGGGAGGTCTGCCTGCTAGTGTAACAACACTTGTGAAGGGAGGAAGGGGGTTGCCCTAGCTCCCGGCAGTATAGGCAGGGCAAACAATTGCTAAGGTAGGCTTCCACCATCCCTTTCGTCCATCTCAGGCTGAGCCAGGGGACTCTGAGACCTTGCAGGACACTCTTGAGGATTAGAGAACAGGGGTTAAGTCCACCACACCCTATTCCCAAGCCTCACGTCTGAAACATAAAACAGTAGTAATACAACAAAGCAGAAGACTCTGAATTTAGTACCAAGGCAGGCTTACTTGGAAGGAAGCACATACAACTCCTGTGGTAGGTGTTAAGTTTATCTATAAGGGGAAAGTGGGACAGGGGAGTAAAAAGGTATACAAGAACCAGAGTAACCCTTGGAAACAATACTTCAGGCAGAAAATAGCAAAAGTTGTGTTCACCAGTCCATATATAATGAAGGATCAGTCTTCACATAGAACAAGGCCACCAAAAGATGATGCTTTGAGTCCCAAGGCAGAAACAAAACAGAAGATGAAGACAATGCCCTCCTCTTTTTAAGCTCAAAGCCCTAACAACTCAAGGAAGATCTTTATTAGCCAGTCACTGGTTGACTGGATCCAGTGTGTGTATGCTAAAAGTTCCCATACAAACACAGCTGAGATCATTCAGTCCAGTTAACTGAGTCTTACTCTGGCCTTGAAGGCTAGAGACATCTCAAGATAACAGGCACACAGGTGGTTGTTTACATCACTATGTGCCACTTCATCCTGGCCAAATGGAGTCTTACAAACAGTTAATGCACAAAAAGAAAATGGAGTTCTTGACAACACTGTTGGATACAACCCACAGCTTTGAATGGTTGTTTGGGTGAGGGGGAGGAACAAATCACATTGAAAATTGATTGGGGTTTTTTTTATTGTGAAGGAAAAATACAAACAAACAACTCATAATGCAGTGGCAGACACCTTTTCACTCCCCCTAACTTCTAGAGAGTTATCATGACTAGACAATTTTTCTCTTCTGCCACTCCCTGGACAATTCTAGCATGTCTGATCAGTTAAGGAAGAGCTGCTTGAATATCCCCTGGCTTCAAGTGGCGCTCAGAGCAGGAGAAAGATTTAGAGATCAAATCCAATTTTCATATAAATAGCACCAGTTTTTTTTATAGCTTCTATCCTGCCTAAAGTCTGGAATTCAGAAAAGAACCAGGAGCTTTACATAATGACTACCTCTCCTAGCCAAGTTGTCCATTTCTTATTCCCTTATTTCTTTTCTATTAAGCAATATAACACTAGCCTTTTGCTATTCCTTTTTACATTTATTTTTCCTGGCTTCCTAAAAAAAAAAATAGCTTGTGGAAGGCTTGTTTTATATTTTCCTAACATTACAAAGGGTACACCGATGTCTAAAGCAGACATAAAATCACTCAATTAATCAGGCCAAATTCAAAGCAAAAGTAATATAATACAAACCAGTTTTATTTTGTTTCGTGTTTTTACAATACATCGGGCTGATGCCTGGTTTTCTAAAAATTTCTAGACCGAAATGTACATAAAATAAAAATTAAGGTAGGCAGGCATATTTGAAATATCAAGGTTCTGCCTGAGATGAAAGGCCCTAGGTAGGATTCCTATGCTAATTTGCAAAACAGCACAGTCCTCAAGTGATTACTTTACCATGCTATTTTCACAGGGTCAGGTAATTTTAGTAAAAGAGCTCCAAATATGATAAAACATAATAATCCATTATGACAGAGAAATCACTTGAAAACCTATATCTTGGCTGCCTGATTCGATTTAGTTCCCCAGAACCTCCTTCTGCTGAGCTTTCCAGCTCTCAGTATCCCTGGCTCCCCTTTGTTGGGAACTGTGGTGCAGTGGAGCCAGGGCCTGCAGGGATGTGGCCCCAGCACTTTTTAAATAACAGAGTTACTGACATCATCATCTGCCACCACCCTTCCAATTCCCTGTCAGGCCTGTAGCCAGCCTAAAAGTTATGGCGGGCTGGCGGGCGGGCGGGCTGGCGGGCGGGCGGGCGGGCAGGGGAGGCACCAAAAAAGTGTATGTGGGGGAATTTATCTGGTCTGCAGGCCTTTTAAAGACAAAATTCTAAACTGTTTTTATTTAACCCTTATTTTTGCAGCCATACTGCAATTTATGTACATTCAAAAGTTTCCACAAACTTCACCAATTGTCATGGTTCTTGCCACGAATTGACAGAAAAGGTAAAAAATAAATTTTAAAAAGTCGAGAATAACCCACTAGTAGCAAATCAGGAATAAGCTACAACAGGAATATTCTTGTCATATAATCATAGAATTGGAAGGGGCCATCAAGTCCAACCCCCTGCTCAGTCCAGGAATCCAGTTTAAAGCAGGACCAGTGCAAGGCAGTTTGGTGCCCTAGGCAAGATCAGATATTTAGCGCCCCGCCTTTCCACTTGAGAGCGCTGTATTTCCCCCCCAAGGCGTTTCTGGTGCCCCCTTTAGCCCTGCGCCCTAGGCAGCTGCCTAGTTGGCCTAATGGTAGCACCGGCCTGGTTTAAAGCAACCCTGCCAGAAGGCTGACCAGTCTTTGCTTGTATATCTCCAGTGATGAGAGCCTACCACCTCCCTAAGTAGTTGGTTCCATTGTCCGACTACTCTGATCCTTAGGACGTTTTCCTTGATGTTCAACCAAAATCTGCCTTCCTGTAACTTAAGCCTACTATTTTGTGTCCTACAGTCTTGGATCACAGCAAACAAGTTGTGGCCCTCTTCTGTGTGACAACCCTTTTAGGTACTTGAAAAGTGATATCATAGAAATTGCCATTCCTTGCTATTGAGCAATCCAATAGCTTCAGTTTTTAGATGACAAAATTTTTCTCAAGGGGAAGATGCATTGATTAATTTGAGCGTGGAAACAATGAATTTTTCATCTGAATGTATAACTGTAACTCAGTGTTCTCCAACCTTGGGTCCCCAGATGTTTTTGGCCTACAACTCCCAGCATGCCCCAGCCAGCTATGATGGCTCGGGCATGCTGGGAGTTATAGGCCAAAAACATCTAGGGACCTAAGGTTGGAGAACACTGCTGTAACTGAATCCAAGTGACCAGTACATCATTTAACCAACAGGCGATTTGAAGAACTGCCGTTATAAATCTGAGCAACATGCCCCTTCTTAAAAAAAAACATTTACAACTGTTCACATAAGTCAAAATATTCCTTCATCTCAGGTATACTCTCAATCCCATGTACTATTAGGTATATGTGGACAGGTTCCACCATGGCACTGCCCCCAAATAATAGCATCTGTAAGAAAAAACAAACAAAGGCTTTCCCGTTTGTTTTCCTAAAACTTCTGTAATAAATTTAATTATTTGTTTGTAAAAAATTTAGGGGGGGAGGCAGATAACATTTAGAGGGGGGCTGCCCTCCCTGGCGATGGGCCTATTCCCTGTTCACCCAGAGTTTAGCTCTAATCCTCACAGTAGCTGGGGGAAATGAATTTTCCCAGAAACAATATATTGTTCCTTGTTGTAATGCAAAGTATTTTGTGGTGGATTGCTCTTGAATAGGCAGCTAAGACCAGTTAAGCTTTGCAAAAGACCTAGCAAATGAAAACTTGTAGAAGTGGTTTGTTTATCTGGATCAACACAGCTGCCTGCAATTTTGGACTCTCCTTTGGGGTGTGGTTATGCAGATGGTCATGATCAGTGCCTGCACTTCAAAATTTATCACACTACACCCACTGGTTCGGAACTCCTATTCCTAAGCAGGTGTGAAGTTGTGTGTGTGTTTCTTTGTTTTTAACAGAACTGCCCTTTCACTACAACTCACTGGAATGGAGTTTCATAAACATTCTAAATCTGACAGCCAATCGGTGTCAGAGGCATAAGTTTCATTGCGCATTCCAACAGAGAGGAATGCATCAGTCCTTTCTTTTCTTTATCATATGGCGTATCATATGCATAGTACTAAATATATAGGCAATAATATCAGTGCTATTTACTAATGAAAGCAGTTTGCATCTGCAGGCAAACATATGTTCCTGGCTCCCACTGGAAATATTTATTTCTTACATAGATGTGTACCCAATTCTTCATAGAATCAGAGAATCAGAGAAAAGTAGAGTTGGAAGGGGCCTATAAGGCCATCGAGTCTAACCCCCTGCTTAATGCAGGAATCCAAGTCAAAGCATCCCTGACAGATGGCTGTCCAGCTGCACCTTGAATGCCTCCAGAGTGGGAAAGCCCACCATTTCAGTCTGAAGACTTTCAGAGAGGGTTAGGATATAAAACCACAGAATTAAAACAGATCTTTCTTTCTTTCTTTCTTTTTTTAAAAAGATGATTCAAAGACCTGGGAAAATAAATAGTCTTCACCTGGTAGAGAAAATACAGCAAAGTCAGTCCCAGGTGTACCTCCCTGGGGAGAGCATTCCATAGTTGAGCTCCACAGCAGAAAAGGCACTTCCACTGTTACTGCTTTGAAAGTGAGTTGGGGGGGGGGACTCAGGCAAGGGCCTCTGAGCATAAAGCTCAGGTAGGTTCATGTGAGACAAGGTGGTCCTTTAGGCCTTCAGCCATTTAGGGAGCAATCCTATGTATGTTTGGCCAGAAAAAAGTCCATGCTGGCTGAGGCATGCTGGGAGCTGTAGGTCTTGTTTCTGTCTAAACATGCATAGGATTGCACCCTTAGAGACTTAAAGGTAGGAACCAGCCCCTTAAATGGTACCTGTATTTGGTTCAGCAATAGTGGAAGTTGTTTCTGGACTGGTAAGATATATTCCATTTGACTGGTTCCAGTCAGTCAACTATCTGCTAGGTTTTGTGCAAACTGAAATTTTTGAGGAGTCTTCAAGGGAAGACCCATGTACAATACCTTGCAATAATCCAAATGGGAATGTTAGTAGAGCCCGTAACCATGGCCAAGCTATCTCTGTCACAACTGGTGCACAAACCATAACTGGTAGAAGGGCCTGTGAGCCATGGAAACTACTTGGGCTTCCAAAAATATGCCCCCATGGTGCAAACCTGTTCCTTTAAGAGGGTGGGTGGGCAACTTTGGGAGGTCAGGGAGCCATTGTTCTCAAGCTGATTTTGAGCCTTTTGGTGCTCCATGGTAGCTACAGAGCATAAAAGGGACAAAAAGATTTCAAAACGGCTGCTCTGGATGCCATTTTGTTAAAAACAATCCTTAAAAAAAAAAAACTTTGGGGGGCGGTGGGGCTAGCAGTGGCAGCAGCAGGGGCAGTGGGGGCTGCATGTGGCTCGCAGTTCACACATTGCCCACTCCTGCTTTAGTGGTAGTATAACAGGCCTGGTTATTACTTGGATGGGAGACCCCTCCTCTAGTTTCCTGCATTGAGCAGGGGGTTGGACTTGATAGCCTTGTAGGCTCCTTCCAACTCTATGGTCTATGAAAATCTATGAAACAACCCCATCTAGAAAAAGCTGAACATCACTTCCCAGTATGGACAAACCAGCCACCAACATCTTTCTCTTCAGTGGACTGGGCTTCAGTTTACTATCCCTCCCCCAATCTGAAAATGGTTGAATTGCGCACAAATCCCATGTCCTTGTCCATTTTCAGGCCTACATTTCTGGTTGCTGCTAGCCCTGCACAGGTGCTAATTTCCTTCATGGTTAGATCTGCATGATGGGGAATGGAGAGAAGTGCACTAGCTCTGCCCCCTCTGCCAGCATCCTTGTGGCCCTCCAGAAGTTGGAAGGTGACAGCCTGAAGCTGGGAGCCTGCCCTATTCAGGTGCAATTTAGAATCTTGAAAAACCTGTATTTTAAATTGCATGGGGATGGGCAGCCTACAGAAGCAGAGCAAGCTCCCAGCGGCAGACACTGGTGGGGTAACAGGGACAGCAGTGGGGATGGCAGAGCTAGTATGCCCATCCCCACTCACCCTCATTGTGTGCGCGATTTAAAACACCTGAATAGGGCTACTGCCAGTTCTGGCATTCTGAGGCTGGCTCAAGTGTATGAAGGGAGAGTTTTCATAGCTCAGGATGCCATCCTCTCTGTATTGAGTATGTTGAAATGTGAGGGTCAAACTACACATTACGTCAATTGTGTAGCATGTAGCTGAGGCAATTTCTCTCTCGCTCTTTTTACTCATGAGGAGGCTTTTTTTTAAAAAAAAAAATCCCCACATGGGTGGGGTGTGGGATTTCTGAAAGGAAACGGCTGGGGGAGTGCACACTTGTCCTGATCTGAACTGGGGCTGCACACACTTGCTCTAAAAAAGAAGACGGAAGCAAATGTTCAGCTACACATTATGCAATTTACGTTAACATAGATTTCATAGATGATAGAGTTAGAAGGAGCCTACAAGGCGATCGAGTCCAACCCCCTGCTCAATGCAGGAAACTAGAGGAGGGGTCTCCCATCCAAGTAATAACCAGGCCTGACCCTGCTTAGCTTTCCACGCTCGGACAAGCTGAGCCAGCATAAGCCACAGGCCTGTATATGTCGTTTGACTCTGAGTATATCAGTTATCTGTTGCAGAAGTATCTTATAAATGTTGATACTCCTCCCTACACCCAGGAAATGGATAGATTATTTATTGCATTTATCTCCTACCCTTCCTCCAAGGAGCTCAGGGAGGCATACGTGGTTCTTCCTGTCTCCATTTAATCCTCTCAACAACCCTGTGAGGTAAGTTAGACTGAGACGCGCATGTGCACACACACACACACGGGGGGGGGGGGGGGGAGAGAAAGAGAGACTGACCTGAGGCCATCCAGTGAGCTTCATGTCTGAGTAGAGATTTAAAATTAAGTTTCCCCCATTTAGCCCTACACCACACTGGCTCGCTTGCTCGATCTATCTGTCTTACATTCTGTTGTGCCATGTCACTGGTCCTTTTAAAATCTAGACATAGGGAAAGTATTTCAGGAGAAATATATACAGTCCAGGCAATAGGAGTGTGTGTGTGTGTGTGTGTGTGTGTGGAATTTGGAAAAAATATGGAAATAAGTAAGTTCTGTACTCCGTAATAACCTGCCAGCATTAAGATGACCCAATCCCTGCACCAAAATAAGTGAGTGGCAGAAGAGTTGCAATGTGTTGATAATGTGAAGCACTATAATGAATTCCCGTGCAGAACTTACCAATTTAAGATTTTGTGACAGGCCACTAGCCTATTTTGGTGCAGAAACAACAACAACAACAACCCCTGGATGATCTCAAGAGCTACTTTCTAACGGAAAGAGAAATCATATGCTCCATCCAGGAATCAGCATTTCAGTTTAGGTTCAAAAATACTGTCTTCCTGCATGATGTTAATACTGACATGCGGTGCAAAGCCAATGCAACTGGCTAGCTGGTAAAAATGCAAAGTGACACTTCACGCGCACCTCCTTCCTGCAGGGAAGAATCCCAAAACATATGTCATTCGGCAACAATGGTACAGCCAACTGGCACCAATTAAAACGTCACAGCTGGTTGATCTTTAATGTTCAAAATCTCCATGAAAGTAGTTGTGTGCATTAAAGGATCAGATGTGTGGGTACTTATGCTACAAAGCTTATTGCAAAGAAATAAGCATACTGATGAGCTACAACACAACAACAGCCACTGGGAAAGATTGAATGTGGAGCACTTGCAAAACTGGGAGCACTTATTCCGTCTTAATAGTCACTATTGTCTTTGGATCATGTTTTTGTAGTTTGATTGGGTTTTTTTTTTCAACACATGGCGCAAGTAGATTTGAATACATTTCTCCACGGCACAGGAGACCACAGGTCACCTATGATGTGGATACTCAAGCATTCTCCTGGGACTTCAGAAGAAACACTTACAGGACAATCGTTGGCATGTTTGCTTGGGACAACATCCCACAATATTCAGTGGGGCTTATTCCCAGGTAAGCGTGCATAGGATTTCAGCCTTACTCTCACTGCGTCACCTTGGCTGTACCATTTATATTAACGAAAGTGATGCTGTTGGATTTTGTAATGAGCCGGCTTGTGGTCGAAACTCATGTGGGGGGATTAGTGCAAATGACAGCTTTGGGGTGGGAGGATACCTCGGTGCTCCTGCAGTGTACCCTGGTACCTCCGGGATACCTGCAGGAGGACCAATGAGGGAAGAGGGCGGCGGAGATGCCCAGGGAACCCTGCTGTGCCCAATCATTAGTCAGGACCTCAGGCAAATTTAAGCCCACAGAGGCTTCAGCTGAAGCCTCTGTGGACTTAAAGTGTTGTGTGAACCTAGCCAGTATCTATAAAAGTAATGTTTCTCTCTCTCCTGACCGTTTTTCCTTTATATGGCAGTTTCCTTCATAAGAGAGCTTGCTGGAGTTTTATGATCCATTAGTGAGAACGTATTACACAGTTAAAAGGAGAGAAAGAATGGATGGGAAGCGCACCCAGCACAAAAAGTGAAATAACGAAGAGAGAATCATTGCAGGCCCTCGATCCCAACTAGCTCAAAATCCCATGCTGCCCCCGCTGCACAGCCTTGGCTTCCAACTCCCAACACATGCACATCTGCAGTGCCTCTCTTTATTTTATCAAGAAACCTGTACTTCCCAAGTGGCTGGCTAGACAATAAGATTTGGTAGATCCTTCACTTCACTGAAATGTTCACTTGATTAACTTAAATTGCTTCCATTAATCAGTGGCTTATTCCCTCACCATCACAAGTTGGGATTTTTAAGTTCTTTGTGGCTGAATTAGCATGCTTATGTAACACAATTTTATAGATGGCCTGATTTTGCCACAGATTACTCCAAGATTTTTTAAATGGATGGAAGTTTGGTTTTTTAGGTGCATGGGCATGCAACCCCCAACCTGAACTCTGGTGGATAGGGACCTAGAAGAGCAATAGGTTGGGTCCAGACTTTGCTTCTGCCAATGGGAGTATCCCATCATGAGTGGAGTTTCATTCAGGGGATGTTCCTGCTGCTGGTGGAAGGTGACTTTGCCATCTGGAGTGCATCCCTTCAATGATGCTGCATGTGCTGGCCCCACACATCCTGGCCAATGTGTGATCAGCATCAGTCTGAGGGGGAATGCTGGTATGTATGTAGGGTTACCTCTTCCATAGGGATGGAAATCCTGGTCAATTAAGGTTCCCACCTCCCTGGAGGAAGCCCTATATGTGCCTAGAAGTACCCTCCTTCAGACTGACCTTGATCATGCATCAGCCAGGCTGTGGGGCCTGCAGATACTGAATGCCTGAACAGGGCCTGAGTCTTCATGCTGAGAGTACATAGGGAGCCAGTGGCTATAATATCACCCTCCCCTTGTACACAAATAAAATAAAGCCTCCATCTCTCTCTCCCTGCTGTCCCCATGGAGTTAATAGCAGCTTTGGGAGCTAACAGCATGGCTAATACAGGCATAGGAGAAAAGTCTTTCTCAGAGCATCAACTCTCTGTTCTTCTAAGCAGCCCCAGGGGGCTGCTTATTAGCAAAACAAAAACCATGATCATGGTTCTTCAAAGTGATGTCTGGTTTGGCCCTCAGCATTCCTGGACTTCTGGCCAGCTCCCATTCCAACAGCTATTCTTTCTTTCTTGCAGCGATCACTCCCCAAACCAGCATGCTGCTGTTCCTCCACCTCAGCACTCAGGGAGGCAAACCCTCCTTGACCCATTGTGATGTAGAGCAGGGGTGTTGAATCTCAGGCTCGTGGGATGAATCTGACCCATCTGGCGTCCCAAACTGGCCCTCCGGAGTTCCCCAGAAGGCCCCACGCCATTCCCCTGGCTCCACCTCTTTTCCCTACTCCCTGATTTAGTGGTTCCCCCCAAATTCTAGAAAGTTGAAATGCCTCTCCTAAGACTTAGTTCCTAGGATTTACTGGTATTTTTGGTATTTGGGTGGCTGTGCTCCTTTTGCCTTCGGCCTCATCCACCACTGGAATGTAGTCCCCAAGAGCTTCTCTGAACTGGTATTTGACTCTCAGCAGGGGAGACTGGTGACTCCTGTGTTAGTGGGGCTCCTTATCCATTACAGCTTTTATTCTGAGCTTTATAGGAACTGTCCATGGTGCTCCAGGGAGGTGACCCCATTTTGGGGATGGAGTACAGCATCATGGATATCTCCTATAAAGAGCAGAATAAAAGCTGCAATGGATAAGGAGCCCCACTGACGCAGGAGTCCCTAGCCTCCCCTGACTCTCAGGCTGAAAGGGGTTCAATGCCTGTGGTGTATTGGATGGAATATTAGACTTGGGAAATCTGGGTTCATTCCCCACTAAGCTGTGAAGCTCAGAGCCAAACAACATATTACACCATTCATGTAGTGTGCAGCTGAGGGTTAGCTTTTTATTTATTCTAGTGTAAGTGTGTGTGTGTGTGTACCTGATTCAGATCGGGACCACTGCGCAGTAGGAGGGAGGGATTAAACCTCCTCCCCACAATTTCTCCCTGAAATCTGCCCTCCCCCACCCTCAATGGGGAGGGTTAAGAAAAGAGAAAAAAACCACTCAGTGGACGCCGTTGGAGACTTTCTTTTTCTTTTGTAACCTTCCCACGGTGGTGGCAGTGAAAGTTCTGGAGAAGAAAAAAAACAGACATGAAGATTTAATCCTCCTCTCCCAGCGCAATGTGGTCCAAATCTAAATTGGGCCACACATGCTTGCACTAGAGTAAATAAAAAAGTTAACCTTCAGCTACACACAACATGATTAGTGTAGCATGTAGTTTGGCTCTCAGTGAGTAATGCTGTGCCAGTCTGCCTTGTTTCAGGCTAATCTAGGGTTCTTATGAGGGGAAGATGAGATAACCCCATATATACCACCAATTCAAATGTGATAGATAGATCCTATATCTTATAGTCACTTGGGAGTACAAATGACCATTGGAATAATGTGGACTGATACTGAAACCCACTTGCACTTTCTCAGATGCTCCATCTGTTTAACCCAGATGTTACAGAAACCTCTGTGTTTCCTGGTTTTAATATTCCATCAGTAAAGCTAAGAATGAATTCTCATCTTCCTGACTGAACACCTAAGAAATATTGTAAGAGATAGAGATAATCATAACAAAAACAGTTCTAAATGAGGCTGGTTTTCCACAATTCAACCTTCAATGTATCTTGCTGAATGTTACAATTCCCCTCCCTGCAGACTGAAAGCTGAAATAGCTCGCCCGCTGATACTCTTCTACTAGTAAAATGGCCACCTCTATTCTCAGTGCATTATTCCTCCCCAGATTCTGTAGTGTGCTGTTCAGTTTTAAGCTAAAATGGGGAAAAGACAATGCTACTTTCAGATTTGAGTCCTTGATAAAAAGAGTGACACTGTGGGAGAAAGAGTAAAATGTCTGGAAAATTAAGACTTATGGCGATGTAATGACCCAAGAAGGAAGTCCTTCCACTACAGAGAATTCCCAACAGTAATCTTAGAAATCTCATTACAGAGTGATCCTCTGTTACTTCCAGAATAGTCTCAAACACCATTCTGTGTAATAACAGGAGTCTCTATGTGTCAATTAAATCCTAACTCTTCAGCAACAGCAACTCTAATTCCAAGTACACAAAATCAGGAGTGCAGCATACCAATTGACTATCCTCCCAGTTGTGTTTGATCCCCTTATGCATGGTTTGCCAGTACAATAAAAAAAACAGAACACACACATTTCTGGATTCAAGTGTTGTGCCCCCGTGCTCCACCCAAGGATGGTCATCTAAATTAATCAATCAATTTTTTTTTAAGAAAAGAAGTACCGTATTAACAAATTTCTAGAGCAGCCTTCCCCAACTGGTGCCCTCCAGATGTTTTGGACTACAAATCCTAAAATTCCTGACCATTAGCCATGCTGACTGGGGCTGATGGAAGTCCAAAGTACCTGAAGGGCACCAGGTTGGGAAAAGGCTGGTCTAGACCAATGAGCACTGAACAAGAACCCTCCATTCCTATTAATGAAAGGGAATCTTTAAAAGCAGAGGCCAAAAACCACTGCAATCTACACATAATTTAATCTGGCATTAAGAGGAGTAACGTTGATCCATCCTTGCCAATCCCCCCTCCTGCTAACCCACCCCCACCTTTTTCTCAGGGTGCTTCCAAATTAGGCTTTTATCCTGCAATTTCCCTGCCTCATACATGGAATTTTACATGGGGTGCAGACAACTTCATCTCCAACTTGTAATCCTCCCATGTTTCCCCACTGCTTCTCTTATCTTTTTTTTCTTTCCATAACCCCCCCCCCCCACTCCTTTCCATAACCCCCGCAACAAGGAATAGCTGCATGATGTATTTTGATTTGGTGGCACTAGGAGCTGCCAGTCTGGGAGCACCTTCAGCGCCATGTGGATGAAAAGGACAAAATCTGCTCACTTGACTGGGCTTTGACTGGTTTTAATCTCTGTCATTCCATACACTTCTTCAGGAGTAAAGAAATAGGAGACAGAACTGGATGTGGATGGCGCTAAGGATCTCTAAGAGGAAAATACAGTAGCGAAGGGGAAGCGAGGTGGAGGGTAAGTCAGCAGCACAAGGGGAACAAGGGGAGTGGGTGAAAGTGAATTTGGAAGAGTGGTAGATAAGGATATTTTAGGGGAAGGAAATTTTGGGGAGAGAAATTCCAAGGGCAGTATCCAACTGTGTCGTTCTACTAGTGCAAATGACGTTGAACTAGCGAAAACTAGGATCTGAACTATGCACAAGAGGAGAATTCAACTAAAGTTCTGCTTGTGCAAGAGGTTGTGCAACCACTTGTGCAAGAGGTCATGGAACCACTTTCAGGAGTGGGCCATGCACTCTGCTAGCGCATGCTCTACTAGCAAAAAATGCTAGTCCTTGCGCACGCTGGCTCAGCTTGTCTGAGCGTGGAAAGCTAAGCAGGGTCAGGCCTGGTTATTACTTGGATGGGAGACTCCTCCTCTAGTTTCCTGCATTGAGCAGGGGGTTGGACTCGATAGCCTTGTAGGCTCCTTCCAACTCTATGATCTATGAAATCTATGAAATGAAAGATTGGGCAGAGTTTGCCAAATGTCACCATTGGATACTGCCCAAGGTGTTTTTGAAGATTGCAGCCTAAGCCAGCAGTGGGCAGAAGATAGATCAGGATCAACAGGAAAGATTGCTGGATGATTTCTAGTAGATTGCTAGAGGGTTCTGATTCCCAATTGTTTAATAATGGCAACAACAAAAATGCTCCCTTCCTCCTAAATTAGGCTGTTAAAACTAGAGGTGTGCTGAAAATCTCTCCCCCTGCACTTTTGGGGAGAACTATTTATGCCCTGTGAAAGTGGGGTGTGGAAATTTTCAGCTGCTCTGGGGGAAAGGGAGAAATTCTGATAATTTTTCTTTGGGTAGTAGATTAGGACTACCTTCATGGATAAATTGGCCAAGGCTTTTTCCTCTTTTAAAAGCACATTTTAAAAAGTCTTGCTGTCTGCTGGTCATAGCAGTAAGGCTCTCAGAATTCGCAACTTCCTGAGCACCAGATGTGTTTCCTCTTCCTGTACCATGTACCAATGGGAATGACCCTACATCACATAACGTCATCCCCATGGGCATGGAAACAGGAAGAGAACACAGGATTCCAGAGGCTGTGCAGATGGAGAGCCTCGCTGTTGTGGGCTGTGACTGACAAGGATTTTTTTAAGTTTAAAAAAAAAATTGGGAGGGGTACCTCTCTACCTCCTCATCTACAAACGAAGGTAATTCAAGCCCCACCACACACATTATGTTGCAGTTCAGCCACTCCCTACTCTTCAGGGTTTTTTTTTCTTTTGCCCTTCCATATAAACGGCTCAAAAAAGCTGGGCTGGCTTTAGTTAAAGTTTCTGATCAGAAATGTACTCAGATGTAAAATTTGTACTTGCCTATGGAAATTGTCTCAAAGGAAAGCTGATGGAATGCAGTAAGCTACACCTCCTGAGCCACCATTTCAATCTCTCTCCATCTCCTGCAGCTGCTATTTTGCACCTGGCTCCAGTTGGAGCTCTAGTTTAAAAAAAAAAAAAAAAAAGCAAGAAAATTGTGCCCCACAAGTCTGAAATCTGCCCATGCCTGGTCTAAGAATGTTGAATTCCTTTACTAATAGTAGGCCTCTGCAACAAAATGCTGCAGTGTGGAGCACTTCTGTTCAGAGTTCCAGCCACTCTAGTTTTTTAATATCCATTTTGGATTTTTTCCCCTGATGCATGGGCAAACACAATTGCGCCCAGTCCTGAATACATTCAAATCTTTGATTTTTTTTATTGATGTGTATGGTCAGCTCTCACTTCCATCCCCGGTGACAGAAATTACCTGCCCAGAAAATGGGACCATTCTGTCTACCCTTTTGATCTCTCTGTGTTTCATCTTCCCTCCTATTTGTCCAACCACTTCATTCCATTACCTGTCCCACCAAGTTGTCAGGTTTTTCTTTCCTCTTGGTCTGTCAATATTGAATATCATTGATCTACTCGTAGGGGTTTCCTCCCCACCCTTGGAGTCTTTTTTATGATTTTGGTGTACTCCAGTCCTGCAAACCTCAGGGTTATGCTGATCCCTCCGTCTTGTGCATGGGTGCTGTGGTTTTGACATGCAGGAGAAAACTTTAATCTGTATTAGAAAGGATGATAAGAATACAACAAAGCCCTGGTTTTTTGCACGCTCTTTTTGTTCATTAGAAAGAGCCACCCTTGATTAAGTCCCCGGGTTGCATTAACTGTGATACCACATTCTGGCGATCCTTGCGTGCATGCTGCTGTCACGTGTGCAAGGAAGTTTTTAGCTGAACAGGTAGGGTGGGATCTGAAGAGCTGCTGTGGCTCATGCAAAGGGCTTTATTAGCCCAACCGTTTTTTCTTTGAACATCTGAATCTCATGCAGTATTAGTTTGCCATGTAGCCTGTGGGAGCTGCTCCTTGAGAGACACTCTTTGGGCGTATGTAACTATATTCATGGTCAGAGCTGGCCCAAGACATTTTGATGCCTGAGGCAAAGACAAGATGGCACCCTGTCCCATTCCATGTTCAAAAGCGGACAGGACTGGCGGCTGATTTTTTCTCCAACACTGGCAAAGGGACGGCATCCTCCACTGCACCTGAAGGCAGCAAGCTAGCTTAGGGGACCCAGGGCAGGCTGCTTGGCACATAACTCTCTTCTCCAACACGTTGCTGCTGCCTTCCAGTGTCTGCAACTGCCTCATCCTGCCCTGATAGGACCAGCCCTGTTCATGGTCCTTTGGCTCCTGGCCAAGGCTGGCATTGTTGGATTTGGCAGCACCAAGGTGACTGGCTGGGTGAGCACCAAGTGTTTATTTGTCCAATGACATTCTCCTGCAGAGATCTTCCTACATTGCCACAGATGTTGGTGGTTTGACCCGTGCAGAATCCTTTGACAGCTTCTGGAAGTGTGATCTATTAACAGAAGTGTGTATCTTCATCCAGATTGCTTTTGCTGATTCGGAGCAAATTCCTCCCCCTGCCCCATTGCTAGACAAGTGACACAAGACAAAGCTTCTATTAAGCAGTAAATATAGGACATTAAGGGTGCTATGCATTGCACCATGGTTTTGCACTACTCCCAGTCATTTCTATGGAATTTACGTAATAGAAGTTCCCTGTGCATTGTGTACTAAATATGCACATATATATAAAACTTGCTCTTATTGCATATGTTAACTTCTGTTGCAATGCAGTTTTCAAAAAGCTTCTGCTGCCTAAAAAGCTGAATCAGGATATATATATATATATAGAGAGAGAGAGAGAGAGAGAGAGAGAGATTTTATTATTTTCCCATGGATCTTCTTTCTCCGAAATAGTGCCTTTATAAATCTATAAAAATATTATTGTCCTTTTTAAATGATTTTTGCTGACCAGTCCAGGAATCTGCAGCATTAATTTGGTAGACAGGCAAAACTGCAGGTTTCTGATTGTCTCTCTCGGGTGCAGATGTCCCCTACTTTTAAGTTAATAATTTCATAATCAGTGATATGGCAATTTCCACATGAAAATAAAAATAGTCTGAGCCCAGATGTTATTTATCATTTGGTTCCACAAAGGGAGCACTTTTATATCTACAAAAATCCATCCTGAAACAAATCTGATTTCTGGCTACTCTGTAGCATATTTTGATCTTTACTGAGTAATGAAGTCTTCATTTTTGTGCCTAAAAAAATTTCATGTATAATACAAACAACATTATCTCTAAAACTGTGATACATCATCATACATGCAAAACTAAAGCCTTGTGGGTATGACAGGCTGGCAAGTTAGATGAACCACTTCAATTTTCCATCAATCAAATTATAGTTTATTGTTCGGCTGAACTACCTCAGGCAACACAAATCTAAAAACTGTCATTTTGGAAACATTACATTTTTTTCCTGTCACATTATAACCCAAGCCATGGCCATAAAAAAGAATGTCACATTACTGGCTGTAATATTCCTTAATTTAAGGAGAGCTAATTCATCTCAGGCTTGTGCAGTATGCCTTGAATTTGGGACTCAAAGCATAGCAAAGACACACTCATTGTACTCAATTCAATAAGAGCATTTAATTCTTACCTAAATAATGGTGATTTTAGCTAAAGTGCAGGATGATTCCACATTAGTGCCTACCTTAGGGAATAAAGGCTTTGTGTTTTTGAATGATCAGATCTATCATTTTTGTATGCACAAAAGTTTTAATCCATGTAATTAACATAAATTTCCCATCTGATTAAATGGGCATGGATATATATATATATATATATATATATATATATACACACACACACACACACACACACACACAGACACACTTTGATGCAATTGCAAGAATTATGTTTCCTTTCTCCCAGTTCTTTGCAGCAGGCAGAGAGAGCAATTCATAAGGCTCAAAAGTTAAAAACTAATCTTGGAAACATTATGAAACTGATTGTATTCTGTCACCCACAAGTGTATCAAATGTCCGTTATGACATTTACCTTGTGGGTTCCTTTAAAGTTGAAAAACAAAAACAAAATAAGTGGAATGCTACTACATTTTTAATGTTGTAATGCCAGTTGAACTTAGGTATAGGTTACAGACGATTTTCTGGTAGTCAGGTTTAAAAAAAATAAAATCCTGTATTCTTTATAGCATTTGCTGATAGTGTAATACGTACAATACTAGAATACTAGTTAGCAGAATAAAATAATTAAAGTGATCTATAGTATAGTAGGGACTCGTCGGGGGGAAACTAGAACATGATGCCTCACATAAGGCATGTTAATATTTGCAGCTAACTGGGCTACTTTGAGATAAGTGATTTTATTAAGAACATAAGAAGAGTCATGCTGGATCAGACCACGGTCCACCTAGTCCAGCATTCTGTTCACACAATGGCCAACCAGCTGCCCACGGGAAACCCACAAGTAGGACATGAGTGTAACAGCACCCTCCCACCCATGTTCCCCAGCAACTGGAGTACATAGGCATACTGCCTCTGATATTGGAGGTAGGATATAGCCATCAGGACTGGTAGCCACTGATAGCCTTCTCCTCCATGAATTTGTCCAATTTGTTTTGCATTCATTTGGTACCTGGTTTATTCCTTGCATATTTAGTGAAAGGGCCTTGGCTAAGAGAAACCTTTTCCTGATAAGACATTGGAGAACCATATTCAAGACTTTCTGCCAGTGAGAACTGAGTGTACTGACCAGCTTCAATTTAAAATGGGGGGGGGGAGTGTTTCTTTTATTATAGTCACTGAAAAGTACCAGCCTCACAAAGAGATAGTTTATTTATTTATTATATTTATACCCCGCCTTTTTTCCTGCATGGAACCCAAGGTGGCTTACATAATCGTCGTCCTCCTCTCCATTTTATCCTCACAACAACCCTATGAAGTAGGTTAGGCTGAGAGTCAGTGACTGGCCCAAAGTCACCCAGTGAGTTTCATGGCCGAGCAGGGACTAGAACCCGGATCTCCCGAGTCCCAGTCCAACACTCTCACCACTACGGCACACTGACTCTCAACAAGTTTGAACTTATTGAATTGTATGGCAGTTTGTAGAAGTATGGAATTTTGCTACCCCCTTCAAATATGCACTTGTGTGTGCAAACACATATACAGACATAACATGAAACTGCACTTGTATTGGGTTCCTAACAACAGTAATATATGTTTCATATATCCAGAAGCTGCCCTGCAATAATGACTTTGAGAGGTCTCCAACCCTTTTGGACCAGTGGGCACATTTGGAATTTTGAGGGTCATGGGCACTGTCACAAAATAGCTGCGATGGGAAGGTAAGCCCATTCACAAAATGGCTGCCATAGTGCCATGGCCATTTCACTGAAAGCAAGCTAGTGAGGCTCAGAGGCAAGCAACTTGCCCATGTTGTCCAAGGAACGTGAACTGAGTGCAAGGCTGAATCCTATGCATGCTTACATGGGAGTAAATCCCCCTGAACTTCTCACTTGATTGTATCTGCTGGGGCCTGGGGGGGAAAGAACCTCTGGGGCTGTGAAGAAAAAAAGGAAGGAAAGGAGAAAGATCCAAAGCAAGAGGTGGGAAGAAGAAAAAAGGGAGGGAAAGGCAGAAGGAGAGAAGAGTAAATGGAGGAGGGGGAAACCAGAAGGAAAATATAAAGAGAGAAATGAGCAGGAGAAAGCAATGGATAGGAGAGAAAGAGATGGCACTGGGGGGAAGTGGCAAAATGAAGGAAAATAAACAAATGCGAAAGAAATCCCTGGTCTCACCTTCTCTGTTTCCAGCGCTCTCCGCAGCTGCTGCTGCGTTTGCTGCTGCCCAGGCCTATCTTGCTTCTTTCAACACACCAGCACAATAGCTCGTCTCCTCCTCTTCTCTTCCTATCTTTCCAAAAGTGCACGGCTGCTGGAGTTTGTCCAGTCAGAAGGAGGGAGGGAAGATGTAGACAATGAATGCTGAGTAGAGAGTTGCTGAGCAGGCACTGGAGCAGCAGAGAGACAATTTTGTGAGTAACTTGGCACGGAGGGGAATGATTTACCTGGCCTGTGCCATGTCTCTGTAGGCACCATGGTGCCCATGGGCACCACTTTTGTGACCACAGCATTAGAATATTAAAGATCATTCAGATTGTAGGAGCTGCATGTATAGCCTCCAGTGAAGGAACCCATTCATACAAAAGGTGCTTCTATATGATGACACCACAGCCATGATGCCCAATGGCAACTGCTTGCTGCATGCCAGATGCATGACTGGCCTTTTCTTGTTAGTAAAATTAATGGAAATCAATTATCTTATTTCCAAGTACATCTGTACACTTATATAGAATGGCCGTGTGAGGCTGCAGTCACAAACCACTTATTTCGGGGTAGTCTTAAAACCTTCAAACCTCACAGCTAGTGTTTTGTGGATAGTCTATGCCAAATAAAGATACTGGGATAGAAGTTTAATTAAAAAAATTATAAGCTGAACTTATTTTCAAATTGTTGAGGAGGACTGGAGTGCTGTAAACTGACTACTTAGGGGGTACATCTGTAATGGGAGCTTTTCTTGCTCCTAGATACATTGACACAATCCAATGATCTGAATAATCTAATGTGAAAAGCTAGTTTGGACCTTCTTAAGAATATGCTGGTCAGATGTGTGCTCATGGCTATGCCCATTATGTTGAATTATATCCATTATGTCCATGGAGTTCAATGGATGTTACCGATGGCCTAGCACTAGCAGTATCCACTTATGCCTTGGATTTGGATTCAACATTAGGGTTTTTCAGGGTTCTTATTCACATGGAGCACCTCCACGGATACCGGAGGCACTCCTCTACAGACCATTGACCTACATGAGTACAGGGTGACGGAAATGTGCGAGGAGTGGGGTGGGGTTAGAGTGTGCCTTCTTCTTGCATGTTGATTCAACACACATTCTGAGTGCCCAAATAGGGCTACTGTGAAATTAAGGGTATGGTTGCCTTTGGGAAATGTGTGTACTTACGGTCAAGTGGACTGCAACCACAGGGGTTTATTTCTGAGTAAATGCATTTAGTATCGAGAAGTTAACTGTGCATCGACTCAATGGTTGTAATAATACTGTAAAGTCCTAGAAATCATCACCTACAGTCTTCCGATACATATTAACCAGTGCCATCACAACTCTTCAAAAAGTCATACAAGGAAGCCTTTATCATGGAATCATGTTTGCAACATATATATCCTGGGACTAGCACATCTGAATAACAAAACAGCTTTAATATTACCACTGTACAGTTTGGACCGATGGAAGTGTTTGAAAACTCAAAAGCTCGCATGCTCAGTCTAAAAGAAATTGATTAAATAACAGATATGATCATGTATAATAGTTTTATGCCGTGTGACCAATTCCAAATGCATTTTTTAAAAGAATGTTAATCCTACAGTTTCCAGTCTGTATACAAAACATGGATGTTCTCCTCCCCTCAAACATATAAATGGAAATCACATGGCCATATATATATATATATATATATATATAGTCATTTTGAGAGTTTAAAGGTAAAATCTAATTATACTAGTAAGAATGAGTATTTTCCTTAAAAAAAAAAAAGAATTTGTTTTCTGTTTTTGCTATTTGTTTTCCTTTCTTGAAAGGTTTCATTTCTCTTTGAGCTTCAAGTGGTCCCCTAAGCTGATCTAAGTGCACACATGAGCAGTTAGATAAAAAACAGCCTTGAGCATGGTTCATATCAGTCACTCAGTCATTCATTGAGGAGATGGAGGTAACTGAGGAAGAGATAGAGGGGCATGTGACCAGCGTCCAGGGAAAATAATAATAATAATAATAATAATAATAATAATAATAATAATAATAATACAACTGACTGCAATATGTTATAGTAATTTGGAATACAATTGTTTCTTTTCAGATAGCTTTTTGCCGCTTGTCCCATCAACTTACTAGTTCCTGTTCCATTCTCTTTTGCCAAAGCTGGGCTAAGGGGAGGGATGAGGAATATTGCTGTAATTTTTAAGGATTTTAAGGGAAATTTTAAGGATACTGTCATAGAAATAAGTCACATTAAAATCAATAGGACCTAGGCCCTTTTTCCTGGCAAAATGTGTCAGGATGCAAAAGGAGTTGTTATGAGGCTTGCTGATCTTTAAGTAGAATGAAAGGATTCACAAAAAGTTGATGCAGTACAGGTACTGCCTGCTCTCGCAGTCGTGCACACAGCAGCCAAGTGACTGTACTAGCCAGCAGTTAGTCACGTCTACAGTTTGGTTCATCCTCTTCTCTGATGTTTCAAATAGACTTTGGAATAAGTTCAAGGCTCTGTGTGTTTTGGATGAGATGCCTGGCTTTGGACTCAGGATACCTGGCTTTAATTGATATCAACACATGCTTTTGCCCTGGGGACTGCAGAGCAGAAGGGAAGCACGCTCTGGCCTCTGCCATTGACCAGCAGACCAAGGGCAATCGAGATGCTGCATCCCCAGCCTCCCAGAAAGAATATAACACCAAGGGGAACAGCAGCCTGTCCCCATGTATTGGTACTGGCCACAGAAAGTGCAACTGCAGAGGGCTTGTTTCCCTCTCCCTGCCAGAAAGAGCACTCGACTCCAGCCTCTGCCACCAGCCAGAGGAATAAGAACACCTCGGTCAGTTGTAACACCTTTATCCAGGCAAGACCACTGGCCTTGACTGGATGTCAATGCCTGGCTGTAACTCATCACTTAGATCTGGCATGATCAAATTGATCTCCCTCCTTCACCATTTTCCCTCCATCCCCCTTCGCTTATGTTTCTTGTATTTTTAGCTTTTAATTCTGAGAGCAGGGTCTCTCTCTCTCTCTCTCTTTTGAAACATTGATTTGAGCCACTTTGGGAGAAATTATCTGTCTGAAAAAGCAGGATAAAAATAGAGAAATAGAATAAGCAACAAACATATGCCTGCTGCCCATATTAAAATAATCCCCTAAACCATGATCCTTAGCTGTCATTTATACACCAGGCTCTCAACTGCAATTGTCCTGTGCATCAACTCAGAAAACCTGACATGATTTCAGTACAACCAGCATTTTTGTTCCTTCTGCTTGGATGACTTCCAGACACCTTTTCTTCTCCTAATGACAGACACCTTTCTTTGGAAATGAACATGATTTCATGAATGTTGGTTTTACACTCCATCTCAGGCAATAAATGAGTATGCCTGAACCTTATGTTTGGCAATAAAATAAAATAAAATTGTCTTATACCCTAGTTATTTAAAGAAACATAAGAACATAAGAAGAATCCTGCTGGATCAGACCAAAAATCCATCTAGTCAACCAGTATCTATTCTCAAAGTGGCCAGCCTGTGGTTAACAGGAATACAGGTTAGAAATGATGCACAGATGGTACAGTTATGAAAGCACTCTGTAAATATTAGAGAGCAGCTTTTACCCAACCGAGTTCCCCCCGCCCCCCGATGTTTTAGACTACAACTTCCAGCATTCCTGACCACTGGCCATGCTGCCTGGGGCTGTTGGGAGTTGAAGTCCAAAACATCTGGAAGGCACCCAGCTGGGGAAGACTGTCTTAGAGCTTGCAGTTGGAGATAGGATATCTCTCATCCTGTTTTGTGTCTTTCTAATTAGTATGACACCTTTGTTATTCTTGTACAAGACTGCCATGCAAGATGTAGAACACTGTAAATGTTCAGAATTATAATTTATTATTTATACAGTGCTGTCAATGTACATGCTGTTTTACAGATTAACATAAGTAAAAAGGAAAAAAGTAGAAGGAGGAAGTCTTCTTTACCTCCACGAGCAGATCCAGCATCAGTGCTCAGCATTGCGTGGCATCTTCCAGAGTCTACACACCAGCAGAGATCTACCATTTGGCAGATGACCCTGAAAATAGCTGCTGAATAGACAGCAGAGTCTGTAGTTGTGAGGAGCAGAATGAGCAGTGGGAGAATCCACCACTATTACAGTATGCAACCTTAGGAACAGGGCTTGGGGAAAGAAAGCAGAAGGAAAAATAGCTCCTCCTCCTCCTCCTCCTCCTCCTCCTCCTCCTCCTCCTCCTCCTCCTCACTGTTTACCCACCATCTTTCCCCCTGGACCCAGAAAAAGCTTGAAACTTTATAAAAGGGAGGCATGGCTGAGGAAACTGACTTGCCTGGGGTGAACATGGAACTCAGTCCCCTGCTGCATGGGATTGCCTTGCCTTAAGGACCCTCCAACCTTCCTCCACCTGAAGGTTTGGGTGAAGAGGAGCTGTAGTGGAATTTGAGTTCTCTGTAGAACCAAGTCCTCTTTGCTACTTCTGCTTCATGCTAGGTTCTAGGAAGGGCTAGATGCCCTCAATACCTGACATTTTAAAGGAATCTACTGAGGGATGTCTTGACCAAAGGTCCCCCTCCCCAATATCTGGAGCTGGCAATCCAAGGAGCTTTCAATCTAAATTTGAAAAAGGAAGAGGTGACAGAAGAAGGGAAAGGGAAGGAGGAGGAGAGGCATGGACAGTAGGATAAGAATATATTCATAAATGCTACCTGGACATAGGCTTCACTTCAGTAGGGAAGAAGGATGAAGGCCTTATGAAGGAGGTAGGTTTTGAGCAAAAAGTATGATGTAGCACAACGTAGGTGTCCTGGAAGGGAGTTTCAGGCATAAGGGCAGCAACAGAGAATGGATGGAGTTGTTTAATAATAACATTGTCAAAAGTTGAACCCTTATCCACATTCCTGATCATGCAGAGCTTTGTAAGCATGTTCAACTGAGTTACATTTCTTTTGCAGATCTTCCCCATCAACATGGGGAGGAGGCCAGAGCACATGTCCCCACTCCCTTCCATGTGTACAACTTTTGAATGACTGGGCTAATCTTTACATTTATATCCACCTTTCTTCCATTGTGGAACCAAAGGCAGCATATATGGGGTTCCCAGGCAGTCTGCCATCGAGGCACTGACCAGACCCAAACATGCTTAGCTTCAGCAAGGCGGCTGCCTCACGTGCCTGCAGATCATACCCTGGGATCAGGAAAACATGAGACCTTTGTGTGGCTGAGGCTTTTAGAGTTAAAGGAGCAAAGGTCACAGGAAGGAATGTATCAGGATAAGAGAGCAAAGAGATAAGGTGGAAAGGGGGGGGCAAGGCAACACAGGGCTTTGAAGATAAGGACAAGGAATTTGTGCTTATTTGGTATAATTCCATAGTAAAAGAAGCCTAGATGGAGCCACAGGACCCAATTTCTCTGAAATATTTCTCCTAATTTAATCTGATTTTTATGAGGGAAAATGATATTTGTGCATTTGTCAGATCCCTTGAATACACAGATTTTTCACCACTATATGTTTCACCCTCCTGATGTGTTTCCTGCAACAGTATTAATCAAATGAGAAAAATATTCTTATAAGGGTAGCCTTATGACACTGCATTCTCACCCCTTTGTATTTCATTAATCAGCAGTTAACCAACTGGATTTCATTGGCAACCTGAGTTCAAGACGTATCTGGATTTAGCCAGCAGTCTTGGTTCCATGAAAATACAACATATTCCAGAACCCAAATACTGGTTTAACAGAGAATGGAATTTACAATGTATATCCAAACCAAACCAGGTTTCATTACAAGGTCATGATCAGTAGAAACGAAAGAGGAAAACAAAGGATCTAAGTCAAAAAGAAAGAAGCCATGAAATTGCTTGGATGTTAATGTTTAAAAGACAAGTCAAATAAACAGCATAGTGTATTGTTCATTTATTGATTAAGATCTGTATTCTTTTAGATTTCATATTTTATACTCTTCATGCTATATAGTGTGGCAATCATATACAAAATGATTAGACTGTGCAGGCAAAGAGTAAAATCTTGTAACATTTTCATTCGTTTAAGACAAGGAATCCTCTTTTTAAAATATGACATGGAAGATAAATTGCCATGAAATACCAAAGAATATAAAACCCAGAAGCCAGAAAATGAGTGGTAGACTTTGAAAATAGATCATATTGTGGGAAAATGACCTGAATGTTCCCATTTTTTTATGAGAGTCTATGTTTCCCAGATGACCTCTTTTCCAGATTTGTATTTGGGACCTGAAGGATATATTTTCCCTATCAAAAATTTCTGTAAGGAAGTCTGTGGACAACATATGTTGGATCAAAAGTTCCACAAGTTAAGATTTATCCAAGTTGATTTTTTTTTTTTTTAATGCTGCAGTTCTTTTTGTTACAGCTTATTTTGATGGTGTTGGGTGAACTTCCTGTTTTTTTAAAAAAAAAGAACTTGCCCAAAGTTAATTGGTTAAGAAAAAGCCTGAACTAACCTGGAATATATACTTTTAATGGCATTCTCTTTTACAATTTCAGAAATGGCAATGGTTTATCTGGTTCATCTTGACATTTTTATAATGAGACAATACTTTGTTATGCAATAAGTGACATAAAATTGAACTTCACCATTATAAGTGGACTAAGCATATTTGAAGGAAAGAAACCAGAATAAAAGAATCTGATTATGGATTTACAAGGAAGTGGAAACATTCTAAGCTTTTCATCCATCCATATTTTTAGTTCACATGACTGTTAAGTCAGGGTTATACAATGAATAGAAGATAGGCTACTTGAAATATGAATATAAATATTGTGTGAATGTCAACTGTCCAGATATCTTGACATATGCCTACATGCATCACAGCTCACATTATAAAAAGCTTCATTTAGAAATGTTGATGATCATCTATAGATAACAGCTGAGATAAGATGCAAAGATTTTTCTCTCCCTCTCTAGTCTCTTCTCCTCCACTTTCTGATATTGTGAGACTATCAAGCCAGGAATTAACCACTCTAAAACCAGTTATTTTAATTATGTAGTTTTCATTTTCTTCCAAGAAACATTTTTTTCTTTTAGTGAAATAAACAATATCATCACTGCCATGTCAATTTGTAGAAAGAATGTTGTAAGAGACTCTTTATCCTGAAGTCAGTCAGGTTGCTTCTGTTCACGTGAACATGAACCATACAAACCATAGAAATGCAACACCACTTGATATTTAGGTCCCTTTGAAACATAATAGGTTACATTTCATCTTATAAGGACCATACGCAGGACTATCTGAGGGAATTATACAAATGCATGAGCGTATATTTGAGGCCTAGACATAGATTTGTACACAAGAAGGCCTTCCTCACACAGTCCTTTTGCCATGAAAAAGTATAAATAGATTGCAAGGGTGGGAATTACATTTTCCTTTCCTTTATTATCTTTCATACAGCTAATCTTACCTGCCGTTCCTCCACCCAACTGTTAGAGAAGATTAGCTCCACATGAGAGGAAGACAGTGACTCTTGCTTTCCTGTTAGTATGATTGCAGGGGGTGTGTGTGCTTTATTTAATGGGAGAACGCATGGAAATGTGAGGCACGGATGAGTGCATTCAAGCTTCTCTAGTTTTTTTTAGGTTGTAGGAATTGTCAGTAGGAAGGTTTATTTTTTAAAAAGCCAGTAATACCTTGGATTGCAAGTATAATTCGTTCCGGAACCGTGCTTGTAATCCAAAACACTCATATCAAAGCGAGTCTCTGGAGGGCGTGAGTGGGGCCGATTTCGGCCCACTACGCCCGCTCGAGGCGAGCGGTTACATCCCTACAACTTGTCTTGCAAGACGTCGCTTGTTTATCAAGTCAAATTTTTAAAAAAGTTTTGCTTGTCTTGCAAAACGCTCTCAGACCAAGTTACTTGCAATCCAAGGTATTGCTGTAATTAGTGGAACATTTAACTAATGCAGTTTTTAGTTGACATTTAACTTAACTGCAGTTTTTAGTTGACTGCAGTATGAAACACAATTATTAGTTTGCAGATGAGAGAATGCAGCTGGTGGGACTGGAATCCTATTTGGAACACAAGTTCTGAATCCATGTGTTTGAAGACATGGCTATTTTTTCCCCAAAGGAACTTACCTCCAATGAATTCAGTGTTCTTACCGTAACAACCAAAACTAATGAAACCTGTAAGTAATGATGGCTGAGCATATGAAATTCCTCAAATATCTGACAGTGGGCATCCCAAGTACTCTGTGTTTTTCTTTTTGCTAATTTGGAGACTTTGGCAATAATATTTTCAAAAAATAGAATGTAGTCAATATCGAGATGACGATCTGTATTACCTGCATTTTGAGCACTGCAAGCTTGATGTCTGCTCTAGAGGACCAATATTGCCAGTAAATGTGTTATATTTGCTTTGTAGTTGGCTCTACTGATCTTTTCAGAGTATTCTTATTACATGGAATGTCCTTTTCCCTCCTGTTTAAACTTTATTCTCTCTCCCATTCTCCAGAAGCTCTTGAACACATTTACTTAACAGGTGTCTCAAGGCTGTCTAACACTGGCTTCTTCACTTGCTTCACCTTTTCCATTTTTAGGATTTTTACAGTAATATAATTGTATATTGTAGTTTATCTAAGTTACAATACTAGCAGCCAAAGTGCAGTAGCAGTGGTGGTGTGTGTTATATGAAATGCCTCTGTTACTACTACTGTTACCAGTACATTGTCTTCATATCTATATTCAGTCCCCCCTCGCCTCCCTAGAATTATGATCAATGGGAGATTAAAACACTAAATTTCTCTTCTCCTTTTGGTTATTTGGCCTCTTCTCATTTTGGCTCCAGAAGAAATAGTTACAGATCTTTTGCCTGGCCTGAATCCCAAGAATCTGAAGTAATGCGTGATTTCAAGCATCTTGCTTCCAATTCCCAACGTACACACAGGGGAACAGATTGTTGGCAAGACTCTTTCAGATTGCTAGTTGAATTCTGCATCATTGAACACCATATTGGGTCTGAAGAGCTATGGGGGATCTGTAGTGGTAATTCCCAGAGCAAGCCTACTGCAACTGCGAATGCATCGGTTAGAATAGCTGCCACTGCCAGGCCTTTATCCTGATAGTTGCAGTTGGAAATTGGAACAAAAATGTACAAAACGTAGGGACTTAAAAACAAAAAATGTTTCTTCATTTCCACTATTGGGTTTTAATTCTAGAATGCACTACTTTGGCAAATGCAGAATAGCCTGTTGCTGGCTCTGGGTTTTGGAGGGCCTTTGGCAAGATCTCCTCAGTGGGGGGCCCTCCCTCATTGAGTCTACCTTCTTATCAGCTTTGTTGCCAGCTCCTCCGCTTCCTCACTATTGCCACCATCTGCTTGGTTGCCAGCCAGAGAGCCAACGGGCCAATAGGCAGTGGCATCTATTGCATCTCCACTGCTGTCTGGGCCAGAGTATTCCACAAGTTTTTTCTGGCAGACACTCTGCCTGACTAAGCTTTGTAGCTTGGGGGAAGGGGGTGTCCTCTGAGGTGCTGGTTTGGTTTTTGTTTTTCTGCTGCAGGCTAAATTTTGTGATTTTATTGCTGCTTTTGTTTTGTTGTTGGATTATGTTTATGATGTGATTTGGAAGCTGCCTTGAGGTGGTTTCACATGAGATGGTAGGATACAAATATCTGGAAGGATGGATGGATGCTGACATTCAATTGGAATTTGTGGGTTACCTGATTTCCTGACTCATTCAAGAATATCATGTGGTACAGCCCTTCCAGGACTGTATCGTTTCAGAAAATTGGTGGAGGTGGCATGTTTGAATCCTTCTATTGGTCAAAAGAGAAGGATTTTAGCCTAGTTTTCTCCCTGATGTGTTAGATTTCCATGTTCAAGGAGTTTTCTGATATTACAATTGGACTTAAATCACTTGCATTCTCTCTTCTAGCGGGCTGTCACAATGGTACAAAGAAGCAGGAGATTTGTGCAGACACAAAACTGTAGACTTCTGGTGTGTGTTGGGGGGGGAAGCAAAAATTAACAGTCCATCTTTGTTCCAAATGTATGGGTGAACTATTTGTTTTTGTAATGCTGAAATGTTAATAATTGCTTCATTTTCTAGCTTTGCCAACAATATGTCATTACAATCAACAACAATCACAACCCTGATTTAACTTAGCCTCTTGAAGACCTTGGTAAGCTTTGTGTCCGTTGTACAATTTATTATTTGACTTGGAGGAGAGCATCTCAGTGCATTTCCAATAATCTCAAGTTTAAAAAGAGAGAGAGAGAGAGAGAGAAGAAGAAGAAAAAGAAGAAGAAGAAGAAGAATCTTCCACACATCACTACGAAGAGAACTTTTCTATTTTCAAGTGCTGAAGGTAAGGGCAATACATTTTCTGCAAGAGCTGTACTAGTTAATATCTTTCTCCCTGCCCTGCCCCCAACATTATTTATTATTTAATATCTGCAAAGCATTTTGGGATGCAATTTATAAGAGAGACACTTCGCGGCACACATACATGCATACACACCCAGCAAAGAATTACATTTCAATGAATCCATTTGTGAAGAGATTTGTTGTACTTTGATTTTTAAAGACATATAAGGCCCCTCATTTCACCATTACTTTGCTCCATGGGCATGAGGTAGACCAGAGCACTATTAAAAAATGTTTTCATGATGCTAGCACACAAATATTAATGTATAATAGCGGGCCTTTCACAATCTTCAAACACCCATGCCACCTGGACTGACTAATTTAGTGTGGGGGGGGCAGGTGGGAAGGAGAAATTACAGATCTAAGGCCCTACACAAAAATGTGCTTCTTCTGGTACTCTAGTTAATAAGACACACACAATAAGAGAAATAACCAAGATCCAAATCACTGACAACTGTATAGATCCATATTAACATCATGGACTGAGACTAGGAGCAAAATACAATGCCAGTGTAGTCCTTGGGAAAAAAAATATTCAATACAGCCATATGACTGTCTATTAAGCTGCCTCTCTCTGGCCAAGAATACAAAAAAAAAAATCCCTTCAAAGAATCAGTAGGGTGTTTTCAACAAGTGAGAAAATTGGTTTTTGACCTCTCTTGACTTCTGTAAGCTTTCATGAATCCCACCTGTGGTTTCTTTTCTAAACGAGTGAGTGATAAAAAGAGAATATTTTCTCTCCTTTTATTTGTACTAGACACCTCCTCTTACCCTGTTAAAGAGGATGGTGCTCAGGCCAGTTCTGTCCAGTCCTTCCCTTAAGGTAGAAAGCGAAGCTTCCTTCTGTACACCCCAGGAACACGGGACCAGTGTGCTTTTTACACCTCCATGTTAATAAAACAACAACAGTCTAATGATGTGAAAAACAATATGAATGGGGTTTGCTTTTCCACATTTCAACACTGCTCATGATCTGTGCATTAAAAATAATAATTTGATCGATCTATCTATCTATCTATCTATCTAATCATCCTTTGAAATAGATTCCAGTTTAAAAAATACTGAGTAGTCTATGAATTACCTTCATTTTTTCCAAGAAATGGGATCTCACTACCCAAATGTAAACCATGAGCCAAAATAGTTCCAAAATTACTTATTTGGGAGTTCCAAGTTGAAGTATTTTCAGCTCACTGATTTTAATGGAAATTTCCTGGTCTGTTTCAAAATGCCTCATGCTGGGAATTCAGGAGTAAAGAATTCTAAGCCACAAACTGCCTTTTCAGGTTTGGTTTGGTTTTAATGCAGAAGTGTAACTTAAATTGCATGAATATGGAAACCTTCACAAATACTGTGCAGGACTGAGCCCCATCTAAATGTAAGTGGAAAGTGATTCCCTTCAACAATAAGAGCACGCAAAACAATGTGAATATATTTTTTGATCCCCAATAATGCTGATGTCAGTAGAAACATGAACGTTCAGAATGTAGTAGAAAGGAATTTACCTTGGAAGAGAGTTAAGTAAACAAGTATGGTTTTATCTGAACAATGCCAGGCAAATGTAGAATGATGGTGAATGCTATCAAAGATGTAATAAGGAGCACATGATGGCTCAATTTGAGGCTATAAGACTTGAGCTTTGAAGAATAAAACATGAGCTCATGTGTTCCCTTCTTCCTACTTATGTGCAGGATCTTTCTGCTACTTTGATCATTTTCTCTAACCATAGTTTGCCACGATACCTAAATTAGCAAACCATAGTTAACACTGCCATCAATCCATGGTCCGCAAACCTGCTTTTAACAATGGTTTCAAATTGTTGTAGGCAACACTCCACTTACAGGGAAAGGTTGGGAGGGAGTGTTGCAGTTATGTTCCTCAGGAACCAAACTATGGTCTGAATTGTGCCACTAGCACTCTTATTGCACATTACATTTAAATAAAAGATTAGATTACTATCCTAACATCATGTTTGCAATTGAGTAATAGCTGTAGAACCTACTGCCACCCTAATTTCTGGTTATATTGGTGGAATGTGATACGTTCAACTCACCCTTAACACAGGGCCACAGGTGTGACCCTATAATTACAGAGTATTAAATGGATGGTCTGCAGTCAAAGAAAGCTCAGGGAATCCTGTATATACTGTTAAAATTCTTTCAAATACTTTTAAAACACTGGTAGTTTTATTGTGTAACTCACCCTGTCATTTTAAGTGTTTTAGGGCTTTCTGTATTTGTATTTTGTTTTGTTTCATTTTGTTGTATTATTCTAACTTTTTCATTTGCATTGTAAACAGCCAAAAGATATATATTATGAAGCGTAGTGTGTGTGTGTGTGTGTGTGTTTTCCAAATAAATAAATAAATATGAGCATAAGAACTTGATAGTCAAAATGGTGTTGTTAGAAACTAAGGACTGGTTCACACAGGTATGGTAAATCATTTGATCTTAAATCATTTGATCTTATATCACTTGACTCTCAGCTGAAGAAGGCATGGATTGCTTCTACTGACAATTTTGTCTGGACTGTTTCTTCTGCATTGACTGTTTCATATATACAAGTTACAACCTGAAGTTGCAGTCCATAAATAACAAGCATGCATGTCACATGTATTGCTGTTTCATGAACACAGTTTATTTATTATTTATTATATTTATACCCCGCCTTTTTTCCTCCAAGGAACCCAAGGTGGCTTACATAATCCTCCTCCTCCTCTCCATTTTATCCCCACTACAACCCTGTGAGGTAGGTTAGGCTGAGAGTCAGTGACTGGCCCAAAGTCACCCAGTGAGCTTCATGGCCGAGCAGGGACTAGAACCCGGATCTCCCGAGTCCCAGTCCAACACTCTAACCACTACGCCACATCTATACACACTTTCATCTGTATAGATGAAAGTTATTTGCACTTTCATCTATACAGACGTTACACTGTGTATGTGTGTGTGAATCATTCATTCATAGCCCCCAGTTCCTAAGTAGCTGGTAACTTGTTTTGTGTCCAGAATGCCTAACAAAGGGAACAGCAGCAAGGGTGCAAACTGGTGGTGAGATGCCCAAACTGCCTCTCAAACAGCTACCTCATCTGCTCAGAGAAAAATGGACTTCACCATCAACATGTATCCATTTTACATGTTATATTGAATGTGCAAAAGACTTGAGTATGATGACATGTGTCAGCTCTTCCTGTGTTGTTTAGACCCAAAAGATTGAATTTCTTTGGCTACTAGCCTCATTATCCACCTCATCTGCTGTGCTCATGCATGGAGGCTAGTTCAAGCTGAAAACCGATGGGTGTAGGAACTGTGGAGATCAAGTGGGCTGAACAACACACTGACTTAGTACCCTTAGTACTTCACATCAAATTGTATGTTATTTGTAATCCTTAGATCCTGATATTGTACGTGTATGTAGACCAGGGGTGCAGAACCTCAGACTCGGGGGCCAAAGCTGGCCTACCTGGGATCCCAATCTAGCCCTCTGGAGTTTCCCAAAATGGCTTTGCCCCCTTGTCTTGGCCCCATCCTCCTTTGCCCAACCACCAACCATTTGGTGGTTTCCTGGCTTTTCTGCAGTTTTTTCCCCATTCTAAAAGGTGGAAATGCCTCTCCTAAGTCTTAGTTCCTGGCAAGAAGAGCTTGAAGCTAAACTATTCTGGTATATTTTCAGTATTTTCCATCCTGCCCCCTTTGCTTTCAGCCCCACTCACCACTCACCCCTGAGAGCTTCTCTGAAATGGAATCGGCCTTCAGGCTGAAAGATATTCAACATCTCTGATGTAGAACTTTCCCCGTACTCTCCCACTCTCCCAGCTTTCGTGCATATTGCCAAATCAACTTCATGCATTATTAGTATTGCTATTTTTGTTGCAGAGTGGGTTAGTTGGCGATCTTGAAAAAACATTTAACAGCCCATATATAGAGAAGCCACACGTGGGAGCCATTGCTGAGAAAGAGCATGGAGAAAACCCATATCTCTATGGAACTTTTGGTAAAGAACTTCTTGTTTATTTATTTATTACATTTCTACAGTGCCCAATAGCCGAAGCTCTCTGGGCAGTTCACAGCAATTAAAACCATAAAATACAGCACGATAAAACATAATAGGCAGCAGTAGCTTGTGGTGTCTTTCTGCAAACTGAAATAGTGCTAGGGCTGCACAAGTGTAATGCACAACTGGGTGCACAACGGGTTGCACAAGAATAATGCACAACCAGTTGCACAACCACTTGCACAATTGTGCTTGCGGGTCTCCTTGTGCATAGTTTGGAACCTGGTTTCTGCTAAATAAATAATGCAATATCTTTTGTGCTAACAGAATTTATTTATTTATTACATTTATACCCCATCTTTTTTCCTGGAAGGAAACCACCCAAGGTGGCTTACATAATCATCCTTCTCCTCTCCATTTTATCCTCACAACAACCCTGTGAGGTAGGTTAGGCTGAGAGTCAGCGACTGGCTCAAAGTCACCCAGTGAGTTTCATGGCCGAATGGGGACTAGAACCCGGATCTCCCGAGTCCCAGTCCAACACTCTCACCACTATGCCACACTGGCTCTCATCATAATAATAACTTATTTATAATAATAACTTAGTTACGTAATGACACAGTTGGATACTGCCCAATATAAAACTTCAAAAAATAGAGAGGTAAAACTACAGTATAAAACCAAAGTAAAAACCAGCAGCAGTATAAAAATTGAAAATGCAATAACATATTTAAAAACAACAAAGACCAAAAGACTAAAATGCCTGGGAAAATAAAAAGGTCTTTACCTGGCACTGAAAAGACCACAGCAAGGCACCAGGCAAGCCTAGCTGGGGAGTTCATTCCACAAGCGCGGTGCCTGTGTCCTCACTGTGGGAAGCTGTGTGGATCTAGAATTTGCCTCCACAGTCACTTACGGACCCATCGCTAGAGTCTACACAATGTTCTTTAGAATTTTCCTCCTTTTAACCTCTTCTTTTTGTAAATTTTCTCTTTTTTTTAATCCTGGAAGACAATCTTACTCGGTCACGAGTGATCGCCTGACTGACTGACTGACTGCCACAACAGAAAAGGACCTCTCCTTAGTAGCCACCCTTCTCACTGCATTTGGCAGGGGCACCCAGAGAAGGGCCTCTGAAGGCAATCTTAGGGCATGGGCGGGTACATATGGGTGGAGACGATCCTTCAGGTAACCTGGCCCCAAGCCATTTAGCTCTTTGAAACTTAATACTGGCACTTTGAATTGGGGCCAAAAATGGACTGGCAGCAACTGCAGATCTGTTGTAGCCACTAAGATTTTATTTTTTTAAAAGAACTATAACTTATTATGTGCCTGTTTATAATGGAGAGCTTCTCATAACCATTTGTCATGCAAGGAATTGCTTTTGGTCTGCTTTGAATGGCCAATACAGTATGCTGAAATGTGGTCTGAGTTTGGCATATGGCAAAACCATTGTGTAATTGCTTCAACAAGTGCCCCTGTCCCAGGTTTTCATTTTGCCTCATCACAGATTTCAGTTCATTTTGTGGTAGCAGAAAAAGGAGATTCCCAAAGCTCTTTACTATTCAGAATTGATTGCACTATCACTTCACAGGGGTTCTCCAGTAGCGTGATGCGTCAAGAGCAAATCGCAGCGCTAAGGGAAGGGGAAGTGAATTGTGCTTGCTTCACTGAAAGTAGAACAGGCCTTAAATTAGTAATAGCTGAAAGGCTATTAGATTTATCTTCTGCAGTCCAGGACCACTTGCATGTGGTATGAATCACCTCTGGATCCACCATAAATTATGAATCGATGAGTAATACCCCGCACTTGATAAGATTTTTTGAGAGGGATATGTATTCTGATAGAGTCTTGAGTTTCCTCGTTGTTTTAATACCACCATTGTTTAAGGCTATTGTTACCTCCCACACATTTCATCAAAGTCCCATACATGTTGCATCTCAATGAATGTGTGCTGCCATCCCCCCCTCATTTTTACCACAGCAGTAAAAACTAAGGGTGACATCCAGTGTTTCATAGATCATAGAGTTGGAAGGGGCCTACAAGGCCATCGAGTCCAACCCCCTGCTCAATGCACGTAACTAGAGGAGGGGGTCTCCCATCCAAGTAATAACCAGGCCTGACCCTGCTTAGCTTTCCAAGCTCAGACAAGCTGAGCCCGCGTAAGCCACAGGCCTGACTTCTACTCATGCAACGGAACTCCGCCTCCTCTTCCTGCATCTGCTTCCCTGAAATTTGCTCCAGAGAGCCTCCCAAATCTGGAGCATTTTTGGTGGGGCAGGGGGCTACACGAGGCAGGTGCCATTCTGTTGGTGGATGGACAAGGCTGGACACATCACTAAGATTTTTGAAAATAAGTTTCTTCTGCTAAAATCCCTCCTGCAGTTTCAATTGCTGATTTCCACGATATTCTAGTGAATACTATGGATGGATTAATCTGTCAATTTTGCTTTATCTCAGTTTTGAATGTTTCCTATCTTAAGTACAGTTCACCCCAAACTTTGAGAATTTTGTTTTAAAAAGTTTGCATGGAAATTCATAGTCATTTTGATGTACATTTTTCCTAATATGTGCATTTTTGTATGTATTTTTGCCTTATTTACACTTTTTGGGGGCAAGCAATTTTCCTAACATAATGCATTTTAATTCTATTTCCCCTAATATACAAATCTTCGTACACATTTTTTTAATTGGAGATCTGCATTACAATATTTGGAGAAGTGCAAATTTGGAAGGATAGTTGAGTTTCAGTTCGCATAGTGGTTCAATAGTGTGAAATTAGGTAAATTCGCATTAAAATACAAACTGAACAAATTTCTCCATTTCTAGAGAATACACACTTTCAGAGGTTGATGTGAAATTACTGCAAAGAGTAATTACTGCACCATTTTATATGTAAAAAAGGTAACAGCATACTGTTACATTTGCTGGAACAAGGATGACTTTGTATGGTGCTGATTCCCACCATATAGTGCTAAATGCACAATTTGAGAGCCTGATGTGAAATTACTATGAAGAGGAAGATGCCCTTTTATATGTAAAAATGTAGTAACATACTAGTACAATTGCATGAACAGGCTATCGTATACATGTCTACTCAGAAATAAAACCTATTGAGTTCAGTGGGGCTTCTTCTCAGGTGTGTGTATATAGGATTTTAGCTTTGCTATCTTAAATGCTAACAGCATGTGAGGGATCTTATATTATTACTACTTCCCCCACCTCCTCTACCAATACTATTGTTAATTTTATTTCATGTAGAGTGTACAAACCATGTACTGGGGGTTCCAAAGTATGCAAATGCGTATACTGCAATTCAGAATGAGAAAAAAGCAATCAATAAACAGCTTTGGTGAACATATTTATACTTAACCCATTTGCACTGTGATCCTAGACACATGAGCTGGCCTATCATTACTCAGTGTTGTCACAATAATGTCCCTTGAATGCCAACATAATCTCATAGGGTTGGAGCCAGACAACATTAGTTGAAATTAGGTCCCAATTAAAGCAATGTGTAAAGTTACACATGACATGACTAAGTTGAGACCCATTGAATTCAGTGGAAACTAAGTTCAGCTAAGCTACTATGGATCCACCCCATAGTTTTGCAGGTTGGAGATGCACAGCACCTGTCACTCCACTTAGATTTACATAATCTGTATTCAAATGTTAGTTAGCCATGGAAAACCTCAATAAAGCTATACCTTCTACTTCAGTTCTCCACAAATGCCAGTAACATTGGGAAGATGAGCAACCTGAAGATTGTAAGGTACTTGATGTACACTGATAAATGGGAGTAAGTCTCACTGAACTTAATAGAACTTACTTTTGAGTAAACCAGCATAAGATGGTGCTCCATATTTTCCCAGTTAGGCTCTGGAACTATGTCTAAAATTAGAATTATATGAAGTAGATAGAACATGGAATGAGATACCTAAAATCACATTAACTTTCCTGATACTATGCCCATCTCTACTCATTATAATCTCTATGTGGTGACTGACTGCCCACGTGGTAACTCTCCATGCCCTGATATAAATGGTAGCACCACTTCTCGTGTGAGAGTTCCTGATGACACTGAGAGTTTGCAAACCAGTGGCGGATACCCTTGGAGGTGTCCATACCCTTAAGGTTGATGATCACACAGGTTTCCTATGGGGGTAGTGTGTGTATTGGCCACAATCCAACACTAAAATGCAGAAACTAAATACAGTTACAGTTGTACAGTTGACATGTCTGCCCACACACTACATACACACATTGCTTGGCTTTTCTACAGTAGACCCACGCACATTTGTTTCTCTGGCTTCTGGGTAAAATGGCCAATCTTTGATTTTATCATAGAAGCCCCACCTGCCATACATGAATTGACATCTTCAGGTAAACAGTGAACACATATAGCCATACTCAAATATATTTTTCTACAATGTTTTCCTTATTTATCACTTCAGGCAGCATTTATATATGGCTGCAGAAGTTAACTCACTATTAACAATGGATTGGATCCAAAGTTAGTCAGACTTGGGGTAGACCTATTGAAATCAATGGGACTCAATCTAGTCATGACTATGTTAAGTCCCATTGATTTCAGTGGGTCTACTGTAAGTATAACTAAGTCTGGATCCAACCCTTTATTAATCATTATTCAGACCTTCAAAGCACTTTTGATTTCACATGCTTCCTGCAACAGAAGTAGGCAAAAAAGCACCGTGAGGGAGGAATAATTAGGTTGGCAGTGTCTCTATGCCCAATGGACAAGCAGTGGTCCATACAAAATAGTAAGCTACCTAGTATGAGGATTTTACATCTCTGGAAATAGAATGGGTTAGGCTGCAATGGCAGAGTTGTGGCCTTCAGAAGCTACTGGGTGTTATCCCAAGGTCTACAGTGATACATCCTTCCCAGTTGCAGAGAATGCCATTCACTAGAGACCATTCACTATGACTAGTACTCCAGCTCTCTATTCAGAAGCACAGTACACATAAAAGGCTAGGCAAAATTGGAGGTGCTCCTAGGAGTTATTAGCTTCACACCTTCCCTTTTGCCAGATGTTTTTATCTTTTTCTCACAGAATATGATGGATGTACTGGAGCTTAAAACAAGTTTCTTTCACCCTGTATCTCCTCCTCTTATTTGAAGAAGTGATGGGGGATTCTGCATGCACAAGTAGCTTGAAGTTATCCAAGGTGTACAAAGCCACTTTTTTGTTATAAAGTGGTTGTGAAAGAATGTCACTGGGAATATATAAGAGTAGCAAAGCATTGCATTCTATCCAGCATGCTTTCCTGTTTGGATTCAAAACATATCTTTTTAATCTCAGGGGTGGAAACCAAATGCTGTTCAGAAGCTCTCCCCAGATGTTAAGTGGTTATACTATACAGTTTTGTCCTGCAATAAGCAGCCTACTTCATTAACTGGTCTAAATATCATTTTTCTGGGGAAAGTGGGGATGTTATTTAGTTATGCAAGCAATTCTTTTAGCACAAGTGAGTAAGAGAGACTTCATAGACAGGAGATATTTTCTTAAGGCTAAAGCCTTCAGGATGAGAGCAGTACTAGGTGTCCATCACCTTCCTTCCTTCCTTCCTTCTTCTTCCTTCCTTCCTTCCTTTCTTTCTTTCTATCTTTCTTTGTTCTTTCTTCTACCTCCCTGCCTACATGTAACTGCCCCAAAAGTAACTTATTCTGTGAACTGATCATGAGTGAGATTTTTCTATGCACATTTTGGTCACATCAGTAATTTATTTCACCAAATTTACAGTAGAGCTCCTGTTATCCAAAATTAGGGTTATTTGGAACCACTTAGCTGTTCAAAATCACTCGCTGTCCACTGCTGTACTTTTCTTACAGTATAAATCCCATGTAATTAGAACTTTTATTATTAGAACTATCAATTTATGTGAGGTGTCCACCAGATTAATGAATGAGTTTGTAGCCTTTTTTGTTTGTTTCTTTTAAGGAAAAATCACCCTTTTTATCAATTTCAAATGAAAGAATATTTAAAATAGCGGCAAAGGCAATTTAGTATAATACATTCTGCTTGGAATACATTTGTTAACTGGAAAAAATGTCTAGACTCACTGAACAGATGGAAACAGTTGTTAACAATAATCATGATTTGCTATGATTTTGCATATTAAACTCCACCTCAGGGAGAGTTTCACTGGCTATTTCCTAGTGGGGAGAGGCTTCACTCTGCTTTTGGACCATGACTGTAAATATGGAATATAAGTATCTGAAAGCAAAATAAGGCCTTAGGCCTCTAATGGAGACCCAGACCCCACTTGCAAGGGCATCAAAAATAATAGTGTCATATTATCTTAATAAAATAATATATCATGTTCCACAGCATTTAAGGGTGATTATAGATGTTTTGCATTGGTGTTTCTCTGAGCCAAGCTCTGAAATCAAATCAGTTGATACAAGGGATCGGTTTGCTTTCACAAGCATGTTTATCTGTTTGCTTAAAGAATTCTTTCACATGGTCCCTTTACACTAGCGTTAATACTTCAGTCACATGTCACACTATATCTTGAGCTAAAATGCTGACATCATATTCTGAACGAGTAAGAGGGCCACACACTCAGAAATCAAGTAGCCATGAGACTCCACCTGCCATCTGGGATACACACGGGCACACACACACAACACACAAATGGGGAAACCGACTCAGCAGTTGCAAGACACACAATCTACAATGGAAGCCTCTGCTTAATATTCCGCTTGATCTGCCAAGTTTATAGCCTAGCAAATCTGAATACAAATGTCGATGCAAATGAGGATTCATTATTCTTACATCGTCTTTGTGTTGAAGCTTAATGTAACTTGGTTCCTGTGGTTGCTCAGGGAATGTAGCTTGTAAGACAACAAATATGAAAAAGAAGGCGGCGAAAAAGAGAGGACAGACTTAAATGGGATAAAAAGGAAGTAAGAGGACCAATAATGAATCGGGGGGGGGGGATAAGCTTAGACTTTCAATGTCAGAGTACAAAAATAATGATACCTCTATTGCAGCATTTTTATTCATATACATTTTTGTACATTTGTTTAGTACCATGAGAAGAGAGGGAGTTAACTGACCAAGAACATTCTTCAGAGTCAGAGCACAACAATCCTCTTTTCACTCATTATACAATATTGTGCCCATTGTAATGTCAGTGCCCCAATATCGGAACATTTTTGTTTCCTTTCACAAATGTAGAGCTCATCAGTCAGCAGTACCGTTATAGTCAGTTTGTAAGATGATTACTACTACTACTATTATTATTACTATTATTGACAACAAGAATAGCAGCAACCAAATACCACTGCTCCTTCTTTCCCCATATATTAGTACTGAATAACTGAGAAACATAGTAATTAAGAGAGCTGAGGACAATTAATACATTACACTGAACATTCTAATAATTTAAACCATACATTTATTGGTTGCTCTAGCCCATTGCATGCAAAAGTGGAACAATACTAAATCATGGAAAACAAAGGTGCTGGAAAATTATCATTAGACCCTCTAAATGCTACAGTACATTGTTCTGATGAATCTCAGACACCGTTACCTTTCGCTCTACACATAAATGCCTTCTCAATATACACAAATGAACTGTGGCTTTTAATTTTAAGAGACACTGTAATGCTTAGCATATGCAACGATCCTAAAGTCAATGCTGTAAGGCTTGTTTCTTCATCCATAAATAAAGCACATTTGCATCCATTCAGTCAAATTAGCTCCATATAGAAAAAGGTGGTTATAATTAGCTCCTCTTTCAGGTTCACGGTTTAAAACTCGAGCGTGCCTGCTGTCTTGATTAAATCCACCATCCTCTTCCAATAGCTAGTGCTAATTCTTCCAAGGAAATATTCAGTTGAGGTGTTATTTTATTCTGCACTGCTGTTAGGTGTCTAATTTACGCCAAGTCCCTGCAGTGCTTTCCTTAAGCCATCCTCTTTGTCTTGCCTTTGAAATTTACCAAATCTTACAAGAAATCAATACTTAATTGATTATTCACTTTTCTGCAGCTTCAAACAGCAAGCACGCATAAGATCCTGGCGTAGTCACCCAATTTCCAAGGCAGGAGGTTGTTTGGTGGCAGGGATCTGCAGGTATCCAACAAAGCGCTGCAGTGGCATGGAGTGCCAGCATCCGATGAAGAAAATGAAGATACACTAACGAAGCCGGAAAAGTTCCCTTGTGAGACGGATCCATCTCAGTGCTTTAAATAAAAAAACAACAACAATCCTACAAGGCAGTGGCAATCGGATATACAGGAACTCCATTTCCCCCCCTGCAGTTATTCCTTTGTTTCTTGCTTACCCTTTTCTTCTCTTGGCACTGAACTGGAGTATCCAAAGTGGCACCGAACTCTGAGAACTCCACACCGGAATGGGGGTGAGAGCTGTGAGATATCCCTGGCACAGAATATGGATGGCAAGCACGTAACGTTACGAAATGTAGGACAAATTCAAGAGAGAGAGAGAGACAGAGAGAGAGAGCAAGAGACAGATGGCGGATCTGGCTAGATGCCAAAGCCAGTGAAATGAATTACATTGCTGAATAACTGTACACCATTGATTCTGCCACTTGTTGCTGCTTGGCAAAAAAAAAAGAAAGAAAAGAAAAGGGAAAAAAACAAGGAAAAAAAGGCCCTGATGTTGGCAGGACTCTCCTTGCACATGATGCGATCTGCATGCAACTTTGGACACAAAACTCACGAGAACAGCAACGATATGCTCTGTTAAAGGCAAGCATGAATGTTTGTGTGCATGATACCAAAATGGGGTGGGGGGTGGGGAGAGAAAAGGTCTGTGTGTGTGTGTGTGTGTGTGTGTGTGAAGAGAGAGAGAGAGAGAGAGAGAGAGAGAGAGAGAGAGAGAGAGAGAGAATGTGTGTGTAAATGAAGGGGAAAAACAATCACTGCAATCCAGCCATTTTGTTTAATGAAGAATGGAAGGCTGGCATTCAGAGACGTGGTTATGTGCCGCATATTAATATGTGCTCGGTAGACATCCTCCCCCCTTTTTTGAAATGAGTGGCACACGAATGAAGCCCTCTATAGAACAGCCTCAGTGGCAGCAGGCAACTTACAAGGTAACATATCATCGCTAAGCCTACAAGCGTGTGGCACACAGGATTCCGCAGAAGAACAAGTTGCTGCCTGACATGAAGGGAAGCTGGTCCCAGGATTACAATGTTTAGGTGTGTGCGTCCCCCCCCCTCACCACCGAAAAGATAGCCAGAGTAGCAGATTGTTCAATAAATGCTTCATACCCAGGATGAAGGGGACACATTATGGGATGCCCAGGGGGCTTTAGAAATCAAATACAGTGTTTGAGTAGCACAATTTGAGGTACATTATAAAAAAAAGCAATTTGAATTGCCAATGAGGCAACATATCTGCATGCTAATTAGACCTGTGTCAAGCTTAGACTGCGGATTTTTTCTTCTTCTGTTGATGGCTTGGAATGTGCCTGTAACTCTGCAGAGAGATTGTTTCTGCATAAATTATCAGCTTTGTCCTACTGATCATTTTCCGCAAACAAACATGAAATGCAAGATCAAAAGGCAATTCTGAAATTAAAATTATTGATTGATAAAAGCCGAGATTTCAGAATCTAATTAAGAGGAGTCACAAACAAAAGCCGATATTATTACAGATTGTGCCTGAGCTAGCAGCTAGATTGTGCAACACTTGTAATTTATCTTTGTTTATGCAGCCAGGATATTAAAAATGTAATTAAAATGGTAAAATGATCAGATCAGAAATAGCCACCTAGTGGCAAGTATATTATTTTAAATGGATTATAAAAGCAGTCGCCTGTGCAAATAAATGAGGGGGGTTTTGGGGGTTTCATGACAAACACAGCATCTCATTGCAAACTTGGTGAGCAATTTGTCTTTTGCTAATAAGTTGCCTTTTGTGTTTGGCTACTTAGATAAGCAACATCATTTATAACCCTCATTTACACACTAATAAACATTCTGTTATTACAGGTAGTGTAGGGAACATCTTTCATAAATTACTGCAGATGGAAAAGAAAGAAAAAGGAAAAAGAAAGAACCTTCAAGATAGGTTTGGGAAAGTTAGGCCATTCAACTCAGAGGCACTATATAAGTTGCCAGGTTTTAATCGAGTCTTATAAATTTGCTTTCTTGCTTGCTTAAAAATAGCAGATACTTAAGTGGCCCTGGTGCACACGTGTTGACTATGATGTATGTACAGAACCCTGGACAACCGGTGGCTGTGTCTTTCTAATCAATATCAGGGAATGCTCTTCCCATTGCATGTACAGAACTGTATGTGTGTGTTTCAGAGCACTATGTATTACAGTGGAACACCTAATTTCCTTGGATTTTGGAATGTAACAACGTCTTTCTGAGTTGTCAGCCAATGGCACTCCTTGAAATACCAAATCATGTATTCAAAACATGCTGTGTAATGCCATATAATACAGAAATGTATTTTGCTGCTCAATCACAGAATTTGGGGCTGCAAAAAGAATAGCAAAGAGCCAGGTTACAGTAAAAATGAGAAAGCAATGAAGCCATTAGTTTACAGCGTCTGTCAGAAGGAAAATGGTCTCACTCATGTTCTTTCTTCTTGTTCACCTTTTCACAGGAAATCACAGTGGAAACATTCAAATCCATCAGAAATTTGCAAATTAGGGTTCTGTCAGCAGCTCTAGGGTCTATTGTTAGGTGCACTTAAAATGCCAGATTAAATATTAATATGCAGTTAGAGTTGTGCTATTTTGCAATCCTTGAAACCCTATTAGTAAATCATGATCTGGTGACTGATACAAGAAATTTCAAGGCACCAGCAACAATACAGAGAATGTTCCTCAGTCTGATGGGTCACTGATCTTTAGTAAATCTAGTTCCGGACTTCTATAGCTGAATTCAGATATGCAAATGTTGCAATAATGGAGAAGAAAACCGTGCAACGCAGTCACCAGTGTTATGCACAGAATGAAAACCCAAGCAGATGGACTGGTTCTATGTAATTCATAATTTATCTTGTTCATGTTACAGGCTGTCCTTGAGCCCTTCATTCCTAAAGGTTGCCTGACTAACGCCCAAAGAACCTCTCTCACTGGAGATCGAGATCCCATGCAGGTAGCAGGCAAAAGAGAAAAGCAGGTATCCGTTCTGTGCTTTGAGTTGACATTGTAATTCCCATAGTTTGTTTTGTGGAGAAGGAGGGATGGGCATAAATCAGGTAAGGCTGTGAACTAGGGCATAGAGAGTGTGGGTCCCTTCTGGATAGGTGGAAGTCAGATTACCCCATGATGGCCTCAGTCATAACAAACCAAGCCCCTTTCAAATACATCCTCCAAGCCAAGTTTAGCAGTTATGCTCGGATAAAGATTGAGCCAGAACCATTATCTTCAGCCTATCCTCCCTATTTGTCAGGGGAAATGGGTCCACCACCCCCATTTCCACTTTAACCATGCTTGTACCCATCAGGAGATTCCTCTGTGTCATGCAAGGTATCCTCTACTACCTTCCCCCTTATTCTCCATATTCCCTAGCTCCTGTAGTATTTCCATACCCCCTCTGTATTTCCTGCTCTAGACAGGTGCATTTTCCAGACCAGCAGCATAACAAATATCAAAGCCAATGAGTTTCTAAAACACATGCATCTCCTCCACACATGTATTTCGTGTGTTACATGCCTTGTTTATCAACAGAACAGAAGAGCTTTATTAGGCTGGCTTTGCAAGGGCTGGCCCCAGACATTTTTGCTGCCTAAGGCAAAGGACAAGATGATGTCCCCAATCTATGTACATAATTTGATTGGATGGACAGTTGAATCTTGTTTTGACAGTGAAGATGGCACCACATCCTCCTGAGGCCAGGAGACAAGCTTAGAGGGTGAAGGGCAGGCCACATTGCCCACATTGCTTTGTCCTTGAACATCTCAACACCACTCCCTGCCTCCCAGCATCTGCCTCACTCTGCCTAATGGTAGGGCCGGCCCTGGGCTTTGCTTATCTGCCAAGCTTCTGCTTCTGCTCTCCTGCTTTACCCATTGCCACTACACCAGGGTTCTCCAACCTTGGGTCCCCAGATGTTGCTGGCCTACAGCTCCCAGCATACCCAGCCAGCATGGCTAATGGCAAGGGATTCTGGGAGCTGTTGTCCAGCAACATCTGGGGACCCAAGGTTGGAGAGCCCTGCACCACACCTTTCTCTGGTGATCATGGACCACATGATTCCTTATAGTATTGTGCACGCTGGCAGTCAGAACTGAAGCATCGGTGGCCACCAGAACCAGCAGGTAACTGGTACAGGTGCTGATAGTCTTGAGAAAGTGTAGAAAAGCTAGCCCACTGGGGGGGGAAATCCACTAATATTGCATTAAGGCGATGCTGCTAAATATAATAGTTTACACATCGGGGGATGATTTGGGAAGGATCTTCCAGGGTACAGAGGCATCACTTATTCAGACTTCTCCTTTCTATAAACTGGCAGTGCTCAAGTAGCAAAAGACATGAAGAGGGACCGGGAAAGTACTTTAGCAAGGAAGAGACACCAGCACTCTAGAATAAATGGATGGGGTGTAAATGCAGAATAATAATGTGAAAAATGCCCTTCAATCATAAGCCTTCACTGCAGAGATGAGAACTCCTGTGACATATGGCAATCTTTGATATGTGGCTGAATTCCAGCCCACTCTTTGATGCATTACTAACCAGTCTTTTTTTAAAAAAACCTTTATTGGCAATGCTTATTTCATACAGATGGGACCTGCTATCTAATTCCTCCTAATATGGATTTAAGCCTCATTTAGATGTTTACTAATTAGAAAGCATTTTCGTGTCCGCAGATAGTTGCATAACATATGCCAGGCTGCTGTTTCACATCTGTCCTCTTTGCTCTTCTAATTTCACATCTCTCTGAGTCCTATTCTTAGCAGCCTGCTGGCACTCACACAAATATCAACTCAAAAAGCATCCGTATAAAGTCCTCCCTCCTGACCTGTTTATGGCTCTTCTGCCAGTACTGCCAAAAAGGAATCAAGATGTACAGTTTGGGAAAGCCTAATAAGCCAAGGGGGCTGGGTGGACTTCAGGCTTGTGGGATCTACTTTGGTTTTTTACTAGGACCCTGAGATCCACCAACCAGAGCCTAGCGAAAAGATATACAAATAGAATCATAGAAAAGTAGAGTTGGAAGGGGCCCACAAGGCCACCGAGTCCAACCCCCTGCTCAATGCAGGAATCCAGGTCAAAGCATCCTGGACAGATAGCTGTCCAGCCGCACCTTGAATGCCTCCAGGGTGGGAGAGCCCACCACCTCCCTAGGTAGTTGGTTCCATTGTCTTATTGCTCTGACAGTCAGGAATTTTTTAATAGAATAAAATAGAATGAAAGAATCCTGAGCCCAGGAGCTGGGCTTCAGTACCAGAACTGAATGGAGCTCCAAGCATTCTTCATTTCAGCAGTATAATTTAGGATGGGTGGACAGGTGGGAGGGGGAGTCATTTTGTTGCTGCTGCAGTTAAGTTATTGGGAGTCAGAAAACCGTGACAATCTACTGCAAATCACCCAGAGATCTATTACTAGATCACTAGATCTTATGACTCCTGTTATAAATCATCCCTCTCTCAGTCTTTCTCCCCCCACCCCTCTCTGGGATCAGTCTCTATAAACTCAAATGTCTCTGTTACCACCACTAATAAAAACAGGATTTGTTTGAATTTGTAAATTCATGTGGTTTTGCTAAAACAGGATCCAATATTTGGATTATAAATGAATGATGGACCACTGTGTATAGAAATCAGTTATATGATTACATTATACTTCAGACAGTGGGCCATAATATGAATTTCTGCATCCTGTGCTGAAAAGATTAAAATCTGTCATACAGATTCATAAACAATAATAACGGAGGGGAACTCAAGCAGTCTATTAAGCAATGGCCATTTTTAATATTTTAAAATGTTGAATTTTAAAACAACAACCGCAAACAAACTTGTGATCCAAATCAATAGTTTTTCTGGTATTGACACTGCAAAGTAATATACAGTTTAAGAGAACACACTATACAATCTGAAACATTCCTGTGGGCTTTTAACATGAGTTAGAGCCTGCTGGAATAGCAATCTCATTGGTTGCGTCTCATAGAGAGTGTTCTAATTTTCACAAAGTCCTGATCAATGTGAATTTATAGCCACTTAGACAAATAGAAAGCCAGATTGTTTGCACACAACCAAGCTGGCCTAAATATATGACCAAGTTTGGAAGAAAACACCAATATCCTTTCAAAGATATGCAGCTCTGAAGTGTCCCTTACAGATGACTTCTCCCTCTCCTCCTTGTGCTCCCCAAATTCAGATGTTTTACTGTTGTGTCATTATACAAAGTTGACAGCAGTGCAATGGAATGCAGAAGGATAATTTTAATTGGCTTCCCCATTTATGCACACCCCCCCTTGTTTCACATTCAGCTGTAGTTCTCAGCATTCCATTTTACACAACTGTAAAGAACCCGCTTTACCAGCTCTTAGTTTTACTGCAGCACCAACCCTGAACGCAAAGTCTGTCTCTCTGTGTGCATGACTGCGTTATGACCACTTCTTCACACATGACATAGGATTTCTGGCCCATGTACGCACTGCAGAATAAGTCAATTTACAAAAGGGATAGTATACATTGTTTTCTCCACATGGTGATTTTTCTAGTGGATGAAAAACATCACGCATAAAACTCTTCTTCATTGCATGGCAGTACAGATGGCCTGGTTGTACAGTGAATCCTACTCCAAAGGCACAGGACATGATTTATTATTTAGGGAAGGGCAAATCAGTCCTTATCTAGTCTGTGCCACATTTGCATGTGTTCACCCTTAAGTCTGATCTGTCTTCCCCCCCCCCCCCCTGGTTGGGAGGGAGAAAGAAAAATCTCAGAAATATGTCTTTTGAGCTGAGCCCTGGTATTGCCATTCTGTTTCATGGTGACTTCTTTCAAAAATAGCCTAACATGAGTGTTTCATGGATCCAGATGTCAATATAATCATTATCACCCTTGGAGGGTAAATTTGTGGCATTGTTTACTTTCAAATTTAAAATCTATACATTGCTGGAACTGGAACCACTTGCAGATTGAGTTGCCTATCCAGGACCAAAATAGGGTTGTATTCAACAAATTATATCCAACGATAGTCTAACATAAGTCCCATTCATTTCAATGGGTCTACTCTAAGTAGGACTAACATTGAGTACAACTCATACTGTCCATGAAGAACTTGCAATAAAAAAGGCCTGTTTGGACTTCTTTTTAGGGATGTCTAAATCTCTCAATTTCACTTTCTCTCAGTTTGCAATCTTTCCTATCAAGTTTGGTTTCTCTCGAACTTTGATATTCAGCCTTAAGTCCAGTTCATCCTGAACTTTAAGAATTTTTCCAATCTTAAGTTTGGTTCATCCTGCATGAAAATCTATATGCATGAAAATTTGCATGAAGATTCACACACATATTTTTCTCTGCATTTCTCTTAACACATAAATTTTTGTATGCAATATAACCTAATATGCACAGGGGGGATTAAAAAACAAGCAAGCAAGCAAAGAAACAAACACAAAATGGCATCCTGAGCTGCTGTGTATGAAAAGTGGTATACAAATAAGGTGATTGATTGGTGTAAACCTTATTTTCGAAATTTCTGAATTGCATTTCTACAATAAATACTCAGTGTGTTATAGAAAACAAAATCACAGCCGTATTATTTATTATTATTGAGGCATGGGAAGGCAAACCTGTAGGCAGTGGAGTACACCATAACCATAGCCCATCTGGATTAATGTGTAGGATGCGTGAAGTTTTTGTTCTTGGTCTTGTTGTTAATTTTAGGATGTTCACAAGTATTAACACAGAACCATTCGTCTTTAAACTCATATTGCTCCAGGGATGTTGAAGAGTCCTTGGTCTCGAGTCACGAGTCGAGTCACGAGTCTTTAGACCCGAGTCTCGAGTCCGAGTCCTTGGTCCAAAATGGTGGACTCACGAGTCACGAGTCACTCCCAAAGCTGACTCCACGAGTCCCTATTAAAATCAAAGGGGGGGGGGTTCCCAACAAAATAAGGCTACTTCAGATGTGTGGCTTAAATAAATTCTAGGCACAAGTGTGCCTTTTTATTTCAAAACTCTGCAACTGATTTTGGCAAGAACAGACCAGGCAGAAAAACCCAAAATAACCAGGCAGGCGGAGGAGGCAGGGAACCCCAAAGCAGGCAGGCAGAGGCCTTTGTCTTGGACAGTTCAAACTGTGGAACTGGTCAAGAAGAGACCAGGCAGGCAGAGGAGGCTGGGAACCCCAGACAGGCAGGCAGAGGCAGCCAAACCCAAAATGTCTGAAAGGTTGCATTTTAGAAAAATGATTTTAAAAAATAAACTTGCTGTACTTCCTAAAACTTATCCATGTTGCATTTGAGGAACATGATTTTTTCTAAATGTTTGGCCCCCATTCTGGAACGGTGAGATCTCATCACAATTCCACCCTCACTGAACACCCACTCCACTGGTGATGAACTTGCTGGAACCAGAAACACACTCAGAGCAGCCACACAGAGTAATCTCAGGTCCTTCTTCTGCCTCTCCCAAGTACGCAACACATCAATCAAAATACATCTTGACACACTGTTGGGGCTGCACTCCTGGTAGCCGTCCATAGTGGCCGAGCAGCGGCACACCTCGCTTCCATGCGCTCTTCGCCGGCAATCACGCTCCTCTCCACTCCTTCTGGCACAGCCCAGGGATGTTGAAGAGTCCTTGGTCTCGAGTCTCGAGTCCCATTAAAAATATTGGGACTCGAGTCCGAGTCGAGTCAGAGGGGGGACTCAGTCCGACTCACGAGTCGAGTCCTCGAGTCCGAGTCCCCATCCCTGTATTGCTCATATCATAAGGATATGCAGATGAAGTTGGTTGAATAGTTATCTACTTTGGACTTGTCCTAAGATCAAAGATATTGGTTGTTAATCCTATCAGAGATTTAAATATATGAGATATTAGATTCCTTTGGATCCTATTATTGTTTTATTTCGATATGGTAAGGATATAGTGAGTTCTCAAGATATTGAAATGGTAGTGCATTTTCTAACTTCAGCTTGTTTGATTACATGCAACAAGTTGAAAAAGATTAATTACCCATCAATTTAAAAATGGTACATGAAAATATGTGGGATTGCATAAATGGTTAAATTCACTATGGGCACAATCCTATGCAAGTTTAGGCAGAAAAAAGGCCTACAACTCCCAGCATGCCCCAGCCAGCTATGCTATGCTGGCTGGGGCATGCTGGGTGTTGTAGGCCCTTTTCTGCCTAAACTTGCATAGGATTGCACCTTTACTCACTAATACAGGGAGAGTAAGGAAAGGAAAGCAACAAATGGATAGGTTTCTTGAGAAGTGGAATCTGTTATGTACTGGAATGACAAAGTTCAAGATGTGACACGACCTGATTCATTGTCAGAAGCAATATGATTATTCATTAAAGTTTAATTATCTGTGTTTTATTAGTAATTTTTCAGCATGTTTAAATAGCTTGATTCCTATTTTCTTGACCTTAAATGTTATAAATATAGTAATATTAAGGTTTATTATATTTAAAAAAGTATAAATGTTTGACAAAGAAAGTCCTGTCCCAGGAACCTTATAATTTAAAATGCAATATGTTTGTTATTAAAAAAAAATATCCATTTTTAACCATTGTAAGCAGTCAAGTTATTTTTTGTACCACTGATTTCCATAGGAGAGTTAAGTACATGATTACATCTTTCCTGTTGAAATAATTGTGATTAAAAGAACAAGCTTAAGTACCTTTGGTGGTGGTGGTTGGAGCTCCATATTGGAGGCCACCACCATATCCAGATCCCTGGTTGCTTACAGCAGCTAGGGTAGAAGGTGGGGTGGTGATTTTTCACTGGATTCTTTGCCAGCATTTTTTTTTTTTAAAAGCCCTCCTATCATGGGAAGGAATGAACTACACCAGCCTCTCAGCTGAAGAACCAATCTCTGCTGCTAACAGTGAGCATCCAAGAACCTATCAGACATATCTCACACCCTTCCCAAATTGGAAAGAGACCCCCCAATTTCATGAACTCTAATTGCCCCCCCCATTTAAACTGAAATTTTCTACAGAGAACTTTCAGCTCATCTTTACATTTTTGAATGTTTATCAATCAACACATGCTTATTAGTAATGTAGAGAGGGAAATAAACAGAAGGAACCCAACAAGGTATGAGACAAACTGGGCATGTGCAGTGTTTCATGCAAAATTGGGAAATCCCCAAGATCAATGACAAATTTCTAATGATTCGGTTTATTTAAGAAATGAGATCAGGGGTTGGATCCAGAGATGGATGAGCAGCAGGGCCAGCCCAAGACTATTTGCAGCCTGAGGACTACATAGTTGCCCTCTCTATTCCATGTGCAGAAGCTGACTGGATTGGCAACTGAATCTTACTTCAACACTGGCAACAGGATAGTGTCTTCCATGACACTTAAGGTAGCCAACTAGTTTAGGGGTACAGGCCAGGGCAGGTGGCACATACAGCTCTGTCTCCAAGAGAGGAGAATGGCTGGAGGGCTCAAGAGGAACAGCCAAGGGGCTGTCCTGGCTGTTCCCACTGCCCCCTCCCAGCATCTCCTACCTGAGGCAGTTCTTTCACTCTGCCTAATGGTAGAGCTGGTCCCAATGAGCAGAAATCTGCATGTGCAATGGGGCTTTCTGGGCTTCCCCTATTACAGGCCCTCTGGAACAGTGTGTGATGGGGCACAGAGGGCTGCAGTGGGCTGGGGAAATTGGGAGAATTTGGGGGGAGATTGGGAAAATTCATCTGGGCTGCCTTGTTCAAGCAGAAGTGCCTTTCCACTCAGGCAAGACATCTCTGGATTTAAGCCCAGGTAATTTGGAACTCTAAAATCCCAGAAGAGAAATTTGGATAAGGAGAATTTTGGAAGCACCCCATCATTTTAATTCCAATAGCAGTGAACCAGATTGCTCGGGAAGTTCAAAAAGCCAGGCACAGTAGTGACAGCCATACCCTGTTATTTGTCACCACGTCTGGTACTTTCAGGTATGTTTCGACTATTGCAGTACAAAGGGGACTAACTTTAAAAACACTTTGGAATTCTGCAGTTGGTCCAGAATAGGGCCACAAGTTTATTAACTGGGGCTGGTGTTGTTGTGGGGGGGGGTTTGTGGTTTGTTTGTGGGCTTTTTTTTAGCACAATGCCAGCTGCACTGGCTCCCAGTCCATTTCTGATCCTAATTTAAAATGCTACATTTAATCTTTAAAGCCCTAAATGTCTTGGGACCAGATTATCTGAAATAACCTCCTTCTCCTATATGTACTTACCTGAATCTTAAAATCTTCTCAGGAGAACTTTCTCGGACTTTCCCCGCTTCATGAAGTGAAGCAGGTAACTACTAGGGAGAGGGCCTTTTCGGTAGTAGCACCTCAGTTATGGGACAGCCTACCCAAAGAGGTTCATTTTGTGCCATCTTTATGGTCTTTTCGGCACCAGATGAACTTTTTTCACTTTTTTTACCTAAGCCTTTGAAATAAATTTGTCTCATAGCCTGGGTCTCTAACCTTACAAAAAAACCTGTGTTTTAATTGGGTTTTTAGATTGAATAGTTGCTATTGTTTTATATTGTATCTTAATGATGTATTTGTTTTATGAGCTGCACAGAGAACTTGTGCTATGGGGTGGTTACAAGAATAAAGAAATAAGTACACTGCTTCTATATACAGAAATTCTGTTTAGCTAGCATAGCTGAGAGCAACCAATGGATATATCCTCCATGAATTTGTCTCCTGCACCACACTGAGATCATACTATACCTGTATTCTAAACTGTGCAAGGCCTGGCATTGAATAAATATTTTGCTATAGTAGTAGAACTAAGAACAAGATGAGGAAAATGAGTGGAGGAATAATATCCCCTCCTTTGTCCTAAGATACACACAGTTCCATTGACACTGTGTAGCATGTATGCATGGAGGTAGATAGAACGTAACAGCCTATTATCACCATATGAATCTGACAGGAGAAATTTGTCCTCAGTTTAGAATGAATTTTCTATGTGGTAGTTAATCCTCAGCAGTGAACATGTTCAGTGTGCAGAATGGTTAAATAGAAGCTTATCTCCCTTTTCTGTGCCTTTATCTTAATTATCACTTTAAGACAGATTCTTTCAGAAGATCTTCAAGGTTCCTAGCAAAGGTAACCAAAATGTCAATAAAGCACCTAAACAAATTAAAGGAAACCAAACTATCCATAGATTTAAAGTTTTAAAATGTAACAAAAGCCTAATTCCTTTGGAAGGCAAAGCACTCCCTTTAATATCCAGGTACACAAGGCCATATTATGATAGAAGCTAATCTTAGCAAAGGAAAATGGGACACGTAGATTTGATGCTGTAGGTTTCATATTATCATCTTCACAACTGGGAGACCTAGGATGAGACTGCCATGTACAACTGGATTTTTCTTTTTCTCCAGCTAATTAGGGCCTTTCAGAACCCTCCATAACTTTAGCACGATGAAACATTTAGACAGATATTTATTTATGGTCTACCGACCAGACCACACCAATGCATAAATACAAATACAAAATAAATACACCAAAACTCATTATACACCCAGAATAAAAACATACAAAAATAAAAACAGAATCAGACAAGCATCAATGGTCTAATCAGAATAGCAACATTCAAGAATTTTGCAACTTCCTTAGTGATTGAACTATTTGAGCCATCAAGCAGAAATAGTCAAAAGAGACTCTAAGGATTGTGAAGGGAAGGATTGTGTGATCGGGTGTATTAAAGTTTCTCTAGCCCCTCGATAGAAACTGCAGTTAGAAAGAACATGCAGAACAGATTCCACCTCTTCATTATTGCAGGGGCAGTGTCTATTATTCACTGGGGTTTTACTGTATCTACCGTCCAAGAGTTTGGAGGGTAGAACATTGAATTGAGCCAGAGAAAATGCTCTCCTGTATTTAGGGTTAGATAACCAATCTAAATAAAAGATCCCATTTTTATGATAAAGGCTGGACAGACCCAGTGACAGGTGGGAACATGGGCCCTGAGCTATTGCATGGAGCTCTTGGAAACTGATGTCAGTTAGCCTCTGCTTGACAAGAAATTTGGCTTTCTCCCAGGACATGGATAACAAATAAGAAGGTGACAGCCCAACTGAGACCATATTATGATAGAAGCTAATCTTAGCAAAGGAAAATGGGACACATAGATTTGATGCTGTAGGTTTCATATTATAATCTTCACAACTTATTTATTTATTTATTTATAAGCTGTACTTGGAGACCTAGGATGAGACTGCCATGTGCAATTGGATTTTTTTCTCCAGCTAGGGCCTTTCAGAACCCTCCATAACTTTAGCACGATGGAACATTTAAAATTATAATACAAATATTTAAACCTGTGGCCTCCCTACAACTCCCATCATCACTGATCATTGGCTATGCTGGCTAGGGCTGATGGGAGTTGGAGTCCCAACAACTTTGGAGGACCATAGGTTCCCTATCCACGATTTAAAGGAACTCGGAAGCCAGTTTCCTTTCCTTATGTATCTATTTCCAAAGGAAAAGCTTAAAATTTAAGCCAGAGTTTGCCTTATTGATAACAAAAGCTGATTTATTTAAGTCAATTATTTAAGTCACTTACATTCTGAACACATCCTACTTGCAGGTCAGTGGCTTCAGTTTCAATGGGACTTGCTTTAGCGAGGCTTTGTTTTCAAAATAGCTATGGGTATATGGTATGTGGACATAGGATATCATACACCATAGGATACCGTGGACCTCCAAAGGTGAAGAGTTTGGTCTTCCTCTGCAAAGGGAGATCTGTCTGTGGTACTCTCCCAGAAATAAGGGTAAAAGAGGGGTATGTCAGGGGCAGATCAGGGGAGATTTTGAATCTACCAGATCCAAGTCCTTCCCCAGACATGCCCACTGAGCAGGGGGGAAATCTATGCCAGCCCTAGAGCTCATGTGATTTCTTCTTCCATTGGAACCAATGGGAGGGAGAATTTAACAAAAGAGAAAGAAATGAGAAAAAGGAGAAAAGGCCAAAAAGCTGCCCTCAACCTTCCACCCTGGCCAATGTGAGCCTGGCAGGACTTAGGAAATGGCTGTTCCTCCAGCATGAACTCTCCCCTCTGACCTCTGCCCACTCTGTATTTATTGGTTTGGGGTTGACCTATAGATATTTGCAGGATATCCTAGTCAAGGTAATCCATTTGCTACTATCTTTCTGGATCTCATAGATTTCATTGACTATGAAACAGCTGAAATTAAGCATGTTTTTTTTATTTTATAGAAATGAACCTGCGTCAAATCATAGCCATTTGCTGAGCTGCTGTGATGTCATGAAATGGTTGTACACAATCTAATTGCATATTGAGCAGAGATCTTCTTCCAGTGCCATTTTTTTTGGCAGAAAGGCAGTAATTTCAATTAAGTAAATAAATAAATATTAAATATCTCCCCTTTAAACCAAACACATTATCAGCATTTTTTCCCATAGGTTTTAGTCATACTGGGCAGTGATATGTGTGTATGTGTGAATAGGGTAATTTGTGTGACACAAGGGAAAGCACAACAAAATAACAGAATAATTAGAATCAAGATTTTCTGTGAAATGTGGGTCACTGCTTGTTTTTTCTAAATAATTTTGGATTTCAAAGCTGTACATCTATCTACCCAAAGGCACATTTCTGTATAAGCATATAATAGTAACATAAGGTAAAAGTTACATGCTGTTGCATTGATATCAAAAACTTTCTTTTTTTCACCTGTTGTTCTTGAACTTTAGAAAAACCTTCAATTTGCATACTTTTTTTGTGGTGAGTTGCTTTTATTATTGATGTGGTTGCTCAAGGTTTAGTGTTTGAAAATTTCATCAATGCTTTCAAAAATTGCTTTAGCATCTGGTTACCAAAGAATAACTGAATTTTTCTCTGCGTATGGGGGCAGTAGTTACTCTACCGTCATCTTAAATTAAAACGGGGAGAGTTTGCCTAAGTGAGGAATGCAAGAATGATCCGTTCACTTGGAGTTAATTGAAAAATGGGGAGCGAGCAGTTTTTCCTGTTTTTCAGAAGACTTTCTAAAGCCATCACTATAAATTATCAGAATACTTCTAGGCAATGGCCAGTGAATTAGAACTAAGCTGTAACATTGCATCATCTATACAGTTGTAAAATAGATTTAATAGAAGCCAGAAATAAATCATTGACAAATAAATCCAATAAACATGGTCTGAATATTGAACCTTGGCGGACACTGCTGTCCATTTCAGCCAAGCCAGATTTCTTGCCCAGTACAAATTTTTGAGTTCTTTTTAAACAGTTATGCTTCTAAGATAAGTGACTTATCCTCAAGAGCATCATATTTTTAATCTTTTCTAATCAGCATCCTACAGTCAATCAAATCAAATGCTTCTGTAAAAATGAAAAAAATAATAATCAAAGGGCTCACCAGAACCGCTGAATGTACACAGTCCAGTAGTAAATATTCACACTATATTCATTGATAAAAGCTGAAAATGTGCGTGGTTGGAGCAGTCAAATATGCTTAGATTTGGCTCTGTGTATCTAAATATGTGTGCCCTGCTCTGAAGCAGTTACTTCCAATGAATATTAGCGCTGAGCTGAAATGCCTTGCAGCTTTGCCATCCTGCTTGCAAGGAGTGTAAAAAGTCGGGGGGGGGGGGCATGCCAGTAATTTAGTAGGAGCAAACAAGGGCAAAGAATTCACTCTGCTTAATGCCAGAGCTATTAGCAGTCTCTGTGCCTGCTGGGCACCATTTTTTAATATCTCTTTTAGGGCATTTAAACTAGATATGATATTAAAGATGCCTTTGCAGATTTTTAAAATGCAAATAGCAGCCACTGAGGAGGGGGGAACTAACAGTTATGATGATCATAGCAGGTGGCGAGAGAGAGTTTGACCCTTTCTTCCCTTGTTGCAATCCTGATGAAAATCACTCATTTGAAATGGCTATTTGTATTGGAAGGAAATTTTCCCTTTGGCTCCAAGGGGTTTAAGCCACTTACCGTCCTTTGGACCACACTGAGCCAGTCCAGAACCCTGTGTGTGTTCCAGTGTGCACACACATGGAGTTCTTGCACAAATGTGATTCCATATTCATTTCATTTTTAAAAAAATTATTTATTTATTTATTATATTTATACCCCACCTTTTTTCCTGCAAGGAACCCAAGGCGGCTTACACAATTTTCTTTAGAATTTTCCTCCTTTTAAAATCTCCTTTTTGTAATTTTTATCCTGGAAGACAATCTTACTCGGTCACGAGTGATCGCCTGACGCCTGACTGACTGACCTCTCCATTTGATCCTCACAACAACCCTGTGAAGTAGGTTAGGCTGAGAGTCAGTGACTGGCCCAAAGTCACCCAGTGAGTTTCATGGCCGAGCAGGGAACCCGAATCTCTTGTCCCAGTCCAATACTCTCACCACTACACCACACTGGCTCTTTTATTTTTAACCTTTTATTTCTAAAAAAACCTGAAAACAAACAACACAAAACATATAACAATAATTAACAATTGACAAAACTAAAATGGACCTCCGAATCTTTCCACAGCAAATATAGGTAACAAATAATTCCATAGACTTTCATAGACCGTGCTTAGCTTTCCACACTCAGACAAGCTGAGCCAGCATGAGCCACAGGCCTGTATATACTCGATAATCAAAGAAAAGCTCTCTTTTTTTCTATTGTCACAAATTAATCTTATTATTCTTCCCCCCCTTGTCAATTTACCCTCTTATTATTCCACAAAACCACAGATAAACAAATCATTGTTTTCTAAATCCTGCAAAAAGTCAATTAGAGAGGTTTCCACTCAGCAGTAAACGTAGATGTTGTCTTTTCTCTAATGACGTAAGTTTGGCCATCTCTGCCAGCTCCACCATCTTGACGATTCCCTATTCATTTCAGTAGAACATATCAAGCTGACATGTAATACGTCAGACAGTCTATCCATCTAATCCAGTAGTGTCTGCTGAGTGACAGCAGCTGTCCGTCCGGGGTCTCAGGCAGAGATACTATGCATGGAACCTGGGACCTTCTGCTCACTGAGCTAAAAGGGGCGGAGCTGCACATCCCTCCCCCACCCCATTACGCAGAAATACTGACACAATTCTGGTTGTGGTCTTGGTACATGTACACATATACCCAGCTATGGATGTGGCATAATTTAGGGGGAAGTGGCTCAGGCCTTCATAGCTGCCATGACAACCATGGGGCTGTCTCAATACATAACTGGCCTGATGCATTCTGCTGGTTAAGCCTTGGTTCTAGTTTTTGCTACCGGATGGGGAAGAGGGAGTCTGGAAGGGGTGTGAGGGTGAAGGTGGGGTTGACTTAACCCTGTTGCCATGATCTGATTTTCTTCCTTTAAATGTTTTCCTTGTAATTGTGTTTGCACCAGTGTCAACTCTGTCTTGAATGCATTGGAAACATGACAGTGGAAATTTAAGGTTATGCAGGAATGTATCTCATCATGCATCTAACAATGGCCTTTTTACTTCTGCACTGGTGAGTTTTCATTTGGGAGGAGTCCTTCTCATAGTGATCTATAAAAGAATGACCTAATGGCAATCTTCATTACTTGGCTTCTAACCAGAAGCTGTGGTGTTATAGTGTGGGTAAACACAAGAGAAATATTATACAGTATTCTGTTCAGGTGTATGCTTTTATTCCTTTAAGTAAACTCTTATTTCAGATTAAGACATCTATAAAATGGATAGTCCAGTTGGCATTAACATTTTTATTAGCTGTTCAGATTAGCTATAGTCTATAGGTGACCTTAGACAACCGAGTGTTCTTTTAAAACAGCTGGCAATATCATAAGGCAATATCAACCAATCATAAAAACATGCACTTGATTATTTTTCCCAGGATGAGCTCAATCAATATACCATCACCTTGATGGCTAAAAATGTCTTTGCAGGCTATGTAATAACAAGGTTGCTATCTTAGGGTGTCAGTACATGACAATTGGTGGCTGATTTTTGTCAGTTTTGTGGTGGGAGAGAGAAGGGTCAAACCCCTTCTTCCTGTGCACTGTGGTTCCGATTCAAAACGGACCTCCCTGTGCTTACTAAAAAAATTTAAAACCCTTTCACACAATGCAGCAGACAATGCATTTAATGCCATGCCATGTGTACATAGGCCCTTATGCACACTTATCTGAGTGAACATGCATAGGATCGGGCTGCAAAAGAGAGTTTACATCAAATCCAAGGAAGATGAACCAATGTTCCAGAATTTGACTAATAAAAATTAAAAAGGAACCACATTCTGGATATATTTTGCAGTAATCGTAAGTGATATTTCACTTAACACAATTCTTACATTTATTTATTTTATTTATTTATTTCTTATATTTATTAATCGCCCATCTGGCCGGTCACCCTGCCACCCTGCCACATTAAATTGCATCACCTTGCCCAAAGGCATAATTTTACCATTGCTAACAATAAGAATAAAATTCAAGAGATGCAAAAAAGCAGCTCTGGAAGTAATAGAGCATGGAACCATTTTCAGTTGCTCTCTCCTAGCCATCTTGAAATGGGTGCAGAATTGGAATTTAGAGTTGAACATGAAATTAATAATGTATAATTTTAACCTGAACATGCTTACCAACTTTCATTCTGACATATCATTGTGCTATGCAGATATCACATTGTATAATCTTTTACATTTTTTCATGGCCTCTTTGGAAACAGGAGCAGAGCTCTAGGATACAGTTCATCCTTCAAATGCAGAATTTTGTCTTGAACAAACATACCAATTTTCAGTTTAACGTCTCAGTTCTTGGAATAGATACTGCATTGCCTTATATTATGCATTTTCTTCCCCCTGCTTTTCAAAATGGTGTGGGAATTGATATAGCATTCACATTTCAAACTGTCCACGAATGGTCTTGACATGTGTACCAAATTTTATTCCAATATTTCAATGGTTGACAGACTTACCATGTTGCAAATAAACTGACAAACAAACTAACTTTCAGATGAAATGCTGAAAATTCACAGGAGACCAAAAGCCTTACTTTGACCAAAAAACAATAATTTGAAAGATTAATAGTTCCAGATATGGGATGGTTAGATAGACTTTCATATATCATAGAGTTGGAAGGGGCCTACAAGGCCATCGAGTCCAACCCCCTGCTCAATGCAGGAAACTAGAGGAGGGGTCTCCCATCCAAGTAACAACCAGACCTGACCCTGCTTAGCTTTCTACACTCAGACAAGCTGGGCCAACATGAGCCACAAGCCTGTATAATTGATTGATATCACTTCAGTGGTGGGTGGCACAAGGATTGTAGGCAAAATGGGTCCATTGAGAAACAAAAGAGAGTATTCACATGTTCAGAGAATGCTAAGGTTTGTAGAAGAACTACAAAACAACTAAAAAACACATACCTGACAGCCCCTTTTCAAACAGCCCAATGCGGATTGCAGACAAACATGTTTTCTTAGCTTTCCACAAACACATTGTGTTGGATCCAGTCTTAGTCATAATTAGAATAGGCCCATTGAAATCAATAAACCTGTTATTCATGACTAACCCATTTATTTCAATGGGTCTACTCTAACTACTGCTGGATCTAACCCATTATTTGTAACACTCAAACAACATATAGATTGTTTGCTTTTCTGTCATCTCTAGCTTGTCTATATCCCTGCTCTAGTATATGGCAGGTTAATTTGCCCTTTGGATCAGGACTTTCAAGTTTGTCTAGGTTTATTTGAAACAAAGCTTAAGGCTGCTTCACATAAAAGCCTATACGCAAGACATTTTTGCATGGAAGTTAACAAAGTCAGGTTGCCGCTATGTGGTGGGGACACCTTTATGCCCATTTGGAATGAGGGCAAGGCACCGAATGCAGAAGCAGCATTGGCACTTTGGCTGCCTGGCTTCTGTATTCTTGCTGACTTTCTTTCTTTCTTTAATACATCTAATGGTAACTGGCATTTGCACTTGAGTAGTGGGCAGGGACCGTAATCAAGGGATAGGCACTTTCGCATGGAAATTAATGAGAAACATGCTCTGTAAATAATAAGGGACAATGCTACACAGGAAAACCTTTTGTTATATGTTACGCTCTATACCTGAGTTTCATGAATATGCCTTCCACCTAGGAATTTTTAACATGTGGAATTGCTTTACAATCACACATTTAAGTAATAATGGGCTGGTCCAAAGCTAGGGCAGCACCCAACAGTGTCATTCCATAAACTCAAATAGCACTAGTGGAGCTCCACTGAATCTTTCAATTGCGCAAGTGCTTGCACATTGTGCTGGTGCAGCGTGCACTAGCAGAACACATGGCCCACTCCTGAAAGTGGTTGCACGACTTCTTCTGGAAGTGGTTGTGCAAGTGAAACTTATTTGGATCCTCTCCTTGCGCAGTTTGGAACCTAATTTCTGCTAAAACAATGTCAGCTGTGCAAGCAGGATGACACAGTTGGATACAGCCCTGTGTCATACTTAGAGTAAACCTATTGAAATCAGTGAGGCTAAAATAAGTCCCATTGATTTCACTGGGTCTAGTCTTAAGTATGACCACCCTAATGTAACTAGCCCAAAGTAATTTCTTGTATACCAGTCAATGATGTCCACTCCACACCCCACTGGAACCAACAGCAAAATTGGATTGTAGCTTTATTTCCAGCCTTTTAACATCCATTTTAACAGTTTTCAAAGTGAAGGCAAAGTCATTTATTTAGAAACCTAATTTCAGCTGTAGGTCTGGATGATTTGCCAAATCGGGACTCATATTTTGTAAAAGAAAACAATTTATTGCCATTCTTTGATACGCATAGAGAATGCTAAAATGGATTAAAGTGTTCCTTCCAATTAAAGAGAGATTTAACATGGACGTCCTTTAAAATGATCTGCAGTCTAAGCATTATGAATGGAAAACACAATACATTTTCAAATGCTATTCAGTATAGGATGCCTTTATTATGGAGGTTTAACATTTTAAATGCAGTTTTGCCTGATGTGAGAGAACGCTGTAGGAGCCAAGTGGCTTCTAATGGATTTCAGATCAACAGAGGCCAAAATCCTTCCACGAGTTACTAGGGACTTGAAAACCTTTTCATGTAGCAACCTTGTTCAGCTCTTTCAGACATTTTACTATCACATGTTATTTTTATATTCGGTGATTTCTAAATACATTTATCATCTATCCTGGGGATGGGATGGGGTGAGTGTTGAGACTATTTAGACTGAAATAATGAGAGAGATTTCATATTTGCACATATTGCCTCAGTGTCAGGATGAACATAACACGTAACACAGACATGTAAAAGAAACTCTTCTCTCAAATGTCCCTGAGCCCATATTTTTAAATTTTATTTCTTTAATAAGTAAAAACCAAATAATAAGAGTGATTTTAAAACAACAACAACAACACTACAATTACCAAACATTTACAACAGCTGTAGTTTTATAGCTCATATTGTATCTATTGTTGCAAAACTGAATACAAGGTGACCAATGATCCACACAATAAATGATTATTGGTATTTTAAATGGCTTCTATGGACCCAGGAAGCTGCCTTATACTGAGTCAGAACATTGGTACATCTAGCTTAGTACTGTTCAAAATGAGAAGCAGACAGAAATATTTTCCAGTTCCTCCCTAATTTTCTCTGCTAGGAAGTTTGATCATGATCTCTGTGTGGAGGAATTTTCAATATTTGCATAGCCATGGAGAGATCACTTCCTACGTGAGGGTTAGGCTCACCAAAGGCCCAAGACTCTACATGAATGAGGACCAATTAGGTCCCACAGACGGATTGATCTGGACTGTTTCCTGATAGGCCTTGGGGGCATTCTGTCAACATGGCTGGCCCTCCTGTCAAAGTCCTGGGCAATCTGGGGTTTATGGACAAGACATACAGTAGATCTAGTTTCGCAAAGGCTGAAAGGGACATCAGACCTGGAGCAGGGATATTTACTTCCCCTCCCATTTGTGTTAATGGGAGGAAAAATGTTTTTAAAAAACTGAACAAGGGAGGGGAATAGAATATCGATCCCCTACCTTCTGCTGGTATGAGCCAGCATGGCTTAGGAAGTGGTGGTTTCTCCACCAGGGAATCCCTTAGGATTGCTCTACCTGTGTGATGTCTTCATTGAACATTTGTTTCCCCCATATTTTATTCATAAAGCTATGACGATTGGATATTTTAAGCAACCATATTTTAAAGCAGGGCTCTCCAACCTTGGGTCCCCAGATGTTGCTGGCCTACAGCTTCCAGCAGACCCAGCCAGCATGGCTAATGGCAAGGGATTCTGGGAGCTGTAATCCAGCAACATCTGGGGACCCAAGGTTGGAGAGCCCTGCTTTAAAGAAACAATAGTTCACTTATTATTTTTTAAAAATGCTATTGTTAAGGTAGATTAATTTCTGTTAACATGTTTAGTTTGCTCTAAATAGAAAATATAATGATATAATATAATATAAACATTGCTATGCCATTCTGAAAAGGTACTAGAAATCAATTTTATCTCTAAAAGAAAAATGTACATCTCCTGACATTTAGCTTAAGACACAGGCAATATATGTTCACATTCATGTGACAGCACAGTTCACACTGATGTAAACAATTCATTCCTTGTATCAGTGCAAATTTAATAAAACTTTTGAGTGTAATAAACAAAAACAAAAAGGAGCAGTGGAAGCCCCAAGTAAATATTGCTTTATGGGAGTTTACGAGTAAGTGAAAATTGGTGGCGGTGGTAGTGGTGGTGAAATCTATATTTTCAACAGAAAGTGGCATAGTATTTTATTTAAGTTGTCATTAATAGGTGTCATTAGTGTTTCATTTCTGGATTGTTCAGGAAAGAAGCCCAGAACGAATGAACGATAAAGATGTAAGGAATCATGTGCCTGTGGATATGAAGTGTAAGTCTTCCTGGGTATATAAAATTCTCTTCCCCCAACCACGCGTAGCTGTGGGCGGGGAGAATTTTGTGCGTGGGGGGAATGAGAGTGAGACCACCATGGTGTGATCTCACCCACCAATGAGGCTTAAGGAGGGCAGAGCGCCAGGGCCAATATTAGGCCTGGCCGCCCCACCCTCGGCCTCTTTCTTTTCGCGGCTTCCTCCCTCCCTCCCTGTAAGCAGTGTTGGCATCTCTGGTTGCCCGTTCGGGGGCCGAGTAGGAATTTTGGCTCATTGCCTCGACTGGCGTAAGGGGCAGTGTGCATGTTTCACTTACTCTACACTGTGATATGGGGTTGGGTGGGTTTTTTTGGGGGGTGTTTCCTTTATTGTTTAGATTCAATTCAGTCGCATTTGGCTGGTAAGTGCGGGAGTAGGCAGTGGGGTATGGTTTGGTGATCATCCAATGGCAACATTTAGGTGATTGGCGAGACCCGAGGCTCCCCTTTGCTGAGTTGTGCGGGTTAGTTTGTGGGAGATAAGGATTGCCTTTGAGGCCGACTCATCTCACCCGCATTGGTGTTGTGCAGCCCCGTGAGGAGGTGACACTGGGAAGGCCTCCCAGCACCATGGTGGTGTAAAACTGGGGGAGGGTGGCGAGTAATCAGGCCTGTGGCTCACGCTGGCTCAGCTTGTCTGAGCGTGGAACGCTAAGCAGGGTCAAGCTTGGTTATTACTTGGATGGGAGACCCCTCCTCTAGTTTACTGCATTGAGCAGCGGGTTGGACTCGATAGCCTTGTAGGCTCCTTCCAACTCTATGATCTATGAAATCTATGAGTTTCAGCGCCACCCCTCGGGGTTGGATGTTTTGCCCGTAAACAGCTCAACTGGCCAATGGCCAGTTTAGTTCGCAGATCTTTGATTATTCAATAAATGTGGCCCTAAGTAATTTTACACCATATCATAGGATATCATAGGATATCATAGGATCATAGAGTTGGAAGGGTCCTACAAGGCCATCAAGTCCAACCCCCTGCTCAATGCAGGAAACTAGAGGAGGGGTCTGCCATCCAAGTAATAACCAGGCCTGACCCTGCTTAGCTTTCCACGCTCAGACAAGCTGAGCCAGCGTGAGCCACAGGCCTGTTTTCCTCTCATGGAAGGTAGATCCTGGGTCCAGCCTCTGATTCTTGAGATGTTGCCTGTGTAGACAGTGTTATTATATGGCTTAGTTCTAAGATGGCAATGACTTAGTTGTAGCTGGGTGGAGCTTCCTGACTGGTGTGTGTTCTCTAAGCTTTTCATGACAACGACCTTAATAAACAAAATCCAAATTCTGTGCTGTGGAAGTCTACATTCTGTATAGCAAGCAGACTATGCAAATTAAATAAATTTACCTCTGGTTGGTTAATGTGCATTCTAGGTCTACTTGAACTTCAAAAGGTCCAGAGGTCCACCACCCAGTTAATCCTCAGCATGTGCCCTGCACTGGTTTTAAGGAGATGGCGCTACTGCAACTTCCTTTGTGATTCAGCACAAGGCCTCACTGCTGGGCCCATCTCTTTCTCCCATTCCTCCATTGCGTCGAGCACTGCAGCAGGTGTTTCAACTTAGTGTTGGGATACTTTCACAATAGCAGAGTGTGAGAGAAAAGTGCATCATAAGGGATGAGACAATATGTTCATGTATGTTTCAGTCTATGGCTGGACTACGGCCCCAGACCCAAATAATTAGCACCAGGCTTGAAGAGTCTCACGAGTGCCACTCAAGAACGGTATGGTGAAATGTTGCCTGATCTTCCTCCAAACCCTTTCTTCTGTATGCGGCAATGAAAACAAAGTACCAGTTCTGGGTCAAGGGGAATGAGGCCCCCAGTTCATAGTTTATTAAGGTGCACTCTTAGCAACAGACAGGACAAAAGAGGACACACAGATTTGCATAAAATTTGCATAGGGAAATATATATATATATATGTATAGATGCAAATTTAGAAATAATTATAATTTGAACAGAAATACAGTACATCTTATCCTAGTGGGCAAGACTATGACCACGTTGTTGTGGTGTGTTATCAGCTGCAAGCTGGGAGCATTCATTTTAGTATGTTTGGGAACAATGTTTGGGAACATTGGCTGTCTCAAGCAGTTCTGTTTATGTCTGCAGCCAGGAGGCTATTCCCGGACTTAAGCCTGGAAAAGGATCTCTGGGAACTAACAAACGTGTTTGTTTTCTCTGACGTAGTGAACTGCTCCAGACAGAAGCCATTTTAAGGGGAAGGACTTTAGCTTTGCTCTTGTGTTCTTCTTTTGTTCTTGCAACTGCTAGTGTAACGCTTTGTATTGGTGGGGTGAAGTACTACTTCTCTCCACTGGACTAATGCTTGCTATGCATTTATACTCTGCACATGGACTGTATCTAGGGAATGTATACTCTGTAGTGCTTACTTTAAATAAGTAAATAAATAGGTAGAATAGACCTGTTGCTGTTACAGAGTGTTTCCTGTGTCCTGGATTAATCTGCAATTGGAGTGGCTGAGCTGCTGGGTCATTAAGGGTCTGCTGCCGTGTGGGAGATTCTCTGCTGCTGTGTGTGGAACGTCTGGCAAGGCTAGCACATGGATTACAAATCTCTTTCAACACCAACACACGTGAGCTCTGTGCCTGCTTAGTCTGCTGTCCAGGTGCTAATTGTTGATGGGTTAGTTTAAGGTCTTGCTCTGCTTTTGATTGCTTTTTCTCTTTAAACCAAACTTGTACTGGACAGCTCTTCCAATAGAGGACACCTTCAAAAAGAGGACAGACCTTCAAATAGAGGACTGTCCTTTGTAAAGTAGGCTACCTGGCCACCATATTTAATGTTATTCTAACCTTACCATCAGTAAGCTGATAACCAGCATGACCAGCAGTGCTGTTAGTTGTTTGAATGAAGGGTGGCAATGACATGTCCCTCTGGCAAAGTTACAGTTGGCCCAAACCACATCACATTTCATGGAAGCAACTAATTGGTTTTATAAGAACATACGGAGAGCCGTGCTGGATCAGACCAAGGGTCCATATAGTCCAGTATTCTGTTCTCACGGGATCCCACAAGCAGGACATGAGTGCAACAGCCCGTGTTCCCCAGTTAGTGGTGGGCAATCCGCTCACCACCCGACTCGCTGCATCTGCTGAGCCGGGACAAAAGCGGACGCCAGCCGAGCCACTCGGCAAACTTCCAGGTCCCCAGCAGAGAACTTTTTATGTAGAAAATGGCATAAGATATGATCAAAGTGGCCACAGTTTGCAGAAGTTATGCAAATTGCAGCCATTTTTAACGTCTCATACACCATTTTCTACGTAAAAAGCACTTGTCTGGGAACCCGGAAGTCACTTCCCCAGCTGGACTCCAGAGAAGGTGAGTTGAGCCAGAGAAGCAGGTACGTGGGACGGAGTTTGGGGGTGGGTGGGTGTCGAGCCTGGCAAGTTCGCCAGACTTCCACCCCCAGAATGAAATCCTAACACATCCCTAAGTCTGGCATACATAGGGATACTGCCTCTGATACTGGAGGTAGCATATAGCCATCAGGACTAGTAGCCATTGATAGCCTTCTCCTCCATGAATTTGTCCAATCCCCTTTTAAAGCCACCAAATTGGTGGCCATTCAGACCACCCTTAGGCCCTAACCACACCATTCAGTGTCCACATGATTTGGTTTTATAATTTATGAACCAAGCCTGAATGAGGAAGGGTCTAATCTAAGACAAAAATATAGCTTTCAAAACCTGGGATTTGAAAGCTCTAATGTGACATAATGGAAATGGGATAGTGATTTTCAGAGGTCAATAGGGCTGCTCACTGCCAATAGTTTGCCATTTTCTTGCATCCTAAGTACTTAAATCTTCCCCAGAATTCAGTGGGAGCTGTGATTGCTCTGAAATTCAGGACTTATGGAGTCCCAGAATGAGATAAAGCAATTTAATGGTTATGAAAGTATGATAGATTAAGGGGAATAATTCAGCATGAAGCAACAAAGGAAGACTTTGCAACCAACCATAGGTTAAGACCAATCCCTTTTCTATGATAAACATTAATAATAAAACTCTACCTGAAGGCCAAATCAGTGTTATTATGAATCTGATAGATTTGACTGTTCAAGAATTCTGCTTAAGGTATAATAATATTAGTCATTTTAATCAACACTTCTTTTTAATCAGGGCCATGCATGTTTCACAAACTATTTATAACACTCAATATAAATCTCACGCCTTTTAAGATTTATTAAACACAAAGAAAAAAACAAAAAGAAAGGAAAAGATATCCTAAAAAGAGAATACTATCACCATGGAAGAAAACAGGCAGAATATGGTAGGATATGAGAAGGCATAATTGCATGCTTTGATATTTATGATGAAAGACCTGAGCTGAAAGAAAAATGACAAAAATGCTATCTTAGCCCTTTATGAAACAAAGAAAACCTGAAGGTCGTGCAATAGTAATTTTCATCATTTCTTCCAAAGCCTTGGCAAGCTTTGAAAATTTATATGTAATAGCAGCTAGCTTTTCTAAGTGAAAGTACTTTGAAAATCATCTTGGGATAGATGCGTATAAAGGAAAATTTCATTTCTTCAAATGCAACAAAAACAAAATTATATTCCAGAACACTAAATAGACTGCTTTTTCAAATTCATGTTTTCTTGGAGAGGCAAATGTACATATTGTTACAGTGTTAAATTAATTTATTTTTATATATGAAGCTTTACAAAATGTGTGTGTGTAATTTTTATTAGGAAATAAGCTTTATCTAAAATGTGGTTTTGTAACATCATAAAAATCAAATTAACTTCTGTGGGCTGTCAAAAACCACTACAGTTGACAGACCTCTATGACAGAAGAAAGACCTCTCTGTGATTGCAGGGATGCTTCTCTGCATATCCAAATTATCTACTTAATGATGAGCAGCTCAGAACAGATACCTGCTTTCAAAGTGAGAGGCAAATTTCTCCGTTGAGGTAGAAATAGATTCAGAATTTGGACTTACCAGGAATATCTTTCCATGAATCCAAAGATTTGTTCAGATCACAGGCTTTAATGTTTCCAATCCATCTTCTGTGTGAAGATTTCTTCCTCTTCCTCTTCCTCTTCTACTCAAGACTGATTCCCTGGTAGTGTGAAGAAGAAAACAGGGATGGGGACTCGGACTCGAGGACTCCACTCGTGAGTCGGACTGAGTCCCCCCTCTGACTCGACTCGGACTCGAGTCCCAATATTTTTAATGGGACTCGAGACTCGAGACCAAGGACTCTTCAACATCCCTGGGCTGTGCCAGAAGGAGTGGAGAGGAGCGTGATTGCCGGCGAAGAGCGCATGGAAGCGAGGTGTGCCACTGCTCGGCCACTATGGATGGCTACCAGGAGTGCAGCCCCAACAGTGTGTCAAGATTTATTTTGATTGATGTGTTGCGTACTTGGGAGAGGCAGAAGAAGGACCTGAGATTACTCTGTGTGGCTGCTCTGAGTGTGTTTCTGGTTCCAGCAAGTTCATCACCAGTGGAGCGGGTGTTCAGTGAGGGTGGAATTGTGATGAGATCTCACCATTCCAGAATGAGGGCCAAACATTTAGAAAAAATCATGTTCCTCAAATGCAACATGGATAAGTTTTAGGAAGTACAGCAAGTTTATTTTTTAAAATCATTTTTCTAAAATGCAACCTTTCAGACATTTTGGGTTTGGCTGCCTCTGCCTGCCTGTCTGGGGTTCCCAGCCTCCTCTGCCTGCCTGGTCTCTTCTTGACCAGTTCAACAGTTGAATTGTCCAAGACAAAGGCCTCTGCCTGCCTGCTTTGGGGTTCCCTGCCTCCTCTGCCTGCTTGGTTATTTTGGGTTTGTCTGCCTGGTCTGTTCTTGCCAAAATCAGTTGCAGAGTTTTGAAATAAAAAGGCACACTTGTGCCTAGAATTTATTTAAGCCACACATCTGAAGTAGCCTTATTTTGTTGGGAAACCCCCCCATTGATTTTAATAGGGACTCGTGGAATCAGCTTTGGGAGTGACTCGTGACTTGTGACTCGTGAGTCACCATTTTGGACCAAGGACTCGGACTCGGACTCGAGACTCGGGTCCAAAGACTCGTGACTCGACTCGTGACTCGAGACCAAGGACTCTTCAACATCCCTGGGAGAAAACAACAACACATGAGTGTATGCAGAGGAGGGGGGAAAGGAGAAGAAGAAAGTCACACAAGAACTCTTTTGAACATGGCCTAAATATTATCACGCTGAAAAATACATCAACAACTAAGTCACATATGGTTTCAAGCACTCTAATTAATTATCATTCTGCTGTTGTATATTTTTGCCCACTACATTTAAAGAGCATTGCAGGTATACAAAACTACCACATATGTAAAACACAGCTGGGGATGGCCAGATCTGTGGACTGGGGCAAAGGCCACTGGTCATCTGTGGTATACCACTGACCTGAGAAAAACAACAATTTTCGGACTCCCTGGGCCAAGTTTTCTTTTTACAACAGCAGATGCTGTGTTAAACCTGCATCTCATAAGAACATAAGAAGAGTTCTTCTGGATCAGAGCAAAGGCCTAGAATTCTGTTCCTACAGTAGCCAGTCAGATGCCCGTGGGAAACCCATAAGCAGCATATAAGTGCAATAACACCTTCCTGCTCATGATCCTCAGCAACTGCTACCTCTGATACTAGAGCTAATAGCCATCATGACTGGTAGCCACCGATAGCCTAATCCTCCATGGATTTGTCAAATACCCTTTTAAAGCTGGCCTAGTGTTTCTTTTTTTTTAACCGTTTTGTTATTCATAGATACCCCTGTGTTGTGAAATTGTCCAAATTAATTAGTTAATCAATCAGGGGAGGTCAAATACAGACTCCTCCTCCCCGTTTACATTTCATTTTTGTGAGAACTGTACATTTATTCTTGCTCTCTGCTTTCTGTTCTTTAACCAGTTACCAACCCATTAGAAGACCTCTTTTATCCCATGACTGCTAAATTTGCCCACAGCCACTTGAGAAAGCAAGTGGGGGAAATCACATGACTGAATACTCTCTTATTAAAAAAAGAGAACTCTCTGCTTATACAATATCAGATGTTAGAGAGAAAAGTTTTCGTTTAGACTTCTCCTTTACACACTAGTTTTCCATATGCAGGGAATATACATATTATGTATTTTTAGAACAGGATTGAATCATGTGAGACCCCCACCTCCAGTCTGAAGTCGTACAGTTAAGACAAAGGTTTACTTCAGGGGTGGGCAACTTGAGCCCCTCCAGATGTTTGGCACAGCCAATGGTGAGGCATAATGGGAGTTGTAGGCCAAAACATATGGAGGGCCACTAGTTTCATAGATTTCATAGATCATAGAGTTGGAAGGAGCCTACAAGGCTATCGAGTCCAACCCCCTGCTCAATGCAGGAATCCAAGCCAAAGCATCCCTGACAAATGGCTGTCCAGCTGCATCTTGAATGCCTCCAGTGTGGGAGAGCCCACCACTTCCCTAGGTAATTGGTTCCATTGTTGTATTGACAGTCAGGAGGTTTTTCTTGATGTTCAGCCGGAATCTGGCTTTCTGTAACTTGAGACCATTATTCCATGTCCTGCATGCTGGGATGGTCAAAAAGAGATCCTGCCTCTCCTCTAGAACATTTGCTAGATCTAGAGGAGTCCCAAGAGATACACTGGTGCATTTTGTTAGAAAGGAAATAAGGGATCAAGTTCTTCAACATTTTTGTACAAGAATGAAAGTGGATGACAAAGATATAATTGTGCTGAAAGAAATTCCTATTAGGATTTTGCGTAAGAGAAAAGATTACATATTTTTGACTGAAAAATTAAAACAGAAAAATATTTCTTTTTGTTGAGATATTCTAGAAGGTGTGATTTTTACCTTTAAGGATCAGAGATTTAAGTTGAATTCAGTTCAAAAAGTGAGAGATTTTTCCAGAAAGATTAAAAAAAGAATTGGAGGAGATGCAGCTGGGAGAGGTGGTAATAGGTGCCACAGGTACGGATTAAGTCTTAAAAATTTGTTTTTCTTTCTTTTCTTAATTTTTCAATTTGATTATGGATTATAGAATTTTAACGTGGAACATTAATGGAGAAAATGCTCCTTAAAAGAGAAAAAAATATTTCATTACTTGAAAAAATTAAAACAAGATATTATCTGTCTATAAGAGACTCATATTAGGAAAAAAGATACAAACTTTGAGTGACGAATTTATTTCAGCCAATACAAAAAAGAAAAACGGAGGTGCTCCATGGTGGTGAACCTATTTTGGGGATGGAGTTCAGCAGCACCATGGATAGCTCATATGAAGCTCCAAAGAAAACGTGTAAAACCTGTAATGGAAAAGGAGTCCCACTGAAATAGGAGTCACCAGCCTCCCCTGGTATTAGACAAATACATGGAGGATAAGGCTATCAGTGGCTAGTGGCCATGATGGCAGTTTGTTGTCTCCAGCATCAGAGGAAGTATGCCTATGAATATCAATAGCTGGAAAATGACAGTGGGGCAGGGAGATTGCCCTCATGTCTTGCTTTTGGGTTTACCATGAACACCTGGTTGGCCACTGTGGGTAATAGGATGCTCAGGGCCGGATTAAGAGCATTATGGGCCTGGTGCTGAGGAGGGCGTGCAGCTGATGAAGGGGCGGAGCAACAAGCCCCAGCCCAACAGTACCTGCAAGATACTTTCTTCTTTTTGGTCCCCCTTTCCTCCGTTTACAGTAGAGGAAAGCAGGTGGAATATTCTTCCTCTTCGCTGAAGGCTTTTCCCTACTTGTTGCAAAGCTCACTCCACACTTCAGGGGCGGGAGGCGCAAAGTCGATTCCCGTCCCTTCCCGTCAAAAAGCACAAGGCGCAGTTCTCCGGAGGAGGGAGGCCGTTTGCCACCGGGCGGAGCCACGGGAAGATGGAGAGACGCGAGCAGGGGAGGGCGGTGTCCCCTCCCCGGGTGAGCTCGTGGGCGCTGCCTCTCTCCTCTACCTGACAGAATCGGGCGGAGAGCGAGAAGAGTCAGGCGAGCGAAGGAGCGAGCGGGGCTCTCGCTTTTCCACAGTCCAAGCGCGTTTCACAATCCAAGCTCCTCCCGCGTTCCCTTCTCTCCTCCGCTCCGCTCCACAATCTTTCCTTCTATCCCTTCCTCCCTCTCTCCCTCCGCCACCAGCACTTCGTTCCGTCCTTGCTGAAGAGGGCGCAGAAACGCTGCGCTCCTCTTCGCTGCCGCTGCGCCGCCCCCGCCAGGCCTCCTGCCTCCGCTGCGCCGCCCCCGCCAGGCCTCCGCCTCCCCGCCCGCCGCCCGTCCCCGCCGCTGCGCCCTCCCGTCCCGCTTGCCGCTGCGTCTCCCCCCGCCCTCCCGCTCGCTGCCGCTGCGCCTCCCACCGCCGCCGCCATCACTACCCCCCCTGACCCCCCCCGCCACCTACCTTCTCCGTGTCGTGTCGCTTCCGGAGCCCCGCCCACGTTGTTTTGGCGGGAGGAACCAGGGCAACAGGGCTTAAACAGCCCTGTTGCCATGGTTTCCCCGGCAAAAAACAGCACGGGGGTCCCGTCGCGTCACTTCCTCCTCCTCCTCCTCCTCCTGCTTGGTGGTGGTGGCGGCGGCAGCAGCAGCAGCAGCAGCAGCCGCCAGGTTGGTGGTGGCGGCGGCCGGTCCTGATTGTGGGCCTATTTCGGGGTAGGGGCCTGGAGCTGCAGCTCCAATAGCCCCTATCTTAATCCGGCCCTGGGGATGCTGGCCTAGACTGGCTGGATTACACTGGTGTGATCCAGCAGGGCTTTTCCTGTGTAGCCAATCAGATTTAGCTACTTGCTAATGTCACTGAGGACTACTAAGGATGCAATCCTATCCTATGCATGTTTAGACAGAAAAAAAAACCCTACAGTTCTCAGCATTCTGGGAGTTGTAGGACTTTTTCCTGTCTAAACATGCATAGGATTGCACCCAATGTGTGCATTTCAATATTTATTTATTTATTTATTATATTCCTAATCTGCCCAATAGCTAATGTTCTCTGGGCAGATTACAAACAGTTAAAAGACTCAAATGCTATGGAACAGTTAACAATATAAAATTCAATACAAATATTTCAAAGAATAAAATGCAATATAATGCAAAACAATCAACAGCACAAGAATGGATAAAACAGCCATAATAACCTAGAACTAGGTCTCTAAAATGCCTGGGAGAAAAGAAAGGTCTTTCTTTGCCTGGTGCAGAAAAGATAACAACATAGGTGTCAGGCAGACCTCTTTGGGGAGTTTTTGAAAATTAAACCAAACAAGGCAAGTAGTTTTGAGGTAGCCTTCTTTTATTTGCAGCTGACACAAAATGGGAGAGATTACAAACTTTTTAGAGGTAGGATTAAAATTCAAAACAGTTATCATCAGCTTGATCCCATGCATATTTACCTAGAGGTAAATCCTACTGAAATCAGTGGGATTTACACCTAGATAAGTGTGAAATAGATTGTTACTGTGTATTAATTAGTGAGAAAGGATTAAGCATTCATGTTAATTAAAACAAGACAGGGGGCCCTGTGGTCTTCCAGTCATTCTTGGTCTCTTAATTCCCACCACTGTGTTAAACAAAGATAACTGCAGATATTACAGTAAGGTGTGATTCAACTCCATTTAAAAATCAGCATGAGAATAAAATATATTTTATTTACAGTGAATGCAATCCATCAAGTACTACTGGGGCACAAAACCCATTCCTCTAGATTCTGGAGTCTAGAAGAATGCTGGAAACTCATCAGCAACATTAGGTGAGGAATTCCTAGAATCCTAGTGAGTTTTCATTACTTTTTATTTTTCTCGAAGTAGTCGATGTCCATAATGGTGTTTCCCTCTGCACTGAATTTCCTCTAAAGAGATTATCTGATCGCTGTATTGGTGACTTTCTGAGGACACACGAAACAAGGGGCAGCCTCCTATGTTGTCTTCTTCAGCATCTCCACTAGCTTTATTGTGCCAGTGGGACCCTGAAACAACTCCAGAAATGGGCGGAGAGCTCCGCTGTCCTGACCCATTTCGGTAAAGTGTGTTTTCACTCGTTTCTGGTTATTTCAGGAACTGTTGGTTCCTGTTGCACTAGAGTCCTGCTGGCAGATAGGCAGCTTAGAATACTGCCCAAGATGTGATCACTTTTTCAGCATTAGAGCACATAAATGGAGACTAAATAGCAGGGCTGCTTGTATTGTTTGTTTGTTTGTCAACTCCTCCACATTTTATCCTTTTTGGAGGGGTTTGCATGAAATTGGTTCATACAACCTGGCAGCAATATCACGTGTCATCAGCACATAATTACCAACACATTCCCTGATTTGCTGCCTTGGTCTACATGCCTTTAAAAAAACAAAAAAAACAAAAACAACCCGTTGAATTAAACATCAGTAGCCCAGTCATTCGATAGCTGTGGGTACCAAATGCATGAATGGGGGTTCTGAGAATGCTCCTGGCTACCCTCACCCCCTAGGGGGCATGTGCAAATAGAGATGTACTCACATAGGACTGCCTCAGAGGGGCCGCCCCTGAGGTTCAACCAGGTTCTCATCATAGGAACACAGGAAGCTGCCTCATCCTGAGGCAGAACATTGGTCCATCTAGCCCAGTAATGTTGATGCTGTCTGACAGTGATGGCTCTCTGGGGTTTCAGGCAGGAGTTTTTCCAGCCCTACCTGGAGATGCCGGGGGTCGAACCTGGGACCTTCTGCATGTAAAGCATATGCTCTATCACTGAGCCATGGCCCTTCTGTGTAGAGGGAGCCCTACATGTATACAGCTGTGGGTCCCCTTCAGAGGATGCTGATTGCATGTTGGTGGGGGGATTGGGGTGGCTCTGACATTTGTAGCAAGGAACCTTACTGGCTGATTTTTTTATTTTTTTAATTTATTATATTTATAACTAGCCTTTTTTCCTGCAAGGAACCCAAGGTGGCTTACATAATCCTCCTCCTCCTCCTCCTCCTCCTCCTCCTCCTCCTCCTCCTCCTCTCCATTTTATCCTCACAACAACCCTGGTAGGTTAGGCTGGGAGTCTTACTACCACAAGACATTCTTTCATTCATTCATTTTTTATTTAATGGATTTATAGTCTCCTTTTCAGTGTAAAAACCCGCACAAAGCAGATTACAACTTACTTCAAAATACAAAATTTATTTATTTATTTATTTATTAATCACCCATCTGGCCGGCCACCCGGCCACCCTGGGCGATGTACAATTAAAATAATACAGTAAAACAATACAATAAAATATGATAATTAAAACAGTATAAAATTTCTTTTAAAATCCTAACCCACCCCAAAATGCACGATCAAACCCTAAAAACAATATTCGATACATAAATCATTAAAATAAGAAATAAAATATAACAAATAAACTAGCAGCAGCAGATAAAACCTTTGTTAAAACCACTAAAATTAACCAAAATGAAACTGGAATAAATAAGTCTTTAAAATCTTCCCAAAGTCCCCAAAAGAAGGAGTTATACACACTTCCTGGGGGAGGGCATTCCAAAGATATGGAGCCACCACAGAAAAGGCTCTCTCATTTGGTACTTGCCAATCTCACGGCTTGCTTTCACTGGTGCACCAGAGAGCAGGGCCTCAGATGCTGATCTTAAACCTCGGGCAGGCTCATACGGGTGCCAGCAGCTCTTCAGATATTTATTTATTTACTCAGGGCAGGATCCAACGGGACACTTACGCCCCTGCCGATTCCTTTTGCAAGCGGGACCCGCCACATGTGCAAGGGAGATTTAGTTCTCCTAGGAAGTGTTAAATCTCCCTTGCATAAGCGGAGTAAGGCACTGCAGTGCATAAGCAACACTCGTTCCTGGAAGGAGGCCGGCCGGCGGAACCCCCCTTATGCAAGAAGAGGCAATGCAGCAGCAGGCGGGGTGCAACTGGGTAAGGGGAAGTGGTGAAGGGCACGTGCATGTGACAAAGTAAGGGGAAGGGGTAGCAGGCGCACATGATGAACTAGGGGCAGGTTGGCACACGCAGTGAGGAAGGGGGAAGGGGTGGGGTGTGACACGATGCGGAGAAGGGGTGGGGTGTTCAACGAGGGAAGGGGTGGGGCAATGCAGTGAGGGAAGGGGAAGGGGTGCAGTGTGACGGTGGCGATGTGTGTGCTCTGTCACACCTCCGGCAGTAGGAGAGCTTGTGCCGGGTCTGAAATACCCTACATTCTCAGGCAGCAGCACTCTCATGAACACATGAACTATTGCAGGGACTGCACTGCAAGAATTTGGGGTGGGAGTCTCGACAGGAATCTCAGTCCCTACTATAGGATCCTGGTGAGAAGCAGAGCCCTCTTTGCTGTGACGTGGCTGAGAATGAGAGGGGCATATAATGCAGTTTCCGGTCACTCCAGAGATCCTACAGTTGGTGATGATTATGTCATCACTTCATGCCAGCCTTTTCCGAAACAAGTTTGGACCTTGAATCAATTAGAAATTAATCTGCTCATTATTATCATGATCAAGAACCAATTTATTTATTACATTTATATTCCGCCTTTCCTCCAAGGAGCCAGAGGCAGTGTACATGGCCCTCTTCCTCTCCATTTTATCGTCACAATAACCCTGTGGGGTAGCTTAGGCTGAGAGTCAGCGACTGGCCCAAAGTCACCCAGTGAGCTTTATGGCCAAGTGGGGACTTGACCCCGGGTCTCCTCAGTCCCAGTCCAACAATCTAACCACTACACCTCACTGGGTCTCTTTGAAGTTTTAGAAAAGATCGACAAAGTTTCCTTTGAAATAGGAAAAAAAGGGGTAGTGCTCTTGAGAATTCTTGGTTGTTTACAAACTCCGCATTCAAATGTTTTCATCAAACATTCTGTTCCAGGCAGTAAATGAAGTAATCTTTGTGGGAGGTAATAGGATTTTATTCTCATGAGATCCCACCCCACCGAGAGGTGGCCACTTCCTGAAAGCAGTCAGTCAGGTATGATGATACCCCGAGTCCCAACTGCTTGAAACAAATAAATAATAAACAAGGATGGTATTTGAGTCTGAGAAGAAAACATCCAGGAGGTCAAGATCCCTCCCCCCCTTTATGAACCCGGTAAGATGTGTAGTGCGGAAAGAAGAGCTAAAGGTTAGGAGCTTGACCATACACTTTGGCTTGTAAGCTTGAAAGTGACTACTAACCATGAACCAAACAAAGCATTGAAGGAAGTGTGTGTGTGTGTGTGTGTAGTCTAAGCTCTGCTTTCACTCCAGGGGAGTAGAGATTCAGAAAACACAGGAAAGAAAAGTTAGCATTCTTTCTGAGCACCAACCTGCTGCTAAGCTGGTATTTTGTATTGATTTTTCCTGAAGCCTGTAATCTTGAAAGCTTGTAACAGAGGATGAGGTAAATATCATTTTATTTGCTCAAATAGGTTTAGATTAGATTGAGATGAAAAAAAAAAAAATAGGGACAGGCCAAATTAGGAATGAAAGCAGCAATTACAGATTATTGTTTCCAACAGTAAGTAGAATAGATTATTTCACTGATGAAAAGGATGGTTGAAAGAATCAGTGGTTTTCCTTCGCTTTAAAATAATATTCCAAAAATGGAAGTATAAATGAATTCCAGAAGGAATATATTGCACTGTTGGTTTGTTTGTTTGTTTGTTTTAAACCCACCTTCTATATTGTTTGTGTGCCCCAAATTCATAATTGTACTTTCCCAAAATGTATGGTTTAAAAATTTAACCACGAACTGCTGGATTCTGATAATGATGCTGTAACAGTGGTTAGCAAACCAATGATTTTGTTTTGTTTTGTTCTGTGTACCTTAAAAAACTCCTGTTGGAAAAAGAAGGAATACCAAATCAGCCCTAAGCATAGTAATAAAAATTGGTTCTTTAAAGACATTCCTTCGATAAAATAGTTTTTTTTTTGGGGGGGGGAGGGATATGTGTACAAAAGCGTTCAAATGATGCTGACAATAAGGCACGGAATTTAAAAGGCTTAACCATGTCTTATCTCAAAGTCTGTTTTATTTCTTCATCTTCTGAGCACTTCAAACATATGAGCTGTTATTCCATCTTTAGATCAGTAACTTTGAATTGTTCTACCTGTCATTCCACAGTGACTAGCACAGCGAGATGTCATACCGTGATTGTTTGCACTTTCATTCTTTCACATTAAATGGCAATCACCTGGTCCTTTTGATTTGTTTCTTTTATTTAGCCCTGAAGTTTTTACACTAGAATCTCATTAAACTGAACTAGTGTACTCCTGTCAAAAAACTAATGGAAAAAAAAAGTTTAAAAGAGAAATGTTTCACCTGCATTGTCACTTACTGGAAGAGTTGCATTTATCAAGATTTGCAGAGTTTACTATTTTTCCTTTTGCATCCATTTGGCACGCCTATCTTTCTGCACAATTTATTCCATTGCATAATTCACAAATTTAGGATGATCTGACAGATGAGGCCCCATATTTTAAAAAAGAAAGAAAGAAAGCAAACCGTATACAAAATGGAAAAAAGCCAGATGTACTGTACGTTCATGCTTATTCCAATATTTCAAGTGTTTGAAGCCAGCTAAAAGCATCAGTGAAGAAATCCCTATGCAACCTGCTCTAAAAACACCACCACCACCACCACAAAACAAAACAACACAACCACAACCCAGGTAGCTTGCTAACTTGGTGCTGTCCAGGACTGGCCCTGCCATTAGGCAGAGTGAGGCAGCTGCCTCAGGGGGCAGGAAGAGGTGCCAAGGTGTTGGAGGAGAGATCTGTGTGTGTTCCATGCAGCCGGCCCTGTGCCCTCTAAGCTAGCCTGCTGCTGACCATAGGTGTGGTGGAAGATTCCACTGCCAGCCAGTCTAGTCAGCTTCTGTACATGGAATGGTGGACTCACTCAGTAGGGATGTGCACGGACCTCGATTGGGGGGTGGAAGCTCGGCGAACTCGCCGGGTTCGATCCCCCCCCCACGAGCTCCACTCAACCTACCTTTCCCTGGCTTGACTCGCGTTCTCGTGAACCGAGCCGCGGAAAGCGACTTCTGGGTTCCCCGGCTCTACGTCATTTACGGAAAGGGGGAATGAGGGAGATTTGGTATGAGTGTGTGTTATGGGGGGGGGGGGCTTGAGAGTGAAGCAGAAAGAATGAGGGAGAAGAGCAGAAAGAAGGGAGGGAGGGAAGGCAGGAAGGGGGGAGAAGAGAGAAAGAGAGAGGGAAAGAGGGAGAAGGAAGGAAAGGAGGGAGGGAACGCGCTTTTCTCTCGCTCGCTCGCTCACTCTGTGGTGCCTTTCCCTGTGAAGATGCCACCACTGCTGCAGGAGCCCTCTTCTGTGGCTTGTGTTCAGGGGCCTCCCGGAGGGCGCAGATGGCTACCATGACTAGTAGCCATTCTAGTTGGGGTTACAGGCGTGGGGGAGGAATGGAGAAGGGAGGAGGGGCTTGATGCGGCGGGGATGAGTTTTGTCCCTTCAGGCTTGATCGGCAATTGACTGCTCCCTCAAGGACGTGGGTTGCTGAGCGAGTCTCGCTCTCAAGAGTTTGGAGGGAAGACGCTTCTCTTCAGAGCTGGGTCCCAGCTGCTGCTGGCCAGAGCAAGGCACACTCCACTTTCTCCTCCTCCTCCTCGTCCTCCTCCTCCTCCTCCTGTGTCTGGGTTGCCACCAGGTTTAACAAAAATAAATAATATCCCATGCCCACAAATGCTACTCCCTTCCAAGCTGCACAGAACCCGGGGACTGTATAGCGTAATATACATTAAAAACGGCCACATTTATGCAAATTGTAGCCAGTTTTTTACGTATACTACGCTATACTCTACATAAACGACGTAGAGCCGGGGAACCTGGAAGTCCAGCAGAGAGTGCCTCAGCTGGCGTTCACTGGAGGATTGGCTCGTGCGGTGGGAGCAGTTGCCGAGCGCCCTGCGAGTTGGGTGCCGGGCTGGGCGCCCATCCCTAGATGGGAGACACCAACTTGTCCTTCAACTCATGCAGAAGAAATGTTTTGGGCTGACCCTATGGAAGACCTAAGAAGAAATAAGCAGATGCCCCCCTGTTCCATTTCGTTATTGTTCTATGGGATTGCTCTGCCCCACATCACTCTTCCTACCTTCATGTTTAACTTGGAGAGTTCTACAATTAATTCAGAATTGGCACACATGCCGTTTGAGAGAGTTTTCAGTACACTTCTTCTTTTTCCTCGTAAGTCACTGATGTGCATGAGCACACATGTGCATTTATTCAAACACCTACAAAAAGGAATCTTATTTAACATTTATTTATTTACTTATATTTATTTAAATATAAGATATTTTTATCTTATCACAAAGGCACCCAACAAGCAGTCATAAAAATAACATAACAATGAAACCTTTAAACTTCACCCACACACAGCAATAACAAACAGCCCACCAGTATAGTAGAAGCATCAACATTAAAATTGGTAGTAATATATAATTTATTGTTATGACCATAGTTCATAACAACATAAAATTGGAATTACATAAAATTACTCTCCTTCAGGAGTGTTGCTAGACATAACGGCTTGGATCCTAAAATAAGTTAAAAGAAGGGGATTTCTGGAAGGAGGAGAGGATGGGAAACTTGCATTTTGTGAACTTCCTTAAGTTAACTCATTTTAGGATCCAAGCTTCCTCCCTCCCTCAGTAGCCCTCCACATTGTTCAGAAGGACCCCCGTGATCCTCCAGAGAGGCTTTTGGGAGGGCACAGGCGGCTGCAAAGGAGAGGAGAGGGACAGAAAACTTTCCTTCATTAACTTCCTTAAGTTGTCTTAGGTTCCAAGCCAGTAGACTGGTTCGCATGACACAAGGGTGGTTAATATTCTACAGTGGCTTGTTAACCACCCCTGCACATGCTGGTCACGTGCCAGCCCATTTCCCTAATTACCCTTGCCAAGCACGGGCTATCATGATGTCCAAACCCAGTGAGGGTGAGTGTGGGTCCTGGATGGTTTGTTAACCAGCCCAGCCCCGGACACCAGGTGTGGATGTCACAACAACCTGCACTCAGTGAGGGTAATTCGGGGAATGAGCCCACATGTGACTGGAATGCATGAGGGTAGTTAACAAGCCACCGTGTCATGTGAACCCAGTCAGTGGCCCAGTTTGCATGTAACAAAGCCGCCATGGGTGAATTTCCCTGTGGTGTTTCTCATTGTGGCAGCGGCCACCATTTTGAATATTCGGGGCATGATGGGTGCACGCCGTAGCTTCTTGTTACATGCAAACCTGGTGAAGGTGGGTTGTTTGGGTGGTTGACAAGCCACCTGCAGCCCTAAAACAGCCCAGGGGTTCCGGTTGGCTTGTCAACCACCCCAACAACCCACCCTCATCAGGTTCACACATAACAAGAAGATACGTTGCACCCCCGCCATGCCCCAAATATTCAAAATGACAGCCACCACTGCAACGACAAGTTCTGTGGAGAATTCACCCGTGGTGGCTTCTCATTATGTGTGAACCAGGTCAGTATGTCCATTGGGGTGAAAAAAATAAAATTAACCAGCAATCCTATACATGCCTTCTCAAGAGTAAGTCCCATTGAGGACTTTCTTAGATGGAAGCCCCATCGAACACTATGGGACTTACTTCTGAGTATATATATATATATATATATATATGCATAGGATTGCACTATAAATGCACTTAATTAAAATGTACATCATTGTGACAATCTTCAGAGTATTTATATTACTATAAATAAAAACCACATGAGGTCACTTAGCATTTGCTCCCAAAGGATTTCTTAGCCTCTTTTCACTGACTGCCAAAAGGCAAGTGGCAGACATCCCCTGGAAGAGCATGTCACAGTCATGGAGCCAGGATCCAAAAGCACCTGTATCCTTTTCACTTATGGACCTGGACCTTTGCCTACCACATCTCAGATCACAGGAACATGGAGTAGACTAGAGTATCAGATCTTATTTATTTATTTATTTCTTATATTTATTAATCGCCCATCTGGCCAGTCACCTGGTCTGAGCAGACAGGCAAATAAATATGGAAAGAGCTGGTCCTTCAGATTGATTGCCCTGGGATTCCTTTTTGCATAGTTATTGAGTCTGTGTTGATGGACACATGTGCATTGATATAATTTTATTTATTTATTTATTTATTTATTATAATTATACCCCGCCTTTTTTCCTTCCAGGAACCCAAGGCGGCTTACATAATCCTCCTCCAAAATCTGAAAACTTGTGCAAACATGGTAAGCTGAACAAATTTAGGAATCAGAAATGGAAAAATGGTGGATGAGTATTACAGAGCTGCTGCTCTGTAAGCTGGGTGAGGTAAGCACACTGACAAAACTTGGAACCTAAAAATATGGGGAGAAATTTAGATGGCGAGAACTTTTAAGCTTCCTTACCTAAGTATGGTTTAGGGGGTATTATTTTAGGAAGGACCCTAGCTCAGCAGTAAAGCACATGCTTTGCATTCAGAAGGTCTTCGCTTGAGTTCCTGGAATCTAGACTTACTCAAATTGCTGGTCAGACATGGTGGTGCTGGGCTAGATGGTCTGGTCTGACTCGGTACAAGGAGGAACCATCATACAGTATATGCCCACATAAGGCATAACTACATGCACAGAGTTCCCCTAGCATTTAAGCGAACAGTGCATTCTTACTTTCATGGAATCCCTTGTGTGCATGAGAAACCCACAGCACTTTGTAATGAGTCCATTCCCCCTCATGAGTCTATCTGTAAGTCTAGCGTCTTCTACAAATATCTCTCCCAATCACAACACACAGAGCAATACTTTTATAATTCACAGTAGACACCAACCCAAATCTGGCTCAGATTAGAGTAGCTTTGATTTAACTGGCATCCAGAAGGTTCGTACGCTTAGGCATTAGCCGCTCATTTAATTCAGAAGGACTCACCACACCTGCGCAGTTCCACCTTGGCTGGAGCTGCAGATTTTTGCTTCTGAATTCCTCCTGCGGCAGAATTCAGTGGGATCATTACTTCACAGAAATGAGTGTGCTGTCCATGATAGGGCCGGGAGGTGGGGATAGTTTGTGATATATGTGAGAACTCAACACTATTTTCTTTTTTCCAAATTACGCAGAACTTGTTTATGCAGAAATTTGATATATTGTGTGTGTTGGGATGGGGATGGGTGGAAGAGTCATACAGGACATGTTTGTTTAATCTGTGGCACCAAGGACAATGAGAAATATATCCATTCAATAAGAATCTCCTTTTATCTTGTGCTGCTGCACTGACAGATAAGAGAAATATATCATGCGGATTCTGATCCGTCTATGAGTTCCAGAAAATAAGATAAGGCCCTGCAAAATACTGGCAAATTAATCCCAGGGAAATTACTAACCATTTTGTCTAAAGATCCAATAGTCAGTAGGGATAACTTAGAGGTCACCTTTACTATTAATGCTTATGGTTTCCTTTCTAGCACTGTGGCATGCAGTGTACATCTAAATGCCTGATCTAAAAATAAATTCCCCAGCTTCCCTGAATATGTTTCATAGACTTAGTCAAAAGATACACAGCTCCCTCAACCAGCTCCCTCACCCTTGCCGTGTAAAATTAGACAGCCCTTATTCTTCCCTTTCACCTCCGTTTATAAATGACCTCTTTCTTAGGAACGCAAGTGATGTACAAACTGCAAGATGTCAAGGCTGGCCCATCAAGGCTTTCTGTGACTTGTCAATTTACATAGAATAGGACCCATTCATTAAAGATGTTCAAAAATACAGTGTTTCTCTTCCAAACATAGGCACATCAATGAACTAAAAACCAATGTAAAGGCTGTTTTCAGGCCATTAATGACCAGGGGAAAGGGCCACAGGAGACCATAACCAAGATTGTCATTATGTAAGAGAAAATGCCAACCTTGAGGTTATTGCCACTGTTTTGAGCTAGGGACACGTAAAGGAAAAAAATAATAAGTACCTTTCATATATAGGGAAGTTGAACTGCACGTTGCCATGGATATGATGCAGCATATCTGCTTATTCTGTTGAGATCTTTCAGCATTTTCATATCATTTACAAGAAAACACATACTCCAGGATACATTCCTGATCTTTTCATATACATAACATTTTCTATGTGTGAAATCTTAGAGGAATATCTGATCCTCCACCCCCTCTACTCTAAACCCTCCCCCTCCAATTACAGGACAGATGCTTTGTCCATTTAGTCCAGTCAAAGTGCACATGGAGCCATTTGCAAGGAATCCAAAGTCCAAAGATAAGAGAGGAATGGGATCCGAAAATGTCAAAGTGTCTTAAGTATTTCATCTTAAGTATTTCGGGCACAATCCTATGCATATTTAGACAGGAAATGTCCTACAACTCCCACTATTCCCTAACCAGCATGGTTGGCAAGACAAGAGAGGTGCTGGGAGTTGTAGGACCTTTTTCTATCTAAACATGCATAGGATTATGCCCTTAAGAGCCAAAACAGACATTACCTTAAAATCTTTGTCTAGCAGCTACCGTACTTTTTTCTTTCATTTTTACTCTAGAGTAGGTACAGGCCCTCCAATTCAGGTTGGGACTCTACTGTGTGTGTGTGTGGGGGGGGTAGAGGGGCTTTTAAGATCCAAATTGGGGGCCCTGAGTCTACCGTAGAGTAAAAATAATAATAAAAAAAGATATAGCTGCTTGACACAGAGTAATGTCTGTTTGATTATTTTTATTTATTTATTTATTACATTTATATCCCACCTTTTTTCCTCTTGCAGGGAACCCAAGGCAGCTTACATAATCTTCCTCCTCCTCCTCTCCATTTTACATCTTCCATAACAAACCCCTTTTACCACCCAAACTGAAGAACAATTATGTAAACAAGAACCCTCTGGTTTTTAATCTCTAGCACAAAGAATAGACAAACTCTTTCTGTAATCCATCATAATGTTTCCACTTCGCAGAGAACAGTCCCTTAAATTAAAGAGCCCTGGAGGTTAGTAAATCTGAGCCCTCTCACTGTATGGGGAGGAAAGGCACTTCCGAGATAATGCCTTGTCGGCAACCTTCACTCTTAAAGAAATGAAGTAAAAGCTGAATGACTCCTGTTATTGAGTCTGCCATCATGGTACCCACTTGTGTCTGTCTCTCAGGTACCCGGTTCCCCCTGATGCTGTGGATCTGCACATCTACTGCTGTGCAAACCCGGCACCATCCTATACGTGACAAGTAGGACAAAGACAGATAGATCTGCCCCATGCCAAGGCAAACTCCCCTTTGATATGTACAGTAAATATTGAAAAGCCAGCTGCAGGGATTCTCTGGTTTATCTGCATCATATACTGTATGAGCCAAAGGCCAGAGGGTACCAGCCACATATAGACCATAGATGCTCATCTTGTTTCATCCTTCCCCTGCCTCTGATGGTGTGCAGAAGTGTCCTTGTCTGGTACCATTTTAGGGAGAATGGGACATGCGTTGTTGAGTCACAGCTCTGGCCCTGGTTTGGTATCCATTCCAACAACACAAGTGGTGGTCTTGTGAAAATGGCAGTCCTGCAAGGCTTTCAAGCAGTCCTAGCCCATTCTTAACTAGGTTGTCCAGAAAACTCAGTGAATCATAGAGTTGGAAGTACCTTGGAGATCATCTAGTCTAACCCCGTTCTCAAACCAGGTTCTGAATGCAGGATGATTAAGGTAAAATACAACACCAAACAAATCAGCACATAGAAAACTAGTGGAGAAGTGGCTAAGCTAGAATCTTGCTTCTAATTTTCTAGTTGTTGTTTTAATTTGGGGGAATATTCAAAAATGATATCCTCCCACTGACAGAATGATACAGTCTATTCTATCATTTGTTCCCCTTGTCCAAAAATATTCCTTCCAGCACAGTTAAAATGAGTTGGGTGGATCCTGAGTAGGATTTTCTCATTATTGAATGAATGAATGATGAAAGAGATAAAGTTAAGTGTGTGGAAATAAATCAATTTTTAAAAGGCAATAACAAATTTACTGTTGAATATAAAGGGTAGTATCCAGTGGGGCTATTGTGCTCCCACTGATTGTGCTGTGCCAGGTGGACCCACTGCTAACACAACGGGGAGTGTGTTTCCGGGTTGGGGCAGGTCAGTGGAGCTCCCTTCTGTGAGCTCTGGTGACCTGCCCTGTTCTGGAAATGAGCGTCTCCACTTGTTTTGGGTTGTGTTAACAACCACTAGTTCCCTGTTGCACTAGCGGTGGGCCCTGCTGGTGTGTGGGCAGCATAGGATACTGCTCAAGATGCAGACGTAAAGAGCTGTATCCAATGGTGTCACTCCACTGATCGAAGCAGATCTGTCCGTGGAACCGGGAGGGGGGCAATCTCCCCTTGTTTTGCAGCCACGCCCCCAAGCCCTCCCAATCTGCTGCGCAGGGCTGGCTAGACCTCCAGAGCACATGACAGCAGGAGAGAGGGGAACATGCTCTTTGGGTGCTGGGGGGTGGAGTGAGCATGAGCTGAGTGGTGCCAATGCTCCCTTGCTGGGTTCTCAACCAATACTGAGGGTTTGCGGGCATCTTTTGGTGCCCAGAAAGCAATGAAAGCTCTCAGGCTCTTTTCCCCTGCACGCTCTGCTGGTGGAGAGGGAGCACAGAATGAATGAATGAATGACTGAATGAGAGAGCCCTGGTTTGGACAACATGGTAAACTTTCAATTCCTGCTTAGTTTAGCTACTCCCTCTGGTGGGAGGAGCCATGCAGGAGTGAGTGGGCTGTGTACACCTGCACAATGCTAAGCCAACATGGTTTGATGTGGCTTACTATGTCCAAATGTGCACACTGAATCTTAAGTCAGCCTAATTGTTGGACCACATGGTGAATCATGATGCAAGTGGACATGGTTTAATGCATTTTCATGCAGCAGACATTTTATTATATAAAACAAACAAAAAAGAAATGTTTTTCCCCTTCAGTACTTATTTTCGCCCCAACAGGTTAAACAGCAAGAAATGGAAAATATTAAGTTGAATAAATGAAAAAAACAACTCCTTGCCATGTTTCCTCGCCTGTAAATATTTTTCTTCCCATGAGCACCTTGGTCACTAGGATTGGAGATTTGGGTTTTAGGCTTGGAGAAAGAAAGCAATGGACAGGGAACTCCACAAATACTTCAGAGGGATTTGCACCCCTGCTTTCAGCAGCAAATATTCTGTTTCAGAACCCTTTCTCTTCATCATCCTGATATTCAAACATTGTTGTCTGCTCCAGGCACTGTTTCAATTTGAAACCTAATATATACAAAACAGAGCAATCCCAAACCTAAAACCTATTAATATGGAACAGAAGAGAGGAAAGAAACATGTGAATTGTAATTGTTCGCATTAGAGCAAATGTACACAGTTTTGTGAATATTGACACGCACATGTGACGAATCTTCTGAATATAGGCGGATATTTTGCCCACTTTTTGGATCTACACCAGTGAATTCTGACAGTCCACATTCAGAAGGTGGGGCCTCATATGTTTTTATGAGGTCCACTGGATTCTAGTCCCCACTTGGCCACAAAGCTCACTGGGACACTTTGGGCCAGTCAGTCACTGACTCTCAACCTGACCTATCTCACATGGTTGTTGTGAGAATAAAGTGGACAGGAGGAGGACCATGTAAGCCGCCTTGGGTTCTTTGCAGGAAAAAAGGTGGGATATAAATATAATAAATAAAATAAATAAATATACATGTGGTAAAATATGAGCAACTATTCAACAGACAAGAACTTTGCAAGGCTGTTAATAAGGGCAAATGCATTTGAATGCAAGCACGAAGTCTCCCAAATCTATGGTAAATATAGTCATTTTACTTAAAAGGGGTAAAGGAAAAGCAAAATCACCTGTTATGCTTCCTCCGAATTTTACAGGAAAGAGGAGAATGGTTCAATCTGTACTGCAGATCTAAAGACGAAAGAATAAATAACCTGAGGCAAGACCCCTGGAGACCAATTTAAAAGGAAGTTGAATAGCACAGGATTCCATTGGCTTCCTATACATAAACATATCTTTGGATTTATTATAATTACTTTTAAAGCCAGAGAGGATCCAAAACTGATTTATGAGTAGACTAAGAGCTGGGATTGAAATATCAGGATGGGCAGGAAAAAGAAAAATATCCTCTACTGTACTAATTTATGCTCTTGATTATGAGTGCGAACAATAATACAAGAGTTTAGATATTCTTTGGTCCTTAATAAAGTATGTTGCAAGCTTACTGTAAAGTCAAGAACAGAAGTGGACACAACCCTGTGCCGAATGCTCTAAGTGGTGAGAAAATGATATTGACTACATAAGAGCTTTTTTTAAGAAGGAAGATCATCTACAGGGAACAATAAATAGTTTTGCCCATTCCTCCAAAGAGCGGCCTACTGTAGCCTAAAAGCCAAAATTCAAGTCTGTTCTTTCTTATCAAATACCATCTTTTGTATCAAGGGAGACAGCAAGGGCATTACTCTTAACCTTGTCTGACCAGTACGTTAGATTAGTCTCATCTTAAAAATATCAGACTTTCGTTGAACAACCTGCTTAAAATCTATCCTTGCAGCTCTTTGTCTTAAGGCAAGTTGTGTTTAAATAAACCTATTTACTATGCATTTCCAATGGCCTGTTTTTACTTCAGAGCCAGTAAAACTGTGATTTAGGATTCTTTTTGTCACATTGTAAAAGTTAAACACAATGACTCTTGTAAAAAAAACAAAAAACATTAGAGGTGCCCCTAAAAGAATTAGTTCCCGCATAGGCCTTGATTAATTATCTATAAAGATATGTCCTTAGAATACAACTCTTATTAAAGCTTTTTAAATCTCCAGCAGGTTTGTCTGCTCATTCCTCTTAGCTTTTGTCTATGGGGAGAGTTATCCTATGGGGAGAGTTATCCTATAGGATACTTTGCACTCCCAGATCCGAGGTAAGAGATGGTGCTCCGACCTCGGATCCAGGGATCCGCACTCCGATCCCCCTACTCCTCCCCCCCACACACAAACAGCCGGTGCAGGAAGAACTGTGCTGGCTGCCTCTCCGAGCTCAGAAAATCAACCTCAGAGATGAGAGAAAGGGGGTGGAAAGGGGGGCAGGGCAGGGAGGAGACTTGGGCTGCCAGGACATGACATATCCTGATGGCACCCAAGCCTCCTTCCGTCCCCCTCTGAAGTGCCACAGCTAGAAGGCTGAAATTGCAGAGTGGGAGTTGGGGGGAGGCGGAGATCATCTCCACCGCTCCTCCTGCTCTGCACTGGATGCTCCTAAGCATCCAATTTTGGGGGCTCACAAGCATCGAGGGTGCACTCAATAGGTTTGTGCCCTGTTAATTATCTTTGTTCAACACCCCGTGTTTGTAATGTACCATCTGTTTATACATGAATGTGCTTTCTTGTGAGTGCATAATAGGGAACATGGCTTGTATAGAAAGACCAACACAAAATTTCAGAACAACATCATTCATGGAGACCTTTTTCAGTGGTAGCAACTAGCTGTAGTCATTACATCCCTGACAGAAATGAACCCACCCCCACCCCCGTTAATAGAAGTCCATGTGACTTCTGTGACCTTCTGATAGCTTTCTAGGTGGTGCTCAGTTAATTTTGTCTGGATGAGCCCACCACTTAACATCCTGCACAATGCCACATTATTGTCGCAATGATGTCTGATCTGTAATAGACATTGCAAAATTCAGAGAAGCTAATCCACCATCCTTTCCTCTCGGCAATATCGGATTTGGGGCACCATTCCAAACACTCATGCCACCTGTAACAAGGAAAATGGTGGTGGTGAGAACTTAAAAGACATAGAGTGTAAAATTTAGGAGAGAGGAACGGTGGGATATTCCACAAGACTCCATCTCCCAGTCATTCACCCTCATTTCACCCTCATTTCAGCTCCATCTCCCAGTCATTCACCCTCATTCACCCTCATTTCAGCTGCTCATGTAGGTGAGAGCTCATGAAATAACCACCAAGTGGAGGCTGCTAGAAATGGCTCTCCTTGGGAAGGATAAACTGTTCCTACGAAGACGCTTGCCTATGGATTGGAGGGCTTTCTCCATTTCTTGTTGCATGAAGGAAATGCACAGCAAGAGACCTGCACCTCCTCTTTTCATGCTTCTTTGTGGCATTCAATGTGGGCAATATGCAGAAGACTATTCTAGCTCATGCATCTGTTCTTAGGGGAGATGTGCAAGTCACAAGTTGAAATATTACATGGATCCATAAGAAAATGCATTAGAAATTTGCACATTCAATTTTCAGCCTTACTCTGTGATATCTGGAGCTGCTCTCAGTCTTGTGTGACCAGTGATAAGCATGGCAATTTTACTTGATGTTCCTTGTGCCATGAATGAGTCTATGTAGTGATGGGATAAACTCCCCCACTTGGAATTGGGCTAAAAAATCCAAAGGATTTTCCCAACCTCAGAAAATAGCTCAGTTTATTCCGAGCCGAGCCCAATTCCCAACCAAATAGACTCTACTGCACCCCTAATTATGCCATTCAGAGCAAAATGAGTCTGATGAGCTCTCAAACTGCCTCCCTCTAACCTACACACCTATATCTACCTGCCTGCCTCCTTCTCTCTAAAGTAGTTTCCTTTCCCTTGAACTCATCTACTCACTTACCTGGCTTGCTGCTCTGATGGAGTAAAGCAGGGGTAGGCAACCTTGGGAGGTCCAGGGACATTTTTGTATCTTCCCCATTGGCCTCATTCCTCTGTGGGTGCAAAAAAAAAAAAAAGGTGTTTGCAGCAGCTACAGAACACCAAACGAATAAAAATTAGCTTGTTTGCAAGCAAGTTTTGACCCTAGGGGTACTCTGTAGCTGTGATGGATGCCTTTTTTTTTTTTTTTAAAGGAAGGGGGTTGGGTAGGCAGGAGGGAGAATTTTACCTCTTCTTTGGCTCAGAGAAGAATTTTCAGGGCTGTACTTTGTATTTAATAACTACAAGTAACCAAAATTCATATTCCAAAGCCAAGAAATACCGAATTCGACACATCTCTAGCTCTATGATATCTGACCTTTAAAAAATACTGCTTGATAGATAGTGACTTAGGTGTCTACTCAGAAGTAAGTCCCATTGAGATTAAAGAGACTTACTTCTCAGTAAGGATGGCACTGTCAATTACCAGTTGTCAAGCATAAGATTTTCTGGTTACACGCCCTGTTGTGGATCCCATCTCCACCTGAAACTAGGTGCCAGGAATATGTATGTGAGAGCGGCTTCTTTGATGCTTTGTTTTTGGAATGCCTTGCAAAATGCCTTGGGGGCTGGGAGGTGGGATTCAAGGTCAGATCACCTCTCCGGAGGGTGGATCTCTGTCACCATCCTTGGCATGGGAGATCCTATATATCCTCTGACCTCGTGGGACACTATCCCAGGGATAAGAGATTGCACTGTTAGTTTATTTATATCATTTTTTTTAAAAGAAAAATTATACACTACCTTTCATCAACAAGGCCCCCAGGCAGCTTGCAGCCATTTTTAGAAGACCATACACCATAAAATCACAATACTAAAATACAATTAATATAAGAGAGCAACAACAAAACACCACCAGTTGGAGAAGAATTTAAACAAGCTGGGTGAAATAGGATTGGCTTCATTGCTTGCCTGAATATCAAAGGAGAGGGAGCCAAATGGGCTTCCCAGGGAAGAGAATTCTATAACTGGGGCACCACTACCAGAGAGGGCCCTGTCAAATGTCCCAGCCAGACGAGCCTCTGAAGGCAAAGGGACATGGAGCAAGGCCTCCAGAATCCCCCGTTCCCATGTGGGATTGCACATTCATTTAAATGAACTGGACAAATTCATGGACGAGAAGGCTATAAATGACTATCAGTGCAGATGGCTATATGCTACCTGCAGTATCAGAGGCTGTATGCCTATGTACACCAGTTGCTGGGGAACATGGGTGGAAGGGTGCTTTTGCACTCATGTCCTGCCTATGGGATCCTGTGGGCAGCTGGTTGACACTTTGTGAACAGAATGTTGGACTAGATGGACCCTTGGTCTGATCTAGCATGACTCTTCTTATGTTCTTATGAGGGGAGCTGCCTCAAATGTATGTGCAAAGAATTCATGTAAGTTGGGTCTCCCTATTTACAGAAAATGTCTAGATGATTGGGGAAGTGGTTTGTGTATATATTAGAAGTACAATACATGGATGAATTCATGCATCATGGTGAAAGAGCAGGATGGCCACTTATGAATAGTAGCCAAAAAAGAAAAAAAAAGGAGGAAATTCATTGCCAAAAAGGAGGACAAAAGAGGATAGTAATTTGCACAAATTTGCATATGCTAATTTATGTGTATAGATGCAAATGCATTTATTTATTTGTTACATTTATATGCTGCCTTCCCTCCAAGGAGCCCAAGGCGGCATACTTGATCTTTTTTCTCTCCCTTTTATCCTTACGACAACCCTGATAGGCTGAGAGTTCACAAAACGTTCACAAAAGAAATTTTTAAAAATGCTTTTAAAAAGTTCACAAACTTGTGAGCATGATGTGTGGGGCGGGCGGGTGGGCAGGCAAGGGTTGTGTTTCTGCTGGTCCACAAGGATTTGTCAAGCATTATCCAAATGGCAGGAACACAACCACATTCTACACAACATTCACTACTGCGATTGACACGCTCATTTTCCCAGATGCAAAATAGCATGCTTTGAGCGCCAAAGAAAGGTGATATACTTCTTCAGTAAAGAGCCTATTTGCTGAATCTCTACAACCAATGAATCACTGTGTATTTGTTGCACTGCAAAATGATCACCTGGAAAGGCCCTTACAGGCTTACTGATTAATTCTTGCATTAGACAGGAGACCCTTTGATTCTTTTTCCTGCCACACACTCCTTATAAGAAAGTTAGGAAAAGCAAATACAGTAATACCTTGGATTGAGAGCATAATTCGTTCTGGAACCGTGCTTGTAATCCAAAACACTCTTATATCAAAGTGAGTCTCTGGCGGGCGTGAGCAGGGCCGATTTCGCCTGCTCGAGTCGAGCGGTTACATCCCTACGTTGTCTTGCAAGACATCGCTTGTTTATCAAGTCAAAATTTATTAATTTTTTTTGCTTGTCTTGCAAAACGCTCTCAGACCAAGTTACTTGCAATCCAAGGTATTACTGTATATATATTTGTTCACTGCAGTTTGGAAAACAGAACTTTTGGAAAACTTTAACTCGCTTGTATTCCATACATTGGGAACCTGCCCGGCTTGCCGCTATATCTGTTGTGGAACCTAGCTTAGTTTGTCTACGGCTGAGTGATGGGCAATATAACAGCAGGGATTAGAGCAATCCCTTCCATGAAAAAGCAATACAGAGATATATTTTAAAGGACTTTGTTTAATTTTTCATTGTGCCTTGTGAAATCAGAGTTGTCCTTGGATGTTGCAATAAAGTTACGGAGAAGAAAGGAGACCAGAGACAAAGGAGGGCTTGTCTAGCTTAGAGGCCCAATAAGCACAGTGGGATGAGAAGCTTGGAATGAAGGCTGTCAGCAGCATAAGGCTGCCGTTACTTTTACTTTGAGCAAACGGTCTATAGTCGTGAGCTGAATCGGAGAGACAGCTAAGTGCAGCCCATGGGGCATTTTACCATTTTGTGCATACCTAAAGAAGTAGCTTTCCACCTGGGAGAAAATGTAACTAAAAGCCTGGGAACAGCGGCAGCTCTACAGGGACATGGGAACAAACAGGGTGTGGGATTCCGTACATTCTGGGCTGTGCAAGTTTTCAGGGAAACGCTGCAGAAATCTCACCTGCTTTGGTAGTTGTAGCTGCAGCTGCTTACAAGTGGTACTCTGCAAATAAAAGGAAGGCAGGGAGGATGGCATGACTTTTGGAAGTAGATGCATGCCGTCCCCACTCCCCTAGGGCCACCTAAGCATGGGACAACAGGCATCCTACTTACTCTTCTTATAGTTTTACTAACTTTTTAAATCTGTGGGAAGTATCAAATTGTTGTATTCTCACACTTTACCAGGGCCAGGAGATCCCAGGAGGCCTGGGCCCAGGCTACTGCCCCATTACCATAAGCAAAAAATAAAAAATAAATTAAAAATGAGTCTAGCATATCGGTCATACTTCAGGTTATTTATGGAACTTATTTCTTAGTATCTGTGTACCCATTTCCCAGATCTTGTGATGTTTGCTGGATTCAATCAGAAGCAGTGTTAGAGCAGAACAAAAACTTTCTGAACAGGGAGTTGGTGGCCTGAAGAGAGAGCATGTGCTTGCACAGTCAAATTAGAACTTAGTTTGAGCCTGTAATGTTTGCATCATGTCATGCTTGTGATGTTGCGCATAGGGGTCACTGTGGACATCGTATAGCATAGATATCCTGGCCATTAATTGTTTCTCTGCAGTGGGTGATGTTTCCTTACCTCCAGATTTGCTTAGAGTTCAGCCCACAACTGCTTTACACAGCCAGGAGAGATTCGTGTTGGCCACATGAAGCTGCCATTTGACAGACAGGGATCTGGAAGGCTTGCATGTCATCCCTGACTGTCGTAAATCCGTCCAGTTCCAAGATAAGCCATAGTCGTTATCACAGCCGGAGGGTCGAAGCCCAAAATATATCAGTCCAAAACAGAGCAAATGTAAACCAGTTTGGGATCAGGCAAAGTCGTGGTCAAGGTCGTTCCAAGGATCAAAGGTCTGAGGCAGGAACGGTGCAGGGCTGTTTGGCGCCCTAGGCCAAATTATATTTAGCGCCCCCCTCTCGTGCCATGGGGGGGCTCCGGAGCAAAGCAGCCCTGCTCTGCAACCCCCCCCGCGCCGCCGCCACCAACCACCTACCTTCCCCCCGCCCCCGCTGCTGGCTGCTGCTGCTGCCGCTGCTGCTGCCGCCTCCTCCTCCGACGCGACGGGACCCCCGTGCTTTTTTTTTTTTGCCGGGGAAACCAGGGCAACAGGGCTGTTTAAGCCCTGTTGCCCTGGTTCTTCCCGCCAAAACAACGCCGGCGGGGCTCCGGAAACGACGGGAAGGTAGGTAGGTGGCGGGAGGGCGCGCGGGGGCGCGCGCGAGGGGGGGGAGGTGCAGTGGCGGCGGTGGCCGGCAGGCGGGCGGGGAGGCGCGGCGGAGGCGGCAGGCGGGGCAGGAGCGCGCCGGAGGCGAGGAAGGGGCGCAGAAACGCTGCGCCCTCTTCCGCCACGCGCCCTAGGCAGCCGCCTGGGTCTGCCTAGCGGTAGCGCTGGCCCTGGTCTGAGGTCGGGAATGTCAGGAGCGTCTGGCTGTAGCTGAAGTAACAAACAATTGCTTCCAGCAACTGAGTGTGTTTGGGACCTGCCTTTTGAGCAGGCGCTGATTGGTAAGGCTGCCCAGCTGGGTCAGTCTGCACGTAGCCTGGCCCCACCCCAAACACACTCCGGCATGGCTAGTCTCTGTCTGACCTACTGGAGGCACAACTCTGACCATCCATTGGGGTTGGGAGGAGAACACAGGGCCCAAATTCAGATTTGCTTGGAAATGAGCTAAGCCATTTCCTGATTTTGGGTTGTGTTGGGCTGGGGGGTGGTGGCTCAGGTATAGCAGGGGTGTTGAACCTCAGGCCTGAGGGCTAAATATGGCCTACTTGGCCTCCCAACCAGGCCCTCTGTGATTCCCCAGACAGCCACATCCCCTTCCCCTGGCATTCATCAACTGCTTTGGTGGTTTCCACGCCTTTGTGCAGTTTCCCCCCATTCTTAAAAGTTGAAATTTCTCTCCTAAGGCTCAGTTACTGAAAGTGGGAGCTTTAAGCCAAAATAGGCTGTATTTTTGGCCCCACCCCTTTGGCCTTTAGCCCCACCCACCACAGGAATCTGACGAGAGCTTCTCTCCCTTGAGAGCTTCCTTGAAATGGAATTTGGCTCTTGGGCTGGAGGAGGTTTGACAACCTTGTTTTGCAGCAATCGGATGCAAGCCACGGGTTGCTCTCCTGCCTTTCTTCCGGTTCAGCTTTGACACCCAATCGCTTCTGATCAAACATGCTCTCAACTGTGACCCATAGCTTCCAGGCTCTGCTTCACCGTTGCATTTGTTTCTTCTCCTCCAAACCCATTGCTGTGATGTTCTGACTTCATGAGTTCTATTGTTTTCTCCCTCTTGACTCACTCGACAGCTCACCAAGGAAACACTGTCTCACTTCTCACACCAGTGTTAAGTACTTCTCTAAGTGGTGAGACATCCAAGGGCAGCACTACAGAGTTCCTTTGAATGAGGGCACACTAGAGATGTAGGGAGCCTTTGTAAAATCTGTTTTACTTAGAAACATACAAACAGAAACTCTTGGAAGCAAAGAGACTCTTTAAGCAAGCAGAGAAACTGTTGATCCTATATATCTTCCAGAGGGATGGCCAGGGTAATCTGTGGCAAAAAGCAAAACCAAGCAAAGAGTCTTGTGGCACCAGGAAGACCAACACATTTATTAAGGCATAAGCTTCATGGACCTATGCCAGTGATGGCGAACCTTTTTGAGCCCGCGTGCCCAAACTGCAACACAAAACCAACTTATTTATTTCAAAGTGCCAACACTGCAATTAAACCTGAATACCGAGGTTTACTTTTAGAAAAATAACTCATACAGTTGTCCAAACTAATTAACATATTTTGTCTTTAAAGAAAAACACAATAACAGAGCTTTCAATGATACAAACAGTTTTTTGTTGAAAAAAAATCAACTCAAAAAATTATTATAGTACTACATTGTACACATAGCCTGAAGGGAATTTATACAAACTTTTAAAATAATTAGGCACATGTATTTTTGGATAAGGGATTCTCAACTTGTAATATGATTATATGCCAGACTGAAATTATATGGGGCAAGCTTTACCCCGGGTCCTTTCCCTGCTTCTACAGGTGTCAGATTAGTACAAGTAAAAGTCAACCTGTACTAGGATGAGCAAGATAAACAAGAAAACTAAACGTGCTTAACACATTTTAAACACTTTATGTCTTGGGCTGCAAACACTGCATTAGGTAAAAGTTTGCATTGGGCATGCTTTTGCACAATTAATGTGATTTTTGCTATTGCATGCATGCTGATAATTTGTCAAACCTTGGCTCATACTCCGTTAGTTTGAGAGCAACACATGCAGAACTCGGGTCAACTGTTAGGGCTTTACATCCAAGCCATGCTCTGTGCATCATTCTTCAAAATCTTTTAAATGTGATAACAATGTAGAAAAGAATTCTGTAACAGGAATTCTAGAATAAAATCATTCTGTTCCACACTGTGAGAAAGAACAAAATCATTAGTGTTTTGCAGAAGGGGGCGGTCTTTTCGTGATCTGGTGACCAATGGCTCGAGTGCCCACAGAGAGGTCCCTGCAGTGCCAGCTGCCATAGGTTCGCCATCACTGACCTATGCCATGCCATGATAATTTCGTTAGTCTTTAAGATGCCATGAGAACCTTTGTTATTTTTGATCCTATAGTACATCAGATCCTCAAAACTAGAGCATGGATCCCTGCATCCTTCTGTGCTGTTTCCAGTCCAGCTAACTCAGGGCACACCTGAGTTTCTGCCTCTGCCTCTGATTCCAAATTCAAACTGCTTTCTTTCTTATGCCCCCTCCCCCTGTACAGCATCATTCTCAGACCCCACATTTGCAAACACATTGCCCATTCAGGAAAACATCTCCTGATCTTCCTTTGAACTATTAGCAAGTGATCAGATTAACAAAGGATGGTCGCCCAGAAGCCATAACAGTATTTTTCACAGATGCTGATTAAATAATAAATAAATAAAAAGGTCAAAAAAAATATATCTTCCTGCTACAATCGAAAAACCTGTGCCTCTTTTAAAATATTTAAAAAGGTCATTGTCAACATTTCATCATGTGCGTCAGAGCCTTCCACTATAGCATTAAGCAGATTTTACTTCTGTGTTTCTATGTATGAAGCTTCAACTTTGATGAAACCAGGATGCTGTACCGAGAGCAATCATGAAATAGTTGCTTGCTTCCCTACAATATTAGTATTACCGCACAATTCATTAAAATATCCATATGTACTGTATACAAGAAAATCCTTTTCTATTTATTGGTAAATCATTGCTACTCTTAACACTTTTTAATCTAGGTTTTCATCAATCTAATGTCCTATCCTTCACATATCAGAAAGTAATGTTTTTCATTAAAGGACACACCTGTGACTAAAATACTGATGCTGGTGGATGTGGCATGGGGAAGGCTCAGAAATGGGGTGTGAGGGCTATATGATAAGAGAATATTTAGCACACAAGAGCTGCCATTTTACTCAAATATTGTGCCTCTAACACTGCCCCTGGGAAGTTCACAAAGAAGATGTGAAGCTGATGGCCATTCCTTTGTTTGTCTCACCACTTGGAAAATGAAGGTATACTGCCTCTGAAGAGGGAGGTTCCATCCAGCACCATGTGCATAGAAAATCATGTTGCAGTGAAAGAACTGGTTCACATCACATGTGCATCCCCCCCCCTGCAGTTCCATGGACCCTTTGCTTCCCTGTATAGTTTAGCGTACAGCGTGGTTCCCTGGCAATATATTTAAAGTTACATTATTGCACAGGATCAGACCATACAACAAAGTTTTTTTAAAAAAAGAGAAGAAGATAGACGATAAACCCAACCAAAGCCTATTTAAACCAGTCCCCTAAGTTGCTGTTTTTTGTTATTGGCATCCTGAAATTTACTTTATGTTACTTCCACGAAGGAAAGCTTTTCACCAGAAAAACAAGCTGTATTGAATTATCTGTTAAAAATCTCTGCAAGATTACACAGATGTGTAAAGATTTTCTCAAAGACAAAAACTAAGTGCCCCGCTACCAGAAGCTCCCTAAATTGTATCAAAACTCAGTTTATATTCCCACAGATGTCTAACAAGCTGCGTATATGGTCTTGGATTATAGACTGGGAAAAATCAATAGCCCGCTGTCTCAAAGGCACCAATATAGATTATGAATCACAGCCAGGAAGTTGTCAGTGATCTCAGCTGCCAACAGTGCTTCAGTAAAGATATTTGCTACTTCATATTCTTTTAATGTGGAGCTTTTATATATGAAGCAGAACAGGTCAGTCCCTCCCCTCCCCCCCCCAAAAAAAGTATAAGGGAATTTTAAGCAGCAGATAACAAAAAAGCAAGCCATCTCCAGTCCATTTAAAAACAAAAAAACAAAAAAACCCCTCCCTTTTCACCAGCAGAAACTCCAAACAGCTTTTCTGTGGTTATTGAGTACACATTACTTATACTTAGCAAGGCTGATCAATGTGAAATTGAGTTATATCACTCCTATGTCAGTAGCAAGGAATCAAAAGGTTATGAGATGCCAGAAAAGGAAGCAATGACAAGATTGTTTTTCCGTTGTTGTTATAAAAAAACACACACCACGGTTCTATTTTGGCAAGGTGCCATGAGCTTGGCATGCTTAATGCAGCATCGAAGGGGTGCGATTTTTTTTTTTTAATTTTATTTTGCTTTGCTTGCTGTAATGACTGTACTTACAAGGGCACAAGGGGTCCTGTGCCAGCCCAATTCAAGTAAATGGGAGGTGTTCAACAGCCCCGAGGCGTTGCTGCTTGATTAATTTGGTGCAGGAGAGATGTCCAGCCAACAGTTCACAAAGTGGTATATGGAAATGTTATGCTATTACTATATTATAGGCTATAGTTGTGGCCCTCTCTCAAGAGTGAGTTGGACGAATTGCATTCTACCATTAAAACCAGAAATTAGGGGACAGTAGGTTCTATGGCTTATACTTGGAAAATGGCTAAGAGGATTAATCTGAAACTTAGCAGTGTAGGAGAGGTTGGTTTGAGGCTGGTCCGTGCTGATTTTGAGGTAGAAAGGGTAAGGAATGGCTTAGATGTTTGACATTTATTGTCTGTTTTCTTTCTCATAGATTTGGCTGGGGTTAAACTTTATGAGCTGATTTTTCCATTTGTACAGCCCCCTTTGGGAAATTGTTTGTTGTGTCAGGGTCAGGCAGAGGTCTTTGCTTTGTAACTGAGATCCTTTTTACCTAGAAATGATGGACCTGGATTGGACCTGGGACTTCATAGATGCTGAACATGTGTTCAACCACTGAGCTGTTAAGAACATAAGAAGAGCCCTGCAGGATCAGACCAAAGGCCGATCTAGTCCAGCATTCTTTTCCCACAGTGGCCAACCAGATGCCTATGGGATGCCCACAAGCAGGACATGAGCATAACAGCACCCTCCTGCTTGTGTTCCCAAGCAACCAGTACTATATTGGAGGTAATATATAGCCATTATATCGTATATAACCGTCATGACTAGTAGCATTATCCACCCCTAGTCTAATCCCCCTTTAAAGACATCTATAGCCCTATTCAGGCATTCCTAAACTGGGGAGACTAAACACACAATGAGAGGGACCACACTAGCCCCGCCCAGCCTTGTATTCTCTTTCATCACCTTCTATCCATTGTGGGTGACTTTCTGAAGAGGAGAGCCTCCTGTATCCATGGAAGCTATCAATACGTTCCAGAATGCTGGAAAATCAGCATTCAAAATTGTGCAGAGAGCCCCACCCCCCCCCAGATACAGGGAGCTCTCCTCTTCTGGAAGTCATCCTCAATGGGCAGAGGACCATGAAAGTGACAGTGGAGCAGAGCAGGGCGGGGCTAGCGCTCTCCCTCCACTTGCAGGCTTAATCTCCCCAGTTTAGGAATGCCTGAATAGGGCTTAAGTTGGCAGCCAGTACTACATCTTGTGGTAGCGAATTACATAATTGAAGAACTACTTCCTTTTGTCTGTCCTCGATTTCTCAACATCTAGCTTCATGGGATGACCTTCGGTTCTAGTATTATGAGAGAGGGAGAAAAATGTCTCCCAATCTACACCGTGCATAATTGTATATACCACTTTCATGTCCCCCGTACTTGCCTTTTTTTTTTTTCTGAACTAAAAAGTCCTAAATATTGTAGCCTTTCCTCATGGGGGAGTTACCCCAACCCTTGATCATTTTGATTTCCCTTTTACTACACTTTTTCAGCTCTACAATGCCTTTTTTGAGGTGTGGTGACTGGAACTATACACAGTTTTCCAAGAGTGGGGGGTGGGGTGGGGCTTTAATCCTTTGCCCTGCTGTGGTCCTGATTCATATTGGGCGCCCTGCACCCCTTCTTTGCATTGGGAAAAAAAGCTCCCATTTGCTCCAATTGCAGCTCCCTCACCCCAATCAAAATAGCAGGTTTGCCCCTGCTGTTGCAGGTCCAGACCTCAGCAGGGAAGCAAATGTTTAAAGCCCCCTTACCCTCCCATACCAGGGTTCCAATCTGGATTGGGGGCCCTGCACCTGCAATTTAGTTTTGAACAGCCATTCACACAATTGCTAAATGCGTGAGTGGCATCATGTCTATTTTGGCCCTTCCTTCTGAGTAAACATACATAGGATTGTACCGCTTGGTGATTAAAATGAGAATGGACATACGAGAATGCAAAACACCCTCTTATCTAAGCATGACATGGCGAACAGAACAAAAATGCAGATATTGCAAAAACATAATCAACCCATATAATTTTAGCCTGAATTTATTATAATGGTCTGATTCCTTTGTTCAGTTTCAGAGAAATGACTGAGTACATTTCCCAAATGAGAACTGAACAGAGAACTTAAAACATTTTCAGAATGTGTCTGAAACTTAAAAAAAAAAATAGTGCAAGAATGAGAATACATTTCTGCACTGGTATGCCATTTACAGTATGCTACCGTGGGTCACATGGACATTGGTAGTGTAGAATTCTGGCACACTCTAATGAATTCCTAACTTCCCACAAGTTTTAAAAAAGGGCAGGGGAACAGAGAAATGTCTGAAGACAATTTTTCTTGTTGGGGTGGAATTTTGGTTGGAGGTAGACCATGATCATCTGATGCTATCCTGTTTTTATACATTTCTCATTTTTATAATTGTTTCATGATGTTTTGAACTTGCTTTACATGGCTTTATGTTGTTTTGTTTACTACTGTGAGGTTATAAGGGAAAGTGTTAAAAATATAGGCTAGAATACAGAGAACTCTGTGTCACTAATTTGGCATGTCCAAGGCAGCTTTGGACTTATTGAAGAACATTTTCCAGTGCCACATGGGGTGTGTGTGTGTGTGTGTGTGTGTGTGTGTGCGCGCGCTGCCCTTTAACAAACAAGCTTTTTAAATAAATAAATTAACTGGACATGTTCAAGCTTTTGAACATGCCTAAAAGAGTTATTTGCATCCCAGCCATAGTAACCCACTAAAGACACAATCCTATGCATGTTTAGACAGAAAAAAAACATACCACTCCCAGCATGCCCTAAGGACTACAATCCTATACATGCTTACAAGAAAATAAGGCCTGGAACATGGGGAAACGTACTTCTGAGGAAACATAGATAGGATTGCTCTGTAAAATACCTAGATCTTTTGCATATGCGCTGTACTACTGCTGCCGAGCCAGCTCTCACCCATCCTGTTCTTGTGCCTTTGATTCTTTATACCTAAATGCAGGAATTCTCATTTATCTAAGCTGAATTTCATCTTGTGGGTTTTGACTCCTCATTCCAGCCTGTCAAGATGGCTTTGAATCTTGTTTCTGTCTTCCATGGTGTTAGGTGCTCCTTCCAGATTCATGTCATCTGCAAATTTGATAAGCACCCCCTTTACTCCTTTGTCCAAGTCATTTGGTTTGTGTGGGAAATTCCTCTTTAAATCATCTTCCGGCTCCCTATTATTTCTATACAAATGTAGTTTAAATCCTAAATGTAGTATAAATCCATTTGGGATACCTTCTTAATCTTCACAGCTAGTAGACTATTGAATGCTGAACCCAACCATGATAATTAAACCCAAGATTAATCTCAAATTTGGGGTTTTTAAAATTTCAGTAGCAAGTCTAACATTGTCCTGGCCTAGCACACCAGATATTACATAATCCTGGATGAAGTGGAGAACTTTTATTTGGGGGGGAAATGTTATTTTCAATGCACTAATATTTTAGATGCCCCTGTGGAGAGCTAGCAGGGGGGAAAGTATAAAATATACAGCTTTGCTTATCAAAAAATATATTAATTAACCATGCATGACATGATACAGTGATGGAGGACCCAGAAAAAAAAAAGAATGATTTAATTTTTAAAAAAGCATTTTTTCAAATGCTACAATCTAATAGTAGAGCTCTGAAATAACTGAAATGGTAGAAAGATAGTGTAAAAAAATAATAATCAGGAAAGAAACTTGACTTAAGAACTCTTTTTGTGTGTGCCATTTTTTTAGGACCATGAAGCATAGAGTCTCTAGTAATTATGCTAGTCTTGCTCTGTCTCGACATGGTAATTATAAGGTATTCCAAATCAGGAATACCAATGGCCCATCACCACCAGCTATGCTCAGTGCGCATGGGGGCACTAATGGTTATGCAGTTCAGCTGAATTGCTTTCCCAATGAGCTGACAGTCCAGGTGCCTGAAACTTCTCTCCCTTGACTGTCAGTTCACTTCAGAATTACCCTCTAGAGCAGGCCGTGCAACAACAGCTCTTCTGCCAAGTTTATAACAGCTAATACAGAAGAAACTCTGCAGCCTAGAGAAATTGCAATCTGTTCATATGTAATGGGGGGGGGGAGAGAGAGAAGTGCTGGGATGTCTTCACATGATTAAGAACCCCCCGCACCCTGCATGTGAATCATTGTCTCTACCTGTCTAATAATCGATCTATTCCCATGACATCCAAACTGGGATTTCTTCAAATTTTGAGGTACGGAAAAGGTGGAAATGACAGTAAAAGACACTCCACACATGACATTAGAGCAATTTGCCTGGCCATGTTTTGAAAAGCAATTATATCTCATTGGTTATAGCATATAATTAGGGTGAGCAGATGCAAAGAGAGGCTTCTGTACCTTTAATGGCTGCGTGAAACAGGGGACAGGTAACATTTCGCCTACCTTCATGACAAGCTACACTTGGCTAAATCCCCACTTCTACACAACCATTAAAGATACAGCAGCCACTTCACACACCTCCCAGCACCAACTACCTCCTGGTATATAATATAATCTCTGCAAGTTCTGCTTAAAATTGGAATTCTCACACCAGAATGGTTCTCTCCTATTCTTTTCAGGATGTATTTCTTTATCTCCATTATAACTTCAACTCCATAACTTTCTTCACAGGTGCTCTCTGTTGCTAGACAGAGAATTCCCTTGATGTTTGCAGATATATTTTATATGGCATCTCCACAAATTAATGAATGCCATTTCTTTTATTAATCTTCTTCCCTAGCAGGAATTCTCACGGCAGTGTCTTTACTAGAGATGGAATCATAAATCTTCTCTAAACAGTTTTAAAAATAGAAGACATAGAAAGATGCAAACAAATTATAAGAGCCACCTCCTCCTTGACAGAATTTCCAGCTCACTTAAAATTCAGATGTGTATCTAAAAAATCTACTGCTATCTATATACCAAAGATGGAATGAAGGAAAACATGTTATACATGCTATACAAAAATACACTTCCATTTCAAAGTATCCCACAAATTAATTAATGACTCTTTTAGTAGAAACACAGTTACAACATTTCCAAAGATTTTAGCCATGGTAGAATATGCCAAAGCTATGCCAAATAAGCATCAGTAGTCATGTCTTAGGAACAATGTCATGCTTTTACAAGCACTGGACCATTGTGGCCGGCATTCACTGGGTGTATTCCACTAAAGCAGTGTTCTCCAATCTTGGGTCCCCAGATGTTTTTGGCCTACAACTCCCAGCATGCCCCAGCTGCACTAGAACACTGTACTAGAGACTACCAAAACTGCAAGAAAAATGAAGGACTTAACAATATGCTGTGTGAAAGGGTAACTGAAAGAAAATGCCCTTTTCAGTTGTAAGCTGACACATAGCAAGAGTTACTGGCACTGGCAGGAAATAAACTTCAGCAGCCGAGCAATTCAGACCACTGCCAAAAGCTGGCTGAGGAGAAGCTGGATACCATGGTGGGGCAGCAGTTCTGCCCTGGACCCTGAGCTCTCCCCGTGTGCCCTCAGAAATCTCATTGGGCACAGAAGTACTGCTGGCAGTGCTCTCCTCATTCCCCTGAAATGCCCAAGGATCGGACCCATGAACTATGCCAGCATGAAGCTGGAATAGTTATTTCCCCTCCCATTAGTGCCCATGGTAGGGGATTTTTTTTAAAAAAAATGCGGGGGGGGGAAAGAAAGACACTGCTCAAACTTAGGATCCTAATTTAGGATTTCTCTGTTAAGTGTATTCCTCAGATCCTGCTAATCCTACTTAAATTATTTTAATTTCCCTCCAAATTTAGGAGATGCTTCTTCTCAACAGAGCCCACACAGTGCCATTATCAGCCAGTGGGAAAACTGAAGGGGAAAATGGGAAATGGCACCGAATCCTACAGAGCGCATTGAACAACTAGGACTGTGCTCATCATGTAGCCCTTAAAAAGAAGAAGCTGAAATCATGCCAATAAGCTGTTTAGTTAGTGAGCAAGGTGCAAGTTATGTGTGAGGGAGCTGGGGAAACGAAATCCGTCCCTGTCTTCCTCTCTGAAACAGCTGATTGGCAGGATTCCAGATTTTAAAGAGTTATGCCTGCTGAGAAATAGGGATGAATGAATGTCAATTTTGATTTATCTCAGTTTTTCATTTTTCCAATCTTAAGTTTGTACTGAACTTTTGAAAAAATGTTTTTGATGTTCACGCAAACATTTGTACACATTTTGGGGTGCATTTCTCCTAATACACAGATTTGGTACGCAGTTTTGCCTAGCATACACACTTTTTGCAAGCAATTTCCCTAACATTTTTGTGTGCACTTTCCCCTAATATACACAGTTCCATATACATTTTTTGATTGGAGAACACCATTACAAACTTGACCAGAGAAGTCAACATTTTGAAAGATAACTGAGTTTTGGTTCACATATTAGTTCAAAAGAGTGAAATCAGGAAAGTGCACCTTAAAATGAACCATGTGAAACCACCAAGACATTCTCTTGGTGGTTTCCCATGGATCTATGGCTCGACTGGAGTCCACCAGGAGAAGAGCCTTCAGTGTGGTGGCTCCATTTCTATGGAACTCCCTGCCTCTGGTCAAGCAGGCACCAACACTGTGTTGTTTTCGGTGCCTGCTGAAGACATATTTGTTCCAGGAAGCCTTTCTTGCTGGTCAGCCATGGTTTTAAATGTTACCCTGTTTATAATGTATCATTTTAATTCTTTTTATCTGTTTTATCTTTTTGTTGTTCACCACTCCGGAATCTGCCTAGGTATGGAACAGTATACAAATACTGTAAATAAAAATAAAATAAATAAAATGCGCGCTAAACAAATTTCTCCAACAAACTATAATTATATTTTAATTTTTATTTTCTTTTTTAAAGAGCTACACAAGTGAAATCCAGACTGTTGATTCTAGTTGGAGAACAGCATGTGTAGCACACAATTCCCTTTCCAGGTAGGACCCTGCACACAGAAACTTGGTTCTATGTGTTTATAGACATTATGGCCGGATGTCTGGCCAGATGGGCGATTCATAAATATAATAAATAAATAGCCTTTAGCTAGATTGCAGTGATGCAAAACTACAGGGCCTAGGTGACATGAAAGGAGCTGGTATTTCAGGGACATCAGTGGCCATTTGTAAGAAGCCATTGCTTGACAGAGAGAACATTAATCTTCTGATTTTCTTTTACAGGACAAATAGTTAGGCAGAAAGTAAGATATGCAAACACACACACTCTTTTGAATATACATAAATTTTCCTTGCTATTCGATAGTGTTTCCTTAGATACAAAATGCCAGTGTCAAGGGTTATGATGTCCTTAAATGGAAACTTGCCAATTTTCATCCATTGTTTTCAACAGGTAAAATGACACTTTTTAGGTTTGTGTGTGCAGGGAATCCTGGTACTGGAAGAAAAAAAAAAGGCATTTCCCCTGCCTGGGGGGGGGGGGACGTTCTTATTAATGCACCACCACCATTCAAGTTTTGTTTTAGAGATGAAAACTGAGAAGAGAGTTGCTGAGCATAGATTTCCTTCATTTGAAGATTAGATAAACCCCGATGCCACAAAAATAATGAAAAAGACTGAAGGAACCCACTAGAATGCATTTAACTTAGATCCGTATACAGCACGCAATACATGCGGATATTTTAATGATTTCCTCTAAAATATAAATAAACTGGGCTACCAAGTCTAATCACCACCCACTCAGAAAATCTCTCTTTTATCAGAGGATGCATTTCTAAAGTATACATTGCATACATTACCATTTAAAGCACCCCCTTATTCGTTATGTAGTGCACTTGTGGATAGATGGACTCACTCTTCCATAACTTGAGGACCCATAAAATGTGGAACTCATTAAGGAAACCTTTGACGAATAAAGAACACTACCTAGGAGGTTAAATTATGTCATGCACTGACATACTGAAATGTTACCAGCCTGCTGATCTTGAGCTAGAAAATAACTGAAAAGGAAAAGGGGAGGGGGAGCAATGTATCATTTAAATTGTTGCTGAATTGGTCCAATTTCATGTTTATATTTTTTTCCTTTGAAAAAAATGACTTCGGTTTGCAAGTATTATCCTTTTAATGTGAAATAATCGTGCTTTCATTAGCATTGTTTACACACTGGCATCCTGATCTTAGTATTTGTTGTCCTTGAAAATCAGTGCCTATGACGGAGCACACATAAAAGAAAAATCTAGATTGTAGCCATATTAATGCCAATTTCTGCATGGTTTCTCATTACTATGGAGTGTTGGGATGGCAGGCACTCTCTCTTCAAATCAGGAGCTTGGCATTTCCACGGGTAACCAATGGGGCTGAATTGTACCATCCTTCAAATTAGTTGTGCATCTGCTATGTACTAAAACCAAAAGCACCCCCCCAAGCAATATCCTTTAAATATTTCATGTTAAAAGAAGTCTAAATTCCAAACTGTTCAATGAGACTAAAAAGTGAAGAAAGAAACTAGTGACCTAGGCACCATGACAATTACATGGGAACATAGCAAAATGCATTTACCAATGCGTATTTTGAGAGAAAATGTATTTCAAGACATATTTAAATGCACATTTTCATGCAGATTTTTAAAGAGTGATTTGTCCATCCATAGCAGCCATTTCTGTAGAGCTTTAATTTAGGCAGCTGATAAAAAATATTCATATCCTTACCTCATCAACTGTCTTCAAGTTACTCAACATGGATTACTTGCTAGTTATTTGGCCACAAATTGTGCAGTTCTTCTCACTGTCCTTTATCATTGATGGTTCCAAATATGTTAACGTAGGCAACTGCTGGTCATATTAATGGTTAGATATCTTTGAGACCAGAAATATTGGTATTTTATTTGATAATTCAAGATAATTGATAATTTAATTTGATAATTTGTGAACTCTCTTTATTTTATTCTACAAGCAAGCCAGTTAGAAAATGACTGCTCCCCTGACTTTGTGTGTGTGTGTGTGTGTGTGTGTGCTGTGCTCCCCATGCTTATCATACACTTGGCTGTACTCGCCATGCCAAAATGAGCAAAGGTATTTCCATGTCTGTCAAATATCCAACAGCCTATGTGAAAAGACTTGATAGTCACAATTCGCTTCATAAGAAGGGGATGCTTCCATCAAACATGGTCACTGCGACCATGGCGGGCATCTAATATAAGAGGCCAAAATGTAACTTGCTCTCAACTAGCCAGGATTCCCTCAGTGGTAAACTACTGCAATCAGATTTGGTAGATACTGTAAGTTACATGAAAAGCTACTCCAAGTACATCAGTGGGTCGGTCCTGCTTATGAAGGCTTTGACATGACTTTGGTCAAGATCTGAATAAAAATGTCTTGCGGACAATCCTGATCTTAGATTTGAAGTGTCAAATCTGATCAAAAAGCCAACAGATATTTTCAGGGGAGGCTGGTGACTCCTGGGTCAGTGAGGCTCCTGATCCATTGCATCTTTTTGTTTGCACTTTGAAGGAGCTATCCATGGTGCTGTACTCCATCCCCACAATAGGTCCACCACCATGGAACACCATGGATAGCTCCTATAAAGCTCAAACAAAGAGATGCAATGGATAAGGAGCCACACTGGCACAGGAGTCACCTGCCTCCATTGGATATTTTCATTCATAGAGGTTTCAGATAGATCATAGAGTTGGAAGGAGCCTACAAGGTTATCGAGTCCAACCCCCTGCTCAATGCAGGAAACTAGAGGAGGGGTCTCCCATCCAAGTAATAACCAGGCCTGACCCTGCTTAGCTTTCCACACTCAGACAAGCTGAGCCAGCGTGAGCCACAGGCCTGAATTCCCTAGCCACTCTGCCTACAACTTCCCTAATGATCATTGCATCCCCCCCCCAGCCTTGCCAGCATTACATATCCCCCACTACCATCTTTGTGATCTGTGACCATTTCAAAGACACCTTCCCCAAATGGTTGCAGTGCCCACAAGTAGAGTGATCCCCAGACGGGCCCTGTCCTCCCCACTCCACCCTCACGCACATTCAGGCAGTGAATCCAGCCAGACTCCCCTCCATCAACCCTCCCAGTTCCTTGGTCAAGTCAAATGAGCTCTGGTAACTCATATAACTTGACTGAGCGTAGGGGTTGGGTTGGATAGGTGTACAGAAATGGTCCATTTCCTTGACTGCCCTCATGCATGCAATGAAGGGGGAAAGGGAAATTGGGACTCTGTTGAGGCCTATGGGCATCCATCCATGTGCAGGTCTCACAGCCACATGGAAGGAATAAGTTCCTTCATCTAACTTGAACTCAGGTTGGTGAAAATCATTATTTGCTTTCTTCATCTTGTTTGAAGAAGAGTCCCAGAGAAGCAGTGGAAGGAATCTTGGCCTTAGCATGCCCCAGACCTACTGCCATTGCCATTTTAAAACTGCATTTCCACGTTTTCCTATTTCTACCACCATTCAAACTCAACTTCATACACATGCATAAAGTAAAGAAAATGGAGATTCAGTTAAGATGGTTGTATCAGTAGCTGTGACAGAACAAGGCCCAAGAAGCTCCCAAATGTCAGCTGAGCATGTTGTGATCCCAATGAATAGAAGCAGGGGCAAGGATCAAGGCTGAGATTAAGGGCTTGGAGGGGATCACACGTGGGAACATGGATCAACAAATGCTTCTCAACCAGCCTCCATCTTTATTATGTGGAATGATAAAGGGCATCTCTTTCTAGAACATTGATCTTCTATCTGCCCAGAGCCTTAGTTCTTCTTTGGAGGCCCTCCTCCAGGTGCCCCCACTGAATGAATTTTGGTGGCTGGCTACAAGAGAGACAACTTTCTTAGTTGTGGCACCCCACTTACGGAATGCCCCCCCGAAGGAGGTTTTCCCAGCACCCTCATTGTTATCTTTTATGCACCAGGTGAAGATGTTCCTCTTCTCCTAAGCATTTTAGATTTTACACTACCAATTTTACAGTTTAGATTTTACAGTAGCTGCTCTTCTACATTGTATATTGTAATTTTATCTCCTGTGCTGATTATTGTTATTAGTGGTTGTTATATTTATCGTGTATGAAGTTTTTATTCTTTTAGTATCTTGCAATCTGCCCAGAGAATTTTTGTTACTGGGTAGACTAAGGATATAATAAATCAATCAATCTTGGGGAGGACCCACAGGTCAATGGTTAGAGCACATATTTTGCATGCAGAATAAGGTCCCAGGTTCAATGCCCAGGATCTCCAGTTGAAAAGGATTGGCAGGAAAAGGCCTCTGCCTGAGACCTTGGAGAGCTTCTGCGTGCCAGTCTGAGTAGAGCAGGGGTTCTCAACCAGGGGGGAACTGGGGGGGGATTTTAGGGTTTCAGAGGGGGAATTGGGACCTCAGACTCAAACTGTTGGAATACTGATCTTTCTACAAATTACAATTCTACAGATTGTACATAATCTACAGAACATCACACCTTATTATATGGCACAGATTAAGTCAGACAATCTTGGAAAGGGGGTAATGACATTCTGACATATGGTGAAAGGGGTGCATGGGACAAAAAAGGTTGAGAACCACTGGAGTAGAGAATACTGGACTGAGAGGACAAACAAGCTGCCCGAATAAGCAGTGGAGACTGGTCACGTGGCTCCAGTGTCAGTGGGTGGTGCATCCACTCCGTGTTTTAGCCTGAACTTTTAAGGAGTTATCCATGATGCTGAACGCTATCCCCCAAAATGGGTTCAGCACCATGGATGGTTCATTTAAAGTTCAGACTGAAACCCAGAGTGGATACACTGCCCCACGGACATTGGAGCCATCAGCCACGGCTGCATTTAAGGCAGCTTGCCAGCTTCCTATTTTCAGATTATCTGCATATTGAGAAACAGCTTCACCAGTCCATTTACCACACTGAAGCTACTTATTTTGTGGGTGCATGCCAATATGACTCTGTGTGAGTCACCATGTGGAATTTGCAATGATAACACATAATATGGGAGGATCCAGTTGCTCAATGCTAGGGCACAACCTGCTTGCACAAGTTCCCAGGTTGAATCCCTGAAACCTCCAGTTAAAAAAATACCTCAAGTAGGAGGGCTGGAAAAGAGTCCCAGTCTGAGACATTGGAAAGGCTCTGCCAGTCAGAAAAGAAAATAGAAGATCAGATCAAGTAATATTCTAATTCAGTATAATTTCATTATTTTTAATGGAAATTGGCTGTGACTGTTGTTTTTTTTCTGGGCTATGACTGAAATGTTGAAAGTATACTGATACTAGTAGATGCTGGACAAAGATGCTGGACACACACACACCACACAAACACACACACACACACACACACACACACACGACCATGTTATGTAACTTCTTCAAAGTACAATCCTACACATGTCTACTCAGGAGTATGTCCCACTGAGTACAATGGGGCTTACTCCCAGGTAAGTGTACAGGATTTCACTTTCAGTGACTTAAGCTGCAATTCGGTATGCACTTACCTGAGAATATGTCTCGTTGAAATCAATAGGACTTGCTTCTCAACAGACCTGTATAGGATTGCACTGTTATGGTCTGACTCCATATAAGACAATTTCATATGCTCACTAGAAATCACTGGAGTAAAGTGGTATCCCTGGTAAATGCGACAGTCAGTGACACATGCAGTGACACATGCTGACATGCGCTTAGGATTGTGGCAGAATGTCAAGGGTTGTTTTTTTCCGGGGGGGGGGAGTGGGTTGATAAGAACTTACCAAAATTCATCAGACTTGAAATTTAAAAAATCTAATGTGGGAGGAAGCAAAACTGACAGATTTGTTCCTCCAGGCAGAAGGCTTTGAATGTTAATGTGGTGCTGAATTAGGGTTGCCACCTCTTCTTTCTGATAGGCTTTTCATCTTCAGGCAGGTACAACATAGTCCTCCCCACGCTGAGAATTGCTGTACCTATTGATTTGGCCAGTGGAAATGGGTGAGAATTTCATGTGCTTCGCTTTTTATAAGAGCTTAGCAAAATCCTCAAGGTTCTTCATAAACGGGATAGAAAGAACTTGAGATTTTTTTTAAAAAAAATCCAAATGTGGAAGAAACAGAACAGACAGATTTGCCCATCCCTTCATGCGCCTCACAGCTAGCATGCTTACAGAAACAATTTGTGCATGGAGCTACTGCATCCCACTATTTTCATTCATGTACAGGGGGAAAATACAATTACTACTTACAATTGAGGTATCTGGCCCTGTGCAAAGATGCAGATTGATTCTCTCTTACCTTTATAATGTCATTATTAGTCAGGTTACTTGATTATTGGATCATCACTGCTAGCTTCTATCTGTATTACTAAATTCCCTATGTAATCATAGATAAATACTGGCTTAATAGACCCAAACGAGTCATGCCAATTCTCCGGCACAATGCTGCAGCAACTGCCGTCACCACTATGTCCCACATCTTGTTATCATAAAAATTGTTATTGATTTATTGACCATTCTCATAGCCAATGGACAGGCTCCCTGGGCATTGAAATACAAATTGAATACTCACAGTTACACAAAAGCAGGGAAGAATATAAAATAAAAATCCACCTTAGGATCACTCTATCAGTTTGGGTATCCCCCATTTCCCGGCTTCCACCATGTGATTAACGTGTTCCAATCGGTAACTTATTTCAATATACTTTTGTAAGTTTCTTATATCCCAAATTTCATTGTATTACAAATTACAAATGCATCTTTGTGTCCTATATAGAATTAGCATACTTTTAAAATTTCACTCCCAAGTCCCGAAGAAAAATTAATTTCCATTAAGAACAGTGGGACAATACTGAATCAGACAGACCTTTGGTCCACCTGTTACACAATGATCAACTCTGACTGGCAATTGCTTTTTAAGTAGCATTAGGTGAGAATTTTGTTTCAGTTCGGTTTTGATAAGAATTTAACAAAATTCACAAAGTTCTTCATATTTGGAACAAAACAAACATGAGATTTAAACAAATTGAATGTGGGGAAAATCAAAACTGACAGATTTGTTCATCCAGGCCCAGGGCTTTGAGTGCTTTGCTCTTAAACGTCTGGGTTTGAATCCTTGTGTATCCAACCACGTTAGTGCTTAATTAGAGTTGCCACCTCTTTTTTTCTGACTGGCTCCTCATCTTTCACAGTTATATGGCTACAACATGGTCTTTTCAATGCTGGGAATAGCTGTGTATCTCTTGAATTTGGCTGGTGCAGATGGGCGACAATCTTGCTTCAGTTGGTTTTTGATAAGAATTTATTAAAATTTTCAAAATTCTTCATATTTGGGAGAGAAAGGACTTGAGATTTAAACCATCTGAATGCGGAAGAAAGTGAAACTGACAGACTCGCCCATGCCTATCTCCAAGATCTCAGGCAGGAGTCTTTCCCATCCCTACTTCCTGAGATCCGTTTTGTGTGGAATTCAATGTGGGAACTTGTGCATGCACATCTTGTGCTTTACTACTGAGAAATGGGTTGCAACCAACTAAAGTCTCTTTGAATTTAGTGAGACACAAGTACAACTTTGTATGAATGAGGGACGGACAACATTGATGCTGTTAGTGGGTGGTTCCTCTGACCGGATGGAGGGTGTTCAACCTGTTCTGGATGGGGTTGCACTCCCCTTGAAGGAGAAGGTTCGTAGCTTGTAGGTGCTCCTGGAGCCATCTTTGTCACTTGAGGCTCAGGTTGCCTCAGTGGCACGGAGTGCCTTCTACCAGATTCGGCTGGTGGCCCAGCTATGCCCCTATCTGGACAGGGATAGCCTGGTTTCAGTAATCCATGCTCTAGTAATCTCCAAGTTAGATTACTGCAATGCACTCTATGTGGGGCTGCTCTTGAAGACTGTTCAGAAGCTGCAGCTTGTGCAAAACATGGTGGCCAGACTAATCACTGAGACCAAAAGGTCTGAACATATAACACCTGTTCTGGCCCACTTGCACTGGCTGCCTATATGCTTCCGAGCCTGATTCAAGGTGCTGGTTTTAACCTATAAAGCCCTACATGGCTCGGGACCACAATACTTGATGGAACGCCTCTCCCAACTGCCATCTACCCGGACATTACGTTCAGCATTTGGGGCCTTCCTCCAACTGCAACCTGAGGGAGGCTCAGAGGGCAGCAACAAGGGGGAGAGCCTTTTCTGCGGTAGCCCCCCAACTGTGGAACAAGCTTCCCCCTGAGACCCACCTGGCGCCAACTCTATTATCTTTTCGGTGCCAGGTTAAGACTGCCCTCTACGTTGAGGCTTTTAATAACTAAATGGTATACGGTGGGGTGGTCAATTGTTTTAGCGGTTGTGTTTTGTTAACTTGTTTTTAGTTTTTGTGATATTTTTAAAATTGGTTTTAAATTTTTATAATGTTTTTATTGTTTGTACTTAATTGTATTTTATTGTACTTTTTAATTGATTGTTGTACACCACCCAGAGAGCTTCGGCTGTTGGGCGGTATAGAAAATGAACAAAGAAAGAAAGAAAGAAAGAAAGAAGTTTGGGGGATTGTGTTTCATAGCTGTGAGATGCAGAAAACTGTGTTGATTTGAGCCATGGCTATGTTTGAAAAGTGCTTGTGGTTACCATGCTCCACATGGTAGTTTACAGTGCAATTCTATACATGTCTAATCAGAAGTAAGCCCCATTCAGTTCAACAGGGCTTACTCCTAGGTAAGTGGGTGTAGGATTGGTGCTTTACAGTTTATATTAATGAAGTCACAACATTGTGTTACATCCCTATAGATGTGTCCCAGACAATATTAAATACTAAAAAATGAAACGAAAAACGAATAAATCAGATGACTAAAATACTAGGCTCAGTCTAACATGGCCCTGTTCTCTAGTCTGTGCTAAGCCATATCTTTTGCTTGTTCTGCCTTGCTTTCTTAGGACACAAGAAGAAGCTAAGGGCTTCTTCTTGTGTAAATTTAGTAAATTTACACAAGTAAATTTACGCTAGTAAATTTTTATATTATTTATGTAGAAGTTTTATATCCCACCTTGTAAGCAAATGATCCTCAACATAAGGGACGGGCCAGAGTGTGCTTCCCTACTGCTCTACAATACCAGAGCAACGGACAGGAAGAAGAGCTGATCATTCTTTCTGCCATGGAAGGGGTAAGAAAGTTCCCTGGAGCTGCTCCTTCTGTGGCCAATGCATGATGAAGGAGCATGTGAACTAACAACCCATGTATATGGAAAAGAGGAAATGCTTCACCAAAAAAGAGGATAAAAGAAAATTATACAAAACAGTTTTGCATATTTTTAAATGTTTCAATTTAATGTTTTCTAGGCTGCCTTTCAGGGCAGAAGCCCTGAATAAGCAAATTGGCTTATGCTAATGTATATGTATAGATGCAAATTTAGAAATAATTATTATCATTGGATAGAAATGCCCTGGTGAGGAAGACTGTGGCCAGGTCACCTGTGTGTCTGCTCAATCTGCTGCCCAGGTGCAAATTGTTGATGGGTAACTTCAAGGTCCCTGCTCTCCTTTTGATGGTGCTTTCTCTTTAAAGCAGACTTGGAGTGGACAGCCCTTAAAATAGAGGTCACACATTCAAAAAGAGAATTGCCCTTTAACAGCCCTTCATACAGAAGACCGTCCTCTGTAAAGTAGGATGCCTGGCCATGCTTCTTGATCCGCCTCTTTGCTGCCTGCCTGATGGAGCAACTTGTGCTGAGGATGATGGGTGGGCAAGCAGTGGTGGCAACAGGCATGGTTCTGCCAAGAGGGATAGATGAGAGCTTTCTAGGTGCTTACAGTAGCTGTCAGTACTAATACCTGTATAGCCACCTGCAGGCTTCTGTACACATGAGCACTAGTTCACAGATTCCTGTGTGGATAGGCCGTTATATACTACAGCCTAGTGATTTTTCAATTTTGTGTTTGTTTGTTTATTATATTTATACCCCGCCTTTTTTCCTGCAAGGAACCCAAGGCAGCTTACATAATCCTCCTCCTCTCCATTTTATCCTCACAACAACCTTGTGAGGTAGGTTAGGCTGAGAGTCAGTGACTGGCCCAAAGTCACCCAGTGAGTTTCATGGCCGAGCGGGGACTAGAACCCAGATCTCCCGAGTCCCAGTCCAACACTCTCACCACTACGCTACACTGGCTAATTAAATTAATTAAATTAATTAAAATGTTAATTAAAATTTTGTGTTAATTACACACATATAATTCATATTACTTCTGCCTTGCTGTGCCCAACTCACAATGAGCAAACTATGTTATATTACTAAGACATGAGTGTTGAGAATGGTATAGAATTGTGTAGTAGCGGTCCATTGGTTTCTGAAATAAGATGGTGTTTGTGTGTCCCTCGCATAGTAGTAGTTATTATTTTAGCAGTAGTTTATTATTTACGGTCTACTGACCACAGACATACAGGATAAAAGGATATAAAATATATATGGAAAAATATAGTACATAGAAAGAAACTGAAGAGCAGAATCTTAAAACAATCCTGGAGGGTCTGATCCGGATAGATACATTTAAAAATTTAGCAACTTGCTCTGTAATTGAGGAGATGTTAGAACTGTGAAGTCACATAGTTGTATTGTAGCATTAAGGAAGTGAACCTGGTGCCAAGGATACTCCAGGTTTTGATTAATGGTTGGTCAGAAATCACTGAAGGCCTTTTGGAATTTCACAAGGACTCCTTCATTATCTTGCTCAGATAATGAAGATATCATTGATGTTGAAACCGGGAACTCCAGCAGCAGGGACTCCCTGAACCACTTGGGCAATTCCCAGGCAGAGGGACGTATCAGCCTGATCTCTGTTGCACTGCAGTTCCATCCATATCATACACAGAGATCATATTGTACTCTTCAGCCCAGCCAGACCTGGTAATCTGAGGGTCTAATAGGGGTTTGCCTGGCTCTATAAAGCTGTTCTAAGTTTGAGCAATTCATCGCTTGAGTAGCCACACAGACTACCTTGCCTTGCCCTACATCTTGGTCTTCTCTGGAACCTTCACACCAGTGCTGACTATGGCCCTACCTATAGCCTCTTGAGCCCTGATCTATCTGCTCCAGGCTCAGCTCTGGTTGACTGGATCATGTCCTTGTCACAGCACCTGCCGTCCAAGAGCTCAGTCCTGCTGAGGCCTGACAGATATAGGGAAGTGGCACCAAGGGATCAGATCTGAATAAACATTGTTCTTTTAGCTGTAAATAGGTCGGTGTATGGTGTTGCCATTTGGCTCCACCACTCTGCTCCCATTGGCAGTGCATTTGGTGAGCGTGAGAAGAGCATGATTGGCCTAGGATGCTCCTTGAGTGGAGGAGCTCGACAGGCATATATTCTGTATATACGCAGGGTCTCTTCTCGCACTTGCCAAATGCTTGGCTGGTAGGGATCATGGCCAGTGCACATGTCAGTGCAGATAATGAAGATATCATTGATGTTGAAACCGGGAACTCCAGCAGCAGGGACTTCCATGTGTTAGGCTTATTGATCTGATCTTGGGGCAGCAAATTCTGTACAGTTATGATGCACTGTGTGAAGAAATACTTTCTTTTGTCAATCCCGGATCTTCGGCCAATCCAATTCATTGGATAACCCTGAGTTCTAGTGTTATGGGAGGAGAAAAAAAATGTCTCTCTATCCACTTTCAACACCACATGCAAAATTTCAATCCATGTTTACTCAGGGCAGGGGTACATTCCACTGTATTCAATAGGGCTCACTCCCAGGTAAGAGTGCATAGCGAGGCTGGCCGAAATTCTTTTGCTGGCTGAGGTGAAGGAGAAGATGGTGTCAGCTGACTGGACTGGCAGTTGAATCCTATTTCAACATTGACAACATGACAGCATCTTCTGAGGGCACCAGGCTAGTTCAGGGGGTGCAGGGCAGGACATGTGGCACACATAGCTCGGTCCTCCAAAACCTTGTCACTGCTCACTAGCTCCACTCCCCAGGTTCTCCCGCCTGATATGACCATTTCACTCTGTCTAATGGTAGGACCAGTCCTGGTGTATAGGACTGCACCCTTAGCTGTTGTTTTCCTATATTACAGTGTTCTCCAACCTTGGGTCCCCAGATGTTTTTGGCCTACAACTCCCAGCATGCCCCAGCCAGTGTAGCTGGCTGGGGCATGCTGGGAGTTGTAGGCCAAAAACATCTGGGGACCCAAGGTTGGAGAACACTGCTATATTAAAAGCCAGGCATTCCTTAGGCTTTCCTTCTAGGAAAAGTGTTCCAACCTCTTAATTACTTTAGTTTCCTTTTCTGCACCTTTTCCAGTTCTACAATATCCTTTCAAGATGGGGTAGCCAGAACACTACTCGCTATTCCAAATGTGGCATTTGCAATGCTGAGTATGGTTTGATTTATTTCCAATCCCTTTCCTATCCAATTGATCATTAACATAGATTTTTGTCCCCCCCCTTTTTCCGCAACTACATATGAGCTGACATTTTCATTAAGCTTTCCACCACAACTCCATTCTTTCCATCCCAGTCACCAGGAAAGAAATCTCGGGGTTGCGGTGGATAGCTCAGTGAAATCATCCAACTCAATCTATATGACAACAGAGAAAAAGGGAAAAATTCTGTGCTGAAGATTATATTAGCTATATTAGGAAAAGAATTGAAAGCAGAACAGCTGACAAAAGAAACAAACCTTGCAGTCTGATGCTTGCATTTTGATTTATCAGTTCAGAAAGGTATACAAACCCTAACAGGGTAACATTTAGATGCACGTGGTACTGAGCTGAAAAAAACAGATTAAAAGAGAAGCACTAACCTGATTGATGGAATCAGCAGTACAGGATGCGGGACTACTTCCAAGGGAGTCAAGCAGGAAGCAGGTTAAGTCAAATGGCAGGAGCGCCCTCCTTGATGGCTTCTGCAGAGGATAGACATCAAGGAAGTAATATCTGTGGCTAGAATGAGGACAAGAAGTCAAGTGATCCTCCGTTCTAATCCCTGCAGAGCTACTGGCCATGAGTGATCTTGTTTAAGAGTTTTATTTTTTTGGTTATTGCAACTTGAAAACTGCTGGAGCTTTTTGAAGGGGAAAAAAAAAACCAGGCACTGTGTCACAATCTAATGATTTAGTTATATCATTTATTTCCCTAATTAATTCTACATTTGATTTTAGCACAAATTCAAATATAAAATGATATTCTGGATGTAGGTCAAGATGGCTCATGTGCTCGTTCTCTCTGTAAGAGCATGCTTGCGTGTGCTGGCTGATTCACAAAACTTGGATTTAGTTTTGTTTTTGTTCTGTGATTTTGGCCTATTGAAACAAATCCAAATGCTGGAGTCCTCAGTGTAGCATCCATGGGCACCAAGATGCCCGCAGACTCCTCCGCTGGTGCCCAACTGGTTCCCTCCTGATTTTTAAAATTTCTTTAGATTAGGTGTTTTATTTATTTATGTATTATATTTATACCCCACCTTTTTTCCTGCAAGGAACCCAAGGCGGCTTACATAATCCTCCTCCTCTCCACTTAATCCTCACAACAACCCTGTGAGGTAGGTTAGGCTGAGAGTCAGTGACTGGCCCAAAGTCACCCAGTGAGTTTCATGGCCGAGCGGGGACTAGAACCCAGATCTCCCGAGTCCCAGTCCAACACTCTCACCACTACACCACCACTACACCACTGGGAGGCTTTTTAACTGGGAGGCTGCTGGCATGCTTCAGAGTGAAGTGCTGGCCTCCAGCAACACCTTTCTTTCCAACAATGCTCCTGGGCCCCTTGTGGAAATAAAAGAAAAATGTTGGGTGGCTGCAGCCTAGTCGTTTGCTTTGAAGTGTGCCCAGCCACCCCGAACAAAGGGAAAAAAGGAATCTGGGGGACAGTAGGGAATATCCTGGGGCATGAGAGGGAGGAGGGGAGAGAGGGAAGTGAGTTGCCTGTGCTGTGTGTGTGTTTATCTGAGCATCACGAGTTTGCCTTCTGTGAAATGGGTGCTGGAGCAGAAACTTGTGGGTTCAAAAGAGTTGTTCTGTGTTTTGGAACTCAGACCCCACCTCTGCCTTGTACCTAGGTTCTTGGGCAAGTTATTTTTCTTTTAGCCTCACCCTGGAAATGGGTGTTTCGTGACTGCTGACACCACAGTGGCAGCCATTTTGTGAATGGGCAAGCCTTCCAATGGCAGCCACTTTGTGAAAGCACCCACCATGCTCTCTCAAAATTCCAAATGTGCCCACAGACCCAAAAGGTTTGGGTACCACTGTCCAAATGGATGTTTTGCTGTGGATATACATGTGTCAGTTTGGTATTGAGAATGGTTTTATAGCTAAGAACCGGGGTCTGTTCAGTTGTGATCTCTTTCAATAAATGAATGTTCAAAATTAAAATGAGAACTCATGTTGGCTTGTATGCATGGGGCAGTGGTGATACATGTTTTCCCTAAATGACCACTGTGGGTAATGCTGGATAAACAAAGAAGAAATGTTTGCTTGAAGAGAAATTTAGAGGGGGAAAAGTGTTTATTGCAGACAGGTCAGATCTCTACAGTGCAAGGTAAAATAGAATAGGAATGTATGTATATGCAAAGATGAAATGCTGCAAAATTAGTGTTCTAATTGTAGTGCATAAATGCTTTCTTGAAGCAAGATATTCATGATCAAAACCAATCTGACTGATGGCCTGTTCTGAATATGTCATGTTCATTGGAGTTGGGAAAGGCTCTCCTTTTTCTTATGTTATGTAATGTGCTATGTATAGCCATGGCATGACACAAAAAGCTAATTACATTGTGTCATTAAAGAATAACAGCTACTATGATCAAAAGTGGAAGGTCTTTTGAAATGCTAAATTACTTCAGGTATCAATTATACAGACCAAGTCTTATGAGTCCAAATCCCTGATATTTGATGGACAACAGTAACATTATTTCTAATTATATTCAAATTCCAAGGTAATAATCAAGACCCGGTTTGAGCCAGAATTCACCAAAGCTCTGCTCTCAGAATGGGTTAGCAATGCAGTGTGTGGTAATAACGGTTCGGTTTGGTATTTCCTGCAAAATATAGGCAAATATCTCAAACTCTGCTGGCCTCTTTTCCCAACAGTACTGCTTTTCCTCTACAAGAATGTGTAGGGAATGGAATATAGAATAAATTCTACCTATGCTATAGTAGATAGAGAGCATAGTTTCCATGTACTCTGCCACTGGGTGGTATCCAGTTAAACCCTCCTGCTGGCGGAACATCTTCTGTCAGGGTAGTAGGAAGGGGGAAATTCTCCCTCTACTCTGCAGCTGCCCATGCAACCTCAACATCTGCTATGGAGGGTAGCAGGAGTGTTCAGAGCATATTTCAGGGAACACGTGGGGCTACAGGGGGAGGAGAGGAAGGGAAAGTCCCATTGCCCAAGCAGGAGGCTACTCTCACAACGTTGAATGTTTCACCCACAGTCTATTTACAGAAAACTGGAAATTGACACACTATATCTACAATATCAAATCTGGCTCCGAACATTCTCCCAGTGTACTAATAAACTAATACCAGTGGAAGTATTTCTTTAAAAATGAGTGAATTTTAGTGTATTGCAGAGTGCAGTTCAATCCTAATGGGCTAGTATACCGTATTATGTACACACAACATGGAAGGTCATATCGCTGCAATGTTGGTGGAACATCATGATTTGTGAGGATGCACCAGAGCAAGTCTTCGTACATATGTGCCACCCTGACATTACAGGTTATGGCTTTAAGCTAGGTCAAAAGACATAAGCCCTGACCCAGTTCTGGTTGCACTTTGTGGCTTATGGCGAGAGACCCAACCACATCATATCCATCCCTGAAGTCTTGTGAGGATCAGATGAATATTGCAATAGGGTGATAGATAGCTGCTGACCGATCAAGCTTCTGTACAAATGTCAAAGAACTGAATTATAATTAATTCTACCACACCACTGCCTGCCCCCCACAATGGCAATAAATATGAAGAGAGAGATACAACAGTCTTCCTGATTCCCTGACCAGGACAATCTGCATGCAAGGAGAATATAAGCAGGCATCTTAAGCTGGGCAAGCTGAAAAATGTGATTCTCTTTCTGAGATTTATACATGATGCAGAATGCAGAAAGAATAGACAAGGAGAGCCTTATCTTTAAGTTTTCCTGAAGCCTTCCCCCCCCCCCCCAATGGAGGAGTTCAAAGGGTAATATAAGAAACTGTATTATATCATCTGGTCAGCAGATAAGGTGACATTTTTTATTTTTATCAGCAAATGCTTACTGCTCATGAAAGGTTATATCTTTCAATAGAGTGCCAAAACCACACTATTGTTCAGGCTACGAAGATGTGTGTATATTGCACATCTGTATGCCTCCCTGAGGGCACCCTTCAAAAAGAGACATGTTGTTTAAGGCCATATCCTTGTGCTTAAAAAAAAAATTAAATAAAATACACTCAGAACAAATATTGCATTAATATTTTACTCATATATTGCTTTAATATTGCATTAGTAGCAAATTAGAATCTAAGCCTGGAGTTCCATGTTTTGAATATTAACCGGAGATGTTTCCATGGATGCCTTATGAGAATTTGTAAGATCTTAATGAACCCTGACAGAATTATGGCTGGTGCTCAGATAAAGTGCAACGTGCTTGCTCGAGACCTGCAATCCACTGATACCAGACGAGGAAACTCTCATTGACTGCTGTCAGAGAGATAACAAGTGGCCCTGCGACCAAATGTGATAGTGTGTGCGGTGTGCTCCTGTTTAGGGTTCCAGCCAGCCAGCCATGCTGTCTTCCTGAATGAATACTCCATTCCATTTGGTCCCCCACACACCACAACATGCACACAACAGTCAGTCTGCATTCCGTGTCCACTGACTATGCTCTGTCCTTAGGGGTTGTTTCTTGTACTAGAGGTGGGCGATCCACCCACCACTAGGGATGTAACATTGAGCCTCGCATGGGCAGAATGGGGCCGAAATCGGCCCCGCTCATGTCGCGCGAGGCCCTACCTTCTCTTCAGGGCGGCTTGCCTCTCCACGGCGAGCCGCCCGTGTGGCCCGCTCCAGTCCTGTCACGTCACTTCCGGCACTGGAAATGACACCACGGGACCCTGCGCAGGCGTACTGCGCCTGCGCAGGGTCCCGTCGCGTCATTTCCGGTGCCGGAAGTGACGCGACGGGACCGGAGAGGATGGGTCGAGCGGCACGGAAAACTGCTCCGCGCCGCTCAGAAGATCGAGGCGGGGCCCCCGCCCATGCGGAGAGTCAAGGCAGGGGTGAGGCACCCCCCCGGTTCGATTTCATGGCTACCCACCACCCAACTTGAGGCGCGCTCGGTGAGCGCTGCTGCCGCGCCTGCCAAACTGGGCCAAAAGTGAGCACCAGACGAGGCACTCGGCAGACTTCTGGGTTCCTGGCGCTACGTTGTTTATGTAAAAAATGGCGTAAGATACGTTAAAAGCGGCCACAATTTGCATAACTTGCGCAAATCGTGGCTGTTTTTAATGTATCTTATGCCATTTTCTATGTAAACAATGTAGCGTCAGGAACCTGGAAGTCGCTTCCCCGGCTCAGCTCGCAAGAACGCAAGTTGAGTCGGGGAAGCAGGTAGAATCATAGAAAAGTAGAGTTGGAAGGGGCCTACAAGGCCATCGAGTCCAACCCCCTGCTCAATGCAGGAATCTAGGTCAAAGCATCCCTGACAGATGGCTGTCCAGCTGCACCTTGAATGCCTCCAGAGTGGGAGAGCCCACAACCTCCCTAGGTAGTTGATTCCATTGTCTTATTGCTCTGACAGTCAGGAAATTTTTCCTGATGTTTAGGTGGAATCTAGGTTCCTGTAACTTGAGCCCATTATTCCGTGTCCTGCAAACTGGGATGATCGAGAAGAGATCTTTGCCCTCCTCTGTGTGACATCCCTTCAAATACTGGAAGAGTGCGATCATATCTCCCCTCAGTCTCCTCTTCTGAAGGCTAAACATGCCCAGTTCTTTCAGTCTCTCCTCATAGGGCCTTGTTTCCAGTCCCTTTATCATCTTTGTTGCCCTCCTCTGAACCCTCTCCAGTTTGTCTACATCCTTCTGAAAGTGTGGTGCCCAGAACTGGACGCAGTACTCAAGATGAGGCCTAACCAGTGCCGAGTAAAGGGGAATTATCACTTCCCGCGATTTGGAAGCTATACTTCTATTAATACAGCCCAAAATTGCATTTGCCTTCTTTGCAGCCACATCGCATTGCTGGCTCATATTCAGTTTGTGATCTACCACAATTCCAAGATCCTTCTCACTTGTAGTATTGTTGAGCCAAGTGTCCCCCATTCTGTAACTCTGCATTTGGTTTCCTCTCCCTAGGTGCAGCACTTGGCATTTATCCCTATTAAATTTCATTCTGTTGTTTTCGGCCCAGCGCTCCAGCCTATCGAGGTCACTTTGAATTTTGTTTCTGTCTTCCAGAGTATTAGCTGTTCCACCCAACTTTGTGTCATCTGCAAATTTGATAAGCATTCCCCGTACCTCCTGATCCAAGTCATTAATAAAAATGTTGAAGAGCACCGGGCCCAGGACCGAGCCCTGTGGTACCCCGCTCGTTACCTCTCCCCAGTTTGAGAAGGAACCATTGATAAGCACTCTTTGAGTCCGATTCTGTAGCCAGTTGTGGATCCACCTGATAGTTGTTCCATCTAGCCCACTCTTAGCTAGCTTACTAATCAGGATATCATGAGGCACTTTGTCGAAAGCTTTGCTGAAGTCCAGATATATAATGTCCACAGCATTCCCACAGTCCACAAGGGAGGTTACCCGATCAAAAAATGAGATCAGATTAGTCTGACAGGATTTGTTCTTGACAAATCCATGCTGGCTTCTAGTAATCACTGCATTGTTTTCAAGGTGCTTGCAGACTGACTTCTTTATAATCTGCTCAAAAATCTTCCCGGGGATTGATGTCAGACTGACTGGCCTATAGTTCCCAGGTTCCTCCTTCTTGCCCTTTTTGAAGATGGGAACAACATTTGCCCTCCTCCAGTCGTCTGGCACTTCACCTGTCCTCCATGATTTCTCAAAGATAATAGACAGTGGTAGGAGAGGTAGGGCAAGCGGAGCTCGGGGGTTGAGCCCGGCGAGTTTGCCAGACTTCCACCCCCCAATCGAGCTCCTCACACATCCCTAGTTTGTACTTCTGCAAAGCATGGGATTGTATCCTATTGTGCCTCTGTGCTCAAAGAGGGCCCACCACTTTGGTGCTTCTAGAAATAACCTGCTAGTTTCCGGGCAGGGGAGGCTGGTCACTCCTCTTTGGGTGGGGCTCCTTTTCCATTGCAGGCTTTTCAGGTTTTATTTGGAGCTTCATGGGAGCTATCCATGGTGCTCCATGGTGGTGAACCTATTTTGGGGATGGAGTTCAGCACCATGGAAGCTCCTATGAAGCTCCAAATAAAAGCTGCAAAACCTGCAATAGAAAAGGAGCACCACCAAAATAAGAGTCACCAACCCCCACTGCTCCGGGGGTTATTTTTAGAAGTCCCATTACACAAGTGGTGGGTCCCATGAGTGCCACAGAACCAGCAGAGGCTGAGAAGCCCCACTGGATAGTGCACTTGGTGTGTTATTTAGTCCATACCCCTAACCTACCCAACTCCTGGTATAGACTAGCCAATATAATGGATATTGCCATATTCACAAGCAAGCACAACCAAAGTGCACTTTGGTGCTTCCAGAGCATGGAATACAATGTGGAAAACAATACTGGATGGAAGCTATTCTATATGCTATAGGGCAGTGATGGCGAACCTATGGCATGGGTGCCACAGCTGGCACGCAGGGACCTCTCTGTGGGCACTCGAGCCATTGGTCACCAGATCGTGAAAAGACCGCCCCCTTCTGCAAAACACTAATGATCTTGTTCTTTCTCACAGTGTGGAACAGAATGATTTTATTCCAGAATTCCTGTTACAGAATTCTTTTCTACATTGTTATCACATTTAAAAGATTTTGAAGAATGATGCACAGAGCATGGCTTGGATGTAAAGCCCTAACAGTTGACCCGAGTGCTGCATGTGTTGCTCTCAAACTAACGGAGTATGAGCCAAGGTTTGACAAATTATCAGCATGCATGCAATAGCAAAAATCACATTAATTGTGCAAAAGCATGCCCAATGCAAACTTTTACCTAATGCAGTGTTTGCAGTCCAAGACTGCAAACCAAGATGAGAATCCCTTATCCAAAAATACATGTGCCTAATTATTTAAAAAGTTTGTATAAATTCCCTTCAGGCTATGTGTACAATGTAGTACTATAATAATTTTTTGAGTTGATTTTTTTTTCCAACAAAAAACTGTTTGTATCATTGAAAGCTCTGTTATTGTGTTTTTCTTTAAAGACAAAAGATATTAAATAGTTCGGACAACTGTATGAGTTGTTTTTCTGAAACTAAAACCTTGGTATTCAGGTTTAATTGCAGTGTTGGCACTTTGAAATAAATAAGTTGGTTTTGTGTTGCAGTTTGGGCACTCGGGCTCAAAAAGGTTCGCCATCGCTGGTATAGGGAAATATGAAAAGGAATCTCATGAACCAGTGACTGGAATGTTGTATTTTGACTGGTGCTCACATCCATACTCAAGGCCAAATCAGACATTAAGGACACAGTCCTATGCATGTTTACAGAGAAAAGGTCTACCGCTCCCAGAATGGCCCAGCCAGCGATGGATGACTGGAGCATGCTGGGAGTTGTAGGCCTTTTCTCTGTCTAAACACACATAGGATTGTGCTTTAAATATATGTGTAGCAGTTAGGTCTTCTTTTCACTTTTATTGTAGAGTAGGTTGTAGGGTCCCTGATTCAGATCTTAAGGGTCCCCACTCCCCCCATGCTAAGGGCCTGACCTGGATTGGGGCCCCTTTCCCTACTCTAAAGTAAAAATAAAAAGAAGATATAGCTGCTAGAAACACATTTAAAGTAATGCCTGCTTTAGCCCTCACACACTATGTGACATCAAATACATCGTTCATTTTTGTCCTTACATGTCCATCTGTACAATAGTTACCCCCCTTCCCACAAATTTCAGCTGCATTGAAATGCAGATTTGGAAGATCCTTCTAAGTTAAACCTCCTTCTTATGTGGAACAGTTTCCACCTGGTCAGATTTAAATCAGCCAACGCATGGCTGCTCAGGTATTTATTTGCAGCATTTGTATACTGCTCCATATCTAGACAGGGTCCAGAGTGGTGAACAATAAAAAGATAAAACAGATAAAAGAATAAAACTAATACATTAAAAACAGGATAACAGTAAAACTGTGGTTGGTCAGCAAGGAAGGCTTCCGGAAAAAAGGCATCTTCAGCAGGCGCCAAAAACAACACAGTGGTTATTGTTATTATTTCATGTTATTGTTTCAAAGCATCCTCTATTTTGTTTCGGAGGTAATATCTCTCTGAAAACCAGTTTCTTGGAGGCAAATGGAGTGGGTGGGCCATTGCTTTCATGCCCTGTTTGTAGTAATGGGGGAGAAATTAATTCAGTTTTCACTTTAATGCAAACTTCCCTCATTTCACACTATCGAACCAATACAGAAACCGGAACTCAGTTTACCTTCGAAATCCACACTTCTCTGAATTTAGCAATGGAGTTCTCTAACCAAAATATGTGTACAAAAATGTGTATATTAGGAGACAGTGCACACCAAAGTGCATGCATTAGTGAAAACAATGTTCAAAATGTATTATATTAGAAAAGATTGCTCACTAAAAATGTGCATATTATGCAAAATTCGCATACAAAACTGCATGTGTTAGGAGACATGCACCAAAAAATGCATACGAATTTTCATGCAAACTTATTTTTAAATCTCAATGTTCAGGATTTATTTTTGTTTATTTATTACATTTATATCCCACCTTTCTTCATCAGGGAACTCAAGGTGGCTACATGTGGTTCCCTATGTGGTCTCCCCTCCAAGCACTGACACTGACCAGACCCAAACCTGCTTAGCTTCAGCATGGTGGCTGCCTCATGTGACTTCAGACCATACCCAGGAGGATGAACTGAACTGAAGACTGGGAAAATGAGGAACAGAACGAAACCAAAATTGACAGATTCATCCTTCTTTACCTGCTTGTGAGCTTCACCAGAAGCATCTGATTGATCATTGTGGAAACAAGATTCTGGACTAAATGAACCTTTGGCGTGATGCAGTAGGGCTCTTCCTATGTGATGTAAACTCAAGGTGGCATTCTCAAGATGGCGCATAGGGGAGGAAGTGGTTCCTTAGGTTCATTGGAACCACTTCCAATGGTGGTTCCAATGAACCACCATTGGAAGTGGTGGTTCTTTAAATCCAAGAACTTTATAGGTCCTAGATTCAAACTGAATTTGCAAGCCAGCTAAGGTTCCACGGCGGTTAGTGATAAAATCCAATGCAAAAATTCAATAAATCAATAAAATAATAAATGTGTATTAAAAAAAAGAAGCATCCATTAACCATGACATACAAACAATAAAGCAAAAAGAACCATCTCAGCAGCATTCATCACCAACAAGCATTGATTGTTTTGGCACATTGCTCAGCAACAAGGTTTGCTGAAAGGCCATTTTAAGAAGGCATCAGGGTGGCGCAGCAGTGTGCTTAGAACCTGATGGCAAGATTCCTAGTCCTTCCCATCACTGAGACCGCAGCTCCTGCTTCTCCTCTCATTCACTGCCATCTTATCCTGTCCACCTGATTCCCTGAGATCTCTGTTTGTTGCCAAAGGAGGAAGAGGAGGAAGTTGGGCTTGGCCTTGTCAGCTGATGACCCCACCTTTACAACCATACAATCCTGAAACTGTAAGACGCCAGTGTGGCGTAGTGGTGAGAGTGTTGGACTGGAACTCGGGAGATCCGGGTTCTAGTCCCCGCTTGGCCGTGAAACTCACTGGGTGACTTTGGGCCACGCCAGTCACTGACTCTCAGCCTAACCTACCTCACAGGGTTGTTGTGAGGATAAAATGGAGAGGAGGATTATGTAAGCCGCCTTGGGTTCCTTGCAGGAAAAAAAGGTGGGGGCATAAATATAATAAATAAATAAATTTCACTCCTAGTACTGAGCTAAAATCCCCTGTACTGAACACCCTTGAGACATTATTATTTACAATTTGGGCTGAATCTAGAGAAAGTTGAATGCACTTAAGTTCCATTGATTTCAAACCCTTTCTGGGTTGTGCCTTAATGTGTACTTAAAATGCAAGGCATGCCTACATAGCATTTTCTCACTACTAAAAAGAAATAAAGGGGGGAAATATTTTGAGCTTTGTTTGGCACACTTTGTGTTTCTTTCTTTCTTTTCTTTAAATGGTTGTTTTGTATTTCTATTTTTGCATAGAAGTGAAACTATTAAAATCTAAATAATAAGACATATGGTGATCATAAACAAAATCCATGGCAGTTTGGCTATATTAAAAAGCCTATCCGGCATTTTAATGCATTTTTGAACATATTTTAAGTGAATGCAAACAGAGAGGGGCAAAAACTCTCCATCTAAGATTAAAAATGTGCAAATTATTACTCTTACTCAATGGTATGCATTTTGAATTGCCAGTTGGGCGGAAACATACAAATGGTCTAGACATTATTTTATCCCCAAACATAAGTATGGATGCTATAATAGTTTTATGATCAAAAGTAAATCCAAAGGGAATGTTTTAAGTGTATAGGCCACAGCCTATTTGAATCCATTAGGAATGCATTAATGATCAAAGAAGCTCAGATGCTCCTGAGTAAAGCACTTATTTTGCCCTGCAGTTGCCATAGTTCTTCTTTGTTACTTTAATAGAAGCACACTCTAAGAAAGGACCCAACCCCCCAAAAGTGATATTTTCTCTTCACTGTGTGTCCTAAATTACATCCCTGTGAGGCCGGTGTTCGTCATGTCGTGCCAGTGTACGAAGACAAGAAAGAGCCAAAGAGAAGCACACTTCCCATAGAAGAGTCACATTTCACATGTCCTTCCCCAGCCTCCACTGCATTGACAGGATCTGTGACAAGATGCCGAACAGTTTTGTTGTGCTCAGGCTGATAGGCCTATATTTGTAGCAGTCCCATCTTTTGTTGGCTGCACCATAGACAAGGTTGGGGGAGGATGCCATTATTCTCTGGTACTCTTCAGATCATATTACTCAGGTAATCTTCTTGTCTTTCTTCTCCTGAGCTGCTGGGTTTGTTCCAGGAAAATGTAAGAGGTGCTGAATTACTATTTTTGTTATTGTACAGAACAGTAACTCAACTCCTACCTTCCTTCATTATCTCCTCCAGCCTTCAGGGCTAATTGACAGCACGTCTTTATATCTTGATTTGTTCCCATTAGAAGTCCTTGTGTCCTTGAATAAACAGGTAAGGTAATAACTTTAATTACTTCTGTAATTAGATGTATCTAAAGCACCTGTTCTTTCACATGGAAAAAAAAAATCTGAAATTGAACTCCCCGCTCCTGTTGGTATGTGATTTTCCCCCCCATCCAGTATTATCCACACAGCAGTGGGGTGGAGGGATGACAACAATTAGTAATGGCAAATGTCGTTTGAAAATTGAAAAGAATATAGGACAGAACACGATCTAGCAAGAGTTAGACACAATTGAATCCCATTGAAAGGATGGAATTAAACTAAAGATGGGAACCCTTTGCACACTTACTTTGGAGTAAGTCCCATTGAACTCCATGGCTACACCTAATTTAGGCTGTACTGATTTCAACTGGAGAAAGGGCCAAACTAGATGTGAAAGGGGCCAAACCAGATAAATATGATTATTTAAGCCACAGCCCACCGTGGTTTAAATAAGCCACAGTGGGATGTTTGATCATGCAAACTGGCTCTGTGTCTCTCGGCTGTGTGTGTGTTTTAAATAGCAGCTGTTTACCATGGTGTGGGGTTGTAGCAGTTTTCCCAACACAAATTGAGTCTCAAAGCTGCTATTTGCCCCTGAAGGTTACCATTGCAGCCAGTGGCCCCATTGGGGGTAAATAGCAGCTTGGAGGGGCTCTTTTTCTGGCAACAACCCATGGGTGCGGGGAAGGAGACCCTAAGCTGGATTGGGATCTGTGCATGTGTGCAGTAGCTATTTTAAAAAGACCCAAAAGGGGACACATGTTTAATGCCATATCAATTTTGATATGTAGTTGTGACCACATTCATTCATTTATTCAATTTGTTCCCTGTCTTTCCACCAAGAAAATGGTGCTCAGTCTATGTTTCAGTTCATTGGCTGTATGTTTTCATTCTCTTTTCCAGACTATGGTAAATTTGTGCATTGGTGTGTGTTGTCGTTTTTGTGGTGGGAGATAGACTGCCCATTGTGTTCATTGTGTGTGATTAAACATACTGTTTTATAAAAGAAAAACTACCCTGGTACAGAAATATATACAGCTATCTCTCCCTTCTCCCGTTTGATTAATTAATTGATTGATTAAATAGATTTATATATATACTCAGGGATTTTTTTCTGGTGGAACTCACCGGAACTGAGTTCCAGCACCTTTTCTTCTATTAATTGCATTACAATTTAATCGCCATCTACTCCCGAGGAAATGTAATCCAAGAGTTCCGGTACCCTTTTCTCCAGAAAAAAAGCACTGTATATACTGCTTTATTATATACTGGTATTATATGCCAATGTATTTAATACTAGGGCTGCCAGTTCTTTTCCTGGCCACCTTATCTTTCTAATAACCGCAGGGATGGCGGAAATTCAAGATGTGAAGCTTTTCCTATAACTGCATTTCAATGCTTGGAAAAATCTTCACCTGTTGAATTTCTCCTTGTCATGCAGCACTTCAGGACACAGGAGCCTCCCAGAAAAAGACAGCAACCAAATTTTTTATTGGGGGCTGGCCAGAGCTTTTGCACATACAGTATATAGGAATGTGCATATCATCCTGAAAGCCCAGGAATCGGATCGTCTGCCTAATGTCTGTTATTGCTGGATTAAAAAACAAACAAATAAATAAATAAAAGGCTCCTATGTGCCTGCCAAGTATTGATCACAAGAGGCTATATCCCTAAAACTCAGATCTATATGTGATTAGTGTATGCATGACCCCACTTGAGAAGAGTTTCATAATCACACATGTGCGCATACCCTGTATGTGCCATTCTTGGCTCCTCTACTGGCCCTAAAAGAGCTGATCCTTCAAATTATCAGGTAATTTTCAAATTATCTATTATTTCTTTATTTCAGAGAGGTTCGATATTGCTTTTCATTACAAGAAATTATAATTCCAAAGCCTTCTACAAGATAAAATCACAATAAAATACAATAAAACCAATCATTAAAACAATAAGGCCACAGACCTATAGCCCTCCAATCTTGTCTGGATGGGGGCACAGGATAGGGCAGTCTCCCCCCTGTGACCTTGGAAATCCCTTCCGAAGTCACAGTGGGGAGTCCACCTGTGGAGTGCCCTCCCACCACCTCATAGCCAGTGCAGTTCTTTCTGCGCCGGCTGGGAACCGAAGACTGAAGGCTGTCTTTGGTTCTAGCATGTGGGTGGGCATTCCCGGGGGCAGGGAAGAGTGAGGCACCACCATCTTCTGAGAAATCCAGACAGTGCCTCTGATTCTTCTCCTCGCGAGGAGAGAAAAAACATTTAGATAGCCAAAATCGGCTGTCTAAATGCTTTTGAGGGTGAGGGGACCATGGCAGCAATCCTATCCCCCACACTCCTCCCACCCTCAATTGGAGGGTTATGGGCACCCACATAGGATGGGGCTGTAAAACAGTGATAAAACAATAAAATAATCATTAAATAACCAGGGGTAGTTGACAATGTTAATGATCAGGGAAACACCTGGGCAAACAGCTGACAGTGTTTTTAGTGGAAGCACTCCACACTAGGAGCTCACCTGATCTCAACGGGGAGACCATTGAACATGGTGGGTGCCACAACTGAGAAGGCCCTCCTCTGCACCATGGCCAAATGAAACTCAGTAGGCTGGGGTACAGTAAGCAAGGCCTCCCCCTCAGAATGTAGAGACCGTGGGGCAGCCTATACAGGAGAAGGCCGTTTCACAGATACAATCATCATAATATAGTATGCTATAATGCATATTTCATGTTTAAGGTATCTTCATGTCAGAAAAGAGAGATGCAACTGGTTCATTGACAAAACTAACTAACTGTAAAACTAACTAATATTAGGATCAAGTTGTAAGAACATAAGAATTTAAGAGGAGCCATACTAGATCAGACCAAGGTCCATCTAGTCCAGTATTCTGTTCACGCAGTGGACAACCAGCTGCTTGTGGGAAACCCACAAGTAGGATAGTGCAATAGCACTTTTGTTGTAGATCAACAAAAGCTTCTTAATTCAACCCTGAATAGAAAAAAATAGCCAAAATGTCATGTTCTTAATATTTATTTATTTGTTTGTTTGTTCGTTTGTTTTACTTATACCCCACCTTTTTTCCTGCAAGGAACCCAAGGCGGCTTACATAATCCTCCTCCTCCTCTCCATTTTATCCTCACAACAACCCTGTGAGGTAGGTTAGGCTGAGAGTCAGTGACTGGCGTGGCCCAAAGTCACCCAGTGAGTTTCATGGCCAAGCGGGGACTAGAACCCGGATCTCCCAAGTCCCAGTCCAACACTCTCACCACTACACCACACTAGCTTAATAACTTTCTTAGTAAGTACTTGAGACTCAGCTAAAGTTACAAAGCTAGAGTGGCTCTTCTCAAACCATTTCCAGACTCCAAGGTCCCAGAATTCAAAGAAAACCTTTCCCCTAACATAGAGGCATCCTGCATGGAATGAAGGGGGAGAGGCTGCAATATGAAGGAGTATTTCGGACGGAATACCAGTAGGATTGGTTCTCATACATTACTTTAATACTGGATTTTGTGGAGCCACTGACTTCAGTTGGCATGGATTGTTTAAAACCCACTGAAGTCAGTGAACCTGAAGAAGCTGAACTATGTGCAGGATTGCAGCACCATGCTCAGTGGAAACATGACAGTCACTGACTTGCTAGTATATTTTGATTCAGAAAATACCTCAGAGGTGTCTGTGGCCAACGGATGAATATGTGTGATCCTCATACCATCATGTAAGAAAAACAAAATGAGAAAGAAGAAAAGCAGTTATCTGAATCAGGCCTTAGGCACATCGGAACAGATGAATTGTGGTAAAGAATACGATTCTTATATTCTAGAGGAAAGATCTGTACCAAATATAGTAATAACCAGCAGAATTTTGGTAAAGAATACGATTCTTATTCTAGAGGAAAGATCTGTACCAAATATAGTAATAACCAGCAGAATTGTGGTAAAGAATAAGATTCTTATTCTTATTCTAGAGGAAAGATCTGTACCAAATATAGTAATAACCAGCAGAATTGTAATTCAGAATAGTTTAAAAGGTATGTCAATAAGCCTCTCCTAAGGGCCTGTGCAGATGTTATGAGCATGTACACTGCATGCACATGAAGAGAGAGTGGGAGTGTGTGCTTTCTAGCCCCATCATTGTTCTTACCTGTCTACAGTATTACTTCTGAAAGAGCCTATGCGCTGTATAGGCTCTGTAGTCTGTATACATGATTGGGGACTCCACAAAACAACAACAACAACATGTGTGGAGCACTTTCAAGGGGGAGGGAGGAGGTATAGCACCTGCTTTGTATGCAGAAGGTCTCTGGTTCAATCCCTGGCATGTCCAGGTAGGACTGGAAAAATTCCTGCCTGAAACCCTGGAGAGACACTGCCAATCCGTGCTGACAATACTGGGCAAGATGGACGAATGGTCTGACTCAATAGAAGTCAGCTTCCCACGTTCCTAATGGTTCAGAGCACTTCACATGAATTGTACCATAGTATATGATTATCCCCAATATTGCAAATGCAGGGTGTGGGGAGATATGAGGTGAGAGAGAGAGAGTGACTTTCCTAAGGCCACCTAGAGAGCTCATGGCAGCAGTGGGACTTGAAGCGAGTACTCACTGATTTGTAGTTCAGTTCTTACACTGCGGTACCATATACTCAGACAAAAGGCCCATTGAGTCAATAGGACTTGGTTCCAGTTAAGTGTGTAAAGGATTACAGCGGTTCTAGTCCCCGCTCGGCCATGAAACCCACTGGGCGACTTTGGGCCAGTCACTGCCTCTCAGCCTAACCTACATCACAGGGTTGTTGTGAGGATAAAACGGAGAGGAGGAGGAGGAGGAGGGTTATGTAAGCCGCCTTGGGTTCCTTGCAGGAAAAAAGGCGGGGTATAAATATAATAAATAAATAAATAAATAAATAAAATCCATTCCATCTGTGTTTCATGGATTGTCAGGTGTCTCTCATTCCATCATCCGCTCATTGACAGAACTGGATTTTTTTAAACCAGCATTTCATTGTATTTGCACTAATCTTCATTAGTGCAAGTGCACATTAGTGCTAATGCACACTTGCACATTTGTGCAAATGATCTAATCTGCATTAGATAATGTGCATTAATACTAATGCGCATTAACTAATGCAGATCACCGCATTTTCACATTAGCACTAATGAGCATTATTACTAATGCACACTCGTGCTAATGGGAATTAGCACAAATCCTCCCCAAAAGTGGGGGGGAAATGGTCTGCAAGTCAGCATAATCCACATGACTTGGAAAAAACCAGTCCACTGTGGAATCCACAGGTCGAATTCAAAGACATCCAAACTCATTTGAATCCATCACAAGGTTCTCCAACATTGCTAGCCTTAGCCACTATGCCATGCCAGCTCAAACCTAACACAGAGGGACTTACCTGTGTGCATAAACATTGAACACAGAGGGACTTACTTATGCATAAAGATGCTTAGGATTGCATTGCAAAAAACTGAATCATGAATGCTCTGTCCCAGAATGTTACTTTGAGCAACTGATCCATCCCTTTTGCATGTAGCTCACTAACTCGGATCAGGTGGGCCAGTCTTCTTGATAGTATACCTGTGAAAGACACAGGGATGCAGAGGGAGAAATCTTGCTTTGGGTGAGGTGGTTTCTGTCTGGTGTCCTTAAACTTTTGTCATCAATTAAATTAAGTTTGACATAAAGCATTTTTGAGTGCTGTGGTTTATTTTGCAAAGTATGGGTAACCCCCTCTGGCAATCCATCTTAGCATGACTCCTGCATTTATTGAGAGGAAGGACTCCTTATAGCCTCTGTTTTCAGCTGTGAGTAGAATACAGACTAATTACAACAAACCACCACCTCAGTTTAGTAAAACTTGAAGCCTCCTGACCAGTCAGACAAATCCATTAGGATTTTATTGGGTCCTAAAAAGAGTTATGTGATTCCCTAGGATCCAATCCTTGTCAATCAGGCATGGTAAATTGGATTCTTGAATAGGGAAATCCCTAAGGGAGAGTAGATGTTATCTAGATCAGATGCAGTGATTTTTTTTCAACTCTGTGCTCACTCGGTTCTGTTCTCTCTTTAGTGAACCAATAAAACCATAATAAGTATTGATTAACCCATTACTGAGCATTATCCACTGGCTTTTGCCTGACTGTATTTAAACACAACACACTGCCTTTCATGCTGCCACTGCACAGCTGTTCGCTTTGACTTTGGCAGCCTTGCCAAGTTCGTGACAGGCTTTGGCTTTTAGAATGTCTCAAGTCACTCACGGTACATTTCAGATGTGCTGTTATAAAACCTTGACTCTGGACTATATCGCCGATGCTTAGTTAAAAGGTACAAGGCAATTGCTAGGAAATTTATAATTCCTTTTTTTTTAATGCCTGAAAGTATTTGCATCGCTATCGTACTTTTTTTGGGGAGACTTCGTTATGTGCGCTAAAAACTGAAGCATTTCTGGTACCTTTAATTTAACAAAAATGATCTTCTGACTGCAGCACACCTTTTGACTATAGTGCCATACTGATTTCATTGTTCAGCCACTGTCAGAACACGTTGCAGCATTCGTGTGACATGCAAGAGGGAGTGAGACTGCACTCGGTCTGAAACTAGGAGGTTTAGTCCTGGGAATTTAAGATTTCCTGTAAACAGATGGATGGTTTGCATGCAAAGCCGGAACGTGTGTCACTGCCAATCTAGTGTGATTGCAGAGCTCTCTCTACTAATCATGAGCTTGTTGGTGGCTCTCTGAATTTTATTCTGAGTGCTGCTCAATACTTGGGAATACAGAGATCACCTCAATAAATTAAGTTTGATTATAGGGAACAAGGTCATGAGCTGAATGGTCGCAGGTTGAAACAGAGACATCGCTGCAAG